>JAVGVS010000032.1:2054897-2262397 GCA_032718565.1 Distichodus sexfasciatus
AATCTTGAATCTTAAATAAAGACTAAGCAGCAGCCATTAGATTAGGGAAGAAGTACATTACAGTTAAACATATTGAAGAGAAGGTTTGTCCTGTGTGTTGCTGAATAATAATAATAATAATAATAATAATAATAATAATAATAATAATAATAATAACTGAGCTAGCCAAAATCACAAACTTGAATTTCACCTCAACCAGTTTTCTCAACAAGTTTTGGATTCGGATTTTATATAAATCCTATTTTTACATTTTCAACTCATTTTTGACGTGTTGCTAAAGCAAAATTGATAATGACAACAAAAGTGTGCATGAAAAAATTCAGTTTCGTAATTCCGCACAACATTCAACGATGTGCATCTGTACATAGCTGAGAAAAAAACAGAAATAACTAGAGCATGTCAACAAAACTCAAGATCTCCCGGATCGACGGTGCGTTTACATCAACTACATAATCCCCAAGACACGAATTTGCGAATAAATATGCTTGCACACAAATTCGGATCTACAGGGTATATATAGATGACAGATATTCTCAGTCTCTGATCAAACACAAAAAAAACACTATTTTCAATCAATGTACTTTAAGTTTGGATCAGTCAACCTGAAAAGGAGGTCTTGATTTACACTGTTCACACATATACAGTATGTTCATAACAGTATGTTTTAACAAACCTATGTTAAAACAGTACATCAGAAACGCATCAATATGTTAATGAATAACCATTTATTAATGAATTAAGAATAATGCAGCATAATAAGAACGCGAATAACAATGGATGATTTCTGCATTGTGCAGTTCTAATCTAACACCAATCTTAGAAATAGGCTATGATGGCTGTTTTATTTTTTTTCTGTATAAAAGCAACGAAAATTAACTTACTTCAAAGTTGATATGCAAATGCCTCGACTTGCGTTGTCTTATCATTAGTCACTGTCCAAACTGTAAATCCATTTGGATAATTTTAAGTATTTCTGTATTTCTTGATGCACCGGTTTACGTGCACCTCAGGCAAGATATAGTCCGAGTCCTGATTGAAATTGTCCTGCTAGAATACCTTTTGGACTCACAACAATCGATTGAGAATGAAAAATTAAAGATTAGCCTTCGCACGGCATCATTGATTGACTGAATTAAGCGTCAAGAGGCCGCAATGTGCAATTTGTTGTATTTATGATGTTCATATGCCATATAAACTCATATGGTCAAACAAGCCTGATTATTGAAAATATATATCAATCACCTCATTCTGTGGACCTTAATGAACACTGCCTCGAAAACAAAGTATAAAATCTGGCACAAGGAGAGTTGCTGATACTGTGAGTAAGTATGTTTTTTTTTTCTTGCGAAATGATACGTGACATAACACGAACCATTTTAATGGGGAAAATAATCTTGCATTGCATTGCATATACTTAAAATTTTCGTCCTTGTGAACTGTCATGAAGTCAGAACTGTCTTACAAGTTGACGTTTGACCTCAAGATGAACTCAAATCGCATTACATATGCACAGTGAAGCAAACCAAAGCAAAGCCTATTTATGCCTCAAATTAACAAATAAGTGTAAAACATATGACAAGAAATAAAATACTTTTTCTAAATATTTTTGTATTTGCTTCTATTTGAGTTTGTGTGTTTGTTTTTTTAATAGTCAGGAGAAGGTGTGTACACATGGCTGTAAACCAGCCATGGTTCAGTTTTCTTTCACAGCGTTGAAACAAGTCTTGCAGGGGTTGGGAGATAGCTGTTAAATAACAGGCTTTGGTGAATACGATAACAGGATTTGACTTGGAAGCTTAGACTTGTAGAACAGTCAAAGGTTATAATGGACACAAAGGGCCGACGTGAAACTCTTAAGGATAAAGGCGAGCTCTGCTGGCGACCTAAGAGCGTTACATCAGTCAGCACGACCTACAACGCTCTGCATTAAAAGGGTTAGGTTTAGATTTTCAGCATCAATATATATAATAGACATATAGCAATCACCAGAGGTAAGTGTGAAGACGGACAGCGTTACAGAACGTGAAATAGGACGTTGCTTATGATCCTGAGTGTGCGCAATCCATGTGCACAACTGCAAATTTCTAGGCAGCTTGCAGCCGAGGCTCTGCAGGGTAAGGCGTGTGTTCAGCACTAGACTCCTGACCTCGCAGTGATCCCTTCCCAATGAATAATTGATGAGAACAGCGCACAGATTACCCCTATCAATATGCAAAACACATTATAGTAGTACAATGAGACTTTAATAGTTATGAATCGTAAAACCGTGTGTATCGCAAGAATGTACAATTACATCATGTTTTCACTATATTCTATTTCATCAGCTTTGCAAAAATTAAGACCGAAAATTGCATTCATGCACCCCCGTACGAAATGCCAAAGAAAAAAACGACGTGTTAACGAATACAATTTTCTCATAAATATTGTATTCTGTTTTGACCATGTCAAACTTTTACCTGTACAGTCGTATTAAATGCAATTACTGGATTTTTAGCATTAATTTTTGGCAGTTGGAATGTACGTCTATAATATTTACCCACGTCCAGTCGTGCAATTACTATTAAAATATTTTTCATATTACAAGGAAATTTACATTGTACCGCCATATACATTTTCAGACCAAGCAGACTTACGTATTTGGGCACTTTTTCTGCCAATCACAAGTGCATTCGATAAAGCAGTTTTATGTTTGAATGAGTTTATTCATTTAGAAATAGAAACAGCCAATGTAACAACATTATAAAAAGACAAAACTTACTCTCGTTCTGATGTCAGTTTGTCTGAATTGCATTCCCAAATCCAAGAGAAAAACCACAGTGACAGCCAAGTCAGAGCATATTATAGGTACCTAAGGTAGCCGACTAAGAACACACACGCCGGCCACAACCTTTAGAATCCCGCTGAAGCAGTCAAAGCGTCACTTTCATTCAACAATGTGAATTATGTCGTACATTGTCGACCCCCAAAACCATAAAACTAACTTTATGGACCTCACGTGACCTTTTTTAGTGCTACAGAGAAATACAAGTGCATATTATGAACTGGACTTCACTGCGAAGAAATCAGTACTGTTAGTTGAGTCATTTTTTTCTGATGTAAGATTATTTACATAATATAAACATTTCGTAATACCCGCGTGAATCCCTGATTTGACCACTACAAGGTAAGTTAATAGGTTCAGTAATTGTTGACTAGCTATGCTACAAATGCAACTAATATTTTAGGATTAATTTTGACATATATATTTGATCACTAAAACATAAAACCTATAATGACAAAGGCCGCGTTTGGACAGACTTACTTGAAAGTAGTTATAACATTAAATTACATTTAATGTTTTTTGCATGAAACGTTTATTTGTGTACATCAATAAATCTACTATAGACCTTTATCAGGAAATTGTACATTACAAGTGTAAAAACTGACCGCAGGTGGCAGCTTAAACTTGACCCAAGTTTGGTCCTACAGGTACTGAGCAAGTACACACTGAAACGCCGTGAGATGGGAAGAAACTTTATTTATTTTTTATTTTACGTTTTTTCAAATTAGATTATCCAAACACATTTTTACTGAACACACAGATAGAAAAAAAAGTCAGCTGGCAAAATGTCCAGCATATCAATGTTAAAACAGTTTCAGCCATTAACACGAAATGTTCACCGCACATTGTTCAAATAAAAAATCGTCACAATTGAACATCAAACATATTTCAACTTCAAGATACATTTTAAGAGCCCCTAAACGTTTAGATGCAACATAAAGTACACAAACATTGACTAAGTGCGAATATAGGAAGTTCTGTTCGCAATGAAACTATCATAGTGTGGAATTAGCATAATAAACGCGGCACAAGCATAAATGTTCTGCAAAAAAATGGAAAACATTCTACACTCACGGTCCTATACACATCCATATGAGTACAACAAAGTTTTGACTATCGCCTTCGATATAGGTAGTGCGAGTTGTTTCTGTACAATATTCCTGTTACAGGTCTTAAAATACACACAAAAAAGCTTACACATAACATGCTTTCTTCCACGAAAGTATAAACTTGATACGTAGCATTTACAATTATTTTGTGGCAGCTCTAACTAGGCTACCAGTAGCCTTTAGCATAATATGATCTTTTTCAACTGATGACAATTTGTGTTACACCGAGCACTTAAATGCCTGAAACTGACTAGCAGAAAGGTGCTATAGCAATAGTCGAATATATTCAACTATAGGTAATGGGGTTAGTTTTGGAAAGCGCTCCCTGCTGTAGCTAGACTCATGCTTTTCAGCTTATTGTCTTTTTTCCATTTCATTCGCCGATTCTGAAACCAAATTTTGATTTGCCTCTCCGTGAGGCACAGGGCATGGGCGATTTCTATCCTCCTCCTGCGGGTTAGATACCTATTGAAATGAAACTCTTTCTCCAGTTCTAGCGTCTGATAGCGTGTGTAGGCTGTTCGAGCACGTTTCCCATCAGGTCCAGTCATATCTATGGCATAGACAAGAGGGAAAAACAAGTCAAGAATATTAATAATAGGAAATAAGAAAATGGGAATGCTAGACTTAAGAAGCTGATCACGCGCTTCATAAAATTGTGGAGGGTAGGAAGAAACTTCACAATCTAGATGCTTACAATCCGTAATTTCACAAGAAATTCTTATGATAAGGGGTTGTGTCGAATTATTCCATTTTAAGCATTTGCACGGGTTCTTAATTTTATTTCAATGTGCAATTTCTAGTCTATAGTCTAGTATTTTGAGCGCGCTAAAGGTAAACATTAAAACAGGCACGCTATCAAATGTTTGTTTCTAAACAATTTTGCACAAGCGCGTTTTTAAAGACTTATTGTTGGCACCTTACGCTTTAGTGCTTTTAATTGCAATTTTATGACTTTCATTTTAAGACTATTTAAATCGAGGCAAACATTTATTCGTTACCACGTTTGAATTAACACAATAAAAATGTATCTAACCTACCGTGACTAATGTGAAGTTTCCTCATCCATGGGAATATTTGCGGTGTTTGACCTTCACTGGATGTTGTAGTCGAAGTGGCCACGGATTCTGCTTTCTGGGTCCGTGGGTTGAGATTTGGGTTGGTGGCTTGCGCGCCATCCTCGGTCTCGGAAGAGACGTTCGTCTCGTCTGTTTCTAAAAAGTGTGGGTTGTTAGTGCTGCTGAGATGGTTGCTGGTGGAGAGTCTGGTGTTGCCCCCGGTGGTGCTTTGCTCCGAGGCTGGAGATGAGCCTTTCAGGCTGAGAGTCTCGGCGTTTGCACAAGGCAAAGGTTCTGGAGACGCCAGCGAGCAGCTGGTTTGCCGGTACCGGGTGTCCGTGCCTGGGTTTTGGAAAGCGCGTGCATTCTCTCCAACAGCCCCGAAATGGGAATTATTGGAGCGATTTACACTAAGGTCTATTCCATTGTAGGTATAACCGAAGGAACCGGAATGCATGCTCGAAGAGTCCCTGTAAGAACCGTTCATAGCGCTGTTAGTCCCATAATTTAGCAACTGATAGTCGGACCCATTTGGATATCGCCCTGAGAAGGAGTTTAGAAAATAAGAGCTCATTTGGATATTTTAAGAGGTCTCGATGAGCAGGTCGCGGTCGTTAAAATCCCGAGCAGCACAATTTATGATGTAAAAATGAATTATAGCAATGCACTGTACTTCGTTTTTGCCATGTATGCGGCCAAATATGGGAGCGCGTTAGGGCGTCACGTGCCTTTGTTGACCAGTCGTAAATTCTCTCTGATGACTTCAGGAGGTAATTCATGCCCCGCGCTTACAAATGATGACGAAATGATGAGCGTTACATTCAACTGAATGGTGCCTCCCCATAGCGCGCTGCATCCCGCGTTAGCAGAGGGCGTCACCTACTGGGAGAACTGCAGCATGGACAAACACCTGCACATATTCTCGGCTTCTTGCAGCTTTTCTATCGCTTTGCAATTGCATTTCATTTAGATCTGAAAATCGGCACGGCAACGCGTAGGTAGCAAATAATAAACTGATTGCATTTGCTATTTACTTGGTGCTATATTTAACAATTTATGTATATATGAAAAATACACGAAATGCCTTCCAGGTTAGCAGACGTGTTATAAGTGAAGTCGTGGCCTCTCAGAGGTAAATCAAAGTTTATTCGGATCATTATTGTGCAATACTAAATGATGTCAGAAAACTAAAACAGTAATGTAACTCTGGTCGTTCTATTTCATTTAGGATACATATTAGAGGCTTAAGCTATACGGCACTAATTAAAATGCAGGTCATTATACCAGGCTAGAAAGAGACAATAGATCCATTTTATAGGTTAGTCTACTCGACATTAAATCTAATCTAAATTTTAAATTAAAGAAAGTGTGGAAGTTGTTTAGAGGTGTAGGCCGCAATATTATATGCATACTGCAAAAACAATGTAATGTCTGTCAGCACTTCAAATCGCTGTATTGGGCATAAACGTACACACGCGAGCAAATAATCGTGGTTAAACATTTATTTTATTGACAAAAATGGCACTGCTAACAAGAGTTCACTAATGCAGTCTTAGTGCATACACATACACAAACGTGACGAACAAAATAAATTAAGCATAAGAGCAATTAAACACACGAAATTCAAATATGTCTACCGAGAATACTTGTCATCTTAGCCATATTAGTCTAGGCTCTTATAGTTGGTCTATAGAAGGCTGGGCAGAAAATTCAGTAACTCATTCACTGCCAAGTAGGGCCTAATAAAATGGGCCAGAAAATGTTCAGTGGTGGTCAGATTACCCCTTCTCTTTTATAACCACACCCATTATAGATTATATGGAAACTTGATTTTAATCTATTAGAAAGTCTAAATGTCAGTTTCCAGGTTTCGCACGTCAATAAAACCTTTCATTTCTGCATGTTTCTGTCGTTGTCGTTGAGCACATATGTACATCTACATGAAAATACTATAAACTACACATTTTGGGTAAAAATCTCGGACGTTGTTTATCGTTTAGCATGTGTGATGACTTTATCCAGCTTTGCCACCATCCTCCTCCTCGTCGTCGTCGGCCTTTGCAGTGTTCATAACTTTATTCTCCTTTTTCCACTTCATTCTGCGGTTTTGGAACCAGATCTTTATCTGGCGCTCTGTTAAACACAGAGCATGAGAGATCTCAATCCTGCGTCTCCTAGTCAGATATCTGTTAAAATGAAACTCCTTCTCCAACTCAAGAGTCTGAAATCGAGTGTAAGTTTGACGACCTCTGCGGCCAGTGCTGCCAGGCAAACCTGTCAAAAAAGAAGGAGATATATATAGGGTGAATATGTTGAATCGGAAAAGAGGCACTACAAACGGAGATTAATATTTTTTATATAAAACATTAAATGTCTGTATAAAGTTGGCTGAGGCGCACAACTATAAAATGAATTGATGTATTATTATTATTATTATTATTATTATGTCGTTGACATCTTTTAAAGCAAAAGGTAAAATAAAAAATTCATTCATAATTTAGCGCACGTTATCTTTAACTGAATATTAAGAAAAACAGCCGTTTGCCACTTTTTTTAATGCAAATGTCAGTTTCAGCATGCATGTCACTGCACTTGCGATATATTTCTCAAGGGGCTTCAAAGAGATATCAAATGCATGCATTTAAAAAATATTGCTATGCTTTGGCATAACTGTATCTAACACTGACTATCCTACATGCAAAATCGTGGCACGTTGCTCAAACTGTACGTGACTTACCGTTGCACGAGTTCATCCTTTGCATCCAGGGATAAACCGGGGTGCACGGCTTGTCCTCGCTGTAAGAATATCTGTCTGAAGTCTGCTCAGAGCAGTCCGACTTGCACTGGTCTTGAGTTAACACCAGCGAGTCCTCCAAAGCTCCAAGAGGACACGAGCGATCCGCGTCTCTGTACAGGTTGGATGCTGCGTATTCGCAAGCGGCGCTGGATCCGGTTCTCCCGAAGACTCCAGTCGCTTGCTGGTAGTAGGAAGGAGTGTAAACCTTGTCCTGGACATTGGTCGCTCCAAACGTGGCGCTCGGATAGTGCCGTAAACTATCTGTATATCCAGATGAATATAACGGTATCTGACCCAAGAAAGAGTCTTGTCCCCCGGGTAGAGACACGGGAAAAGTAGAATTGACGAAGTAGGAACTCATTGGGTGGCCACTGTTATTGTCCGAGTGTTATGATTTGTTGTGTTTTATAGTCCAAGTGTGTTTTGCCATTACTTTAGGTGAGGTTTGGTTTTAGCCGAAGGGGGGTGGCGAGGTGCCAATGTGAGAGCGCAGGGAAACGCACCAGCTGATCAGCTTCTGGCCAATCAGGAGGCCCTATGGCCAGAGAATAGCGATGGGAGGGGGAATCTTGTTGCACCGAATGGAATCCCCAAGGCATGAAAAAACCTATAAAACTGAGTTTTTGTTTTCTTTTAAAATAATATTGATAAAATGTATAAAATAGCACGCGCAAATGTTTTGTCAGACTTATATTTGAACAAATATAGTTTAAAATTCAAGAAATGGGACTTTCACAAGTTAAAATTAAATAGCATAATTTCTGCACTGATGTATTAATTTACTCGCTTCAAAATAATTCAAATCCTACAGATTAAATGTTTGAAATGTTGATGGACGTTTGAATTTTTTTGACTCGATTATCTTCCTTTGTTTAGCCCGAGGAGCACACCATTCCCTCCAATATTCAGTCCAGAAACAACAAATTTACCGCAAAAATCAATGTTCTATACAAGATTCAATGTTTACGTTGCAGACGTGTTCCTGAATGCGTTTTTAGATGTTTCGTTTCACGTAACATGGGAGGATTTGGCTGATAGAAAATTGTAATAAATTACAGTTTTTGAAGTACAATAAATCTCCAACCTTCTCAAGAACTCCAGAAAATGTTGTAATAAAACTTTATTAAAAACATTAAAAAGGTTATTATAAACATTATATTACGATTGTTTTCATCTAAATACCAGAACTTAGAACAGTAAAGAAGTATATATATTCAAGTAGTCGATGCACACAACAGTAATAATGACTTGGCAAAGCTGACATTGGAATTCGATAGCCTAATCTATTTAAGCATAATTAAGTATAATATATCATTCAAGTTAAGGTAGTTGTCTTTACATACAGTGTACAGTGAATATTTAAGTCTTCAGTAAGTCTATATTGCCTCAAACTTGGCTAAGATTCGAGCATTCTTGAGAGAATCAAATAATGAACATTGGCCGATTACAAAAGGTCAAAACTATGATCTGCGTAAATGTTACTGACGTCGCCCGATCTTTTTCTTCACGCTGAAATATGGAATTTAAAGAATTAATGTAGTGTGAAATTACAGCTACTTGTTCTGCGTTTTAGCTATAACGTAATACACCTACCGTACAGTACATGTTAATAAAATTCTACTCAATTGCTCAAATATTAATCACTATTTTACTCACAATCAAGTTTCATCGGTTTCCAAAATAATTTGTGATTTTGTCACTGTACGCGTGGTTTTGTAAATGTTTAATACGTCCCAGTCAAATACAAAGAATTAAATATACCCATCACATAATAACCCGAAAAAGTGTTTTCGTGCCGACAGAATACATTCTATGGAAGATGTCTCCGTTGAATGTTAACTAAATGAATAACTAATAAAAATTCAAATGAAAATAAAATTGCAGCAGCGCCTCGGTTCTGATAAATGCAACAAATGTGCAAGTATGACCAATGGAATGGACCAATGTATAGAAAACCATCGTTAAATATAAGGGCCTAAAACCCGACCAAACGAAGTCACCAATTCACCTCATTTGAATGGTAGATTACCTTTCATGCACAATCCTGTCGACACTAGGTGGCATCAGAGAGTCAGAAATTGAAAACACAGGAGCAATAAAAACAAACTAAAGACCATTTTAGTTATGAAGACGAAGTTATTAAACTTAAGAAATCCGAAAAGGGTAAAGCTTTAAACACATAAGGTCATCGTAATAAATGCCGATCCGAACTATATAATTAAAATACAAATAACTCATCAAATAATGAATGAATCAGTTTCGTTGCTCAGTCGAATAACATAATTGGACCAAACTGAAATGCCTTGCCCGATTTGGTATCTTCCCAGGTACCAAATTACATTAATTACGAGTAACCATGCAGAAATGCTGTCTACTTTGATGTATAAACAAATAAATAAATAAATAAATAAATGAATGAATAAACAAATAAAACACAGAAAGTATTCAGCGATTTGGGAAAAATGTGTGTTGACAAAATCGAGCATCCCAGCAAAAATTAGGCATGAAGCGGCGATAACCTACGGTAACCTCCAGTATTAGAGATCACTAACTGATCAATATGGTCTCATTACATCTGATTCAAGTAATCATACATAAACGAATTGTTTCACAATTTTATTTCAGCTTGAAGTTAATTTAGGGTCCTTGATTTCCTTTTCTCCATATCACTTAGACTTCAGGAGTTTTCAGGGTGCAGCTAAATGCAGTAGCATGCTAGGTGTTTTTTCGTTCTCTTTCTCTATACGTTTTTCTTGTTCATTACAGAAATTCGAACCTAAAGTCGGATCTGAACAACTATATGGAACGGCTTTTATTCTTGTTGATTGCCTAGTGAATATTAAAAAACAACAAACAAACAAATACAAGCATCCAAATGAATGCGCCACCAATTGTGATTTTCCAAGTAATCCGCTACAAAACTGACAACTTTCAAATATGCAACGTCAATTAAGGGTAGTTTTGTTAAAGTTAAGGTCAGATCATATACGACAACGTCTCACAGCAGACCTATGTGTACAAGATAGGAGGCCTATTATCGTGAGGCTTACATAAAACATACGCACTGTTTAACGTCACCAGGAACAGCGTCTTACCTTCAACGTTCATCACCAGCCTGCAGGATTTTTCAGACTAATCAGAAGTCTATGATTCCTTTCATTCCGGTCATCGAGTGTTCCAGCAAGACATCTGCCAAAACGACATCTGAGCGCCCAAAAAGAGGCATCACCATTGAGTTTATATCCATCCATTGCCTTGAGGCTGGCGCGTGTCTCCATACAAACACTCCTTTGGTGACTGTCGTCATCTTTTACACACAATTCGACGCAATTTCTGATACCAAATCTAACATATAACGATGGAAAACGTAAACAGTTAGCCGGAGGTGTTACTGACTGCGACCTGACCAAAAGAATGCTGCATTATAACCACTTGGGAAATCATAAAAAGTTCATGTTCGCAGGAGCTGCTCACGTGACCTCTCCTCAGCCAATCATATCGCGGATCCTCACATAAAGTTCCATCACAAAGTTGTAAATTTTCATAAACAACTGGGAGTTTATTGCTTTGCTCTGGCGTTAGCTTCGTGCCCGCCATCTTTTTTTTCGTTTTAAAGAAAATATACACTACAGTCTTGAAGTGAAAAATGTGGTTTAGTTGCAGGTTTGTTAGATAATGTTAATCTGTAATGACTATACTGACGTTGCAAAATCATGTTTTTCTATATATTTGATATTAGTTCCCATAATATGATCTTAACCACAGTAACACAGTAAGATTTTTTCTCTTCTACACAACAACGTTCCTGCACTATGCACAAAAGCAGACCAATGTGTACCTGGGAAAAAAATAAGAAAAAATAGCTGAAAGACATTTTCCTAATAAATACTTTCAGATTGTATTCGGAAGAGAAGAAGGGGCAATATAAGAAGAATAGACAAACGGAACGTGTAAACGTTTTATAGCACTAAACATGCTCAGCGGAAACAATGACTTCCTGTAAGAATAAACACTTATTTCCGACTTTTATTGGGGCTATAAAACCGTATAACCCAAAAGCGACCTGTGAGCTGTCCAAAGACTTCCCCAAATTAGGCAGAAGTCAACCCTGTCTGCTCAAAACGGGCCTGCGCCAAAAGTGGGACACCAGGTAAACATTCTTTATACAAAATAAATACAATTCTCTGAATTTTGAACTTGGAATATAACAAAGAATGATGTCGTGTCGATCTATACAATACATTTAGGCTTAATGAAGGGTTTCGTCTGTAAAATATATTTGAAGCTATATTTTATTGATTTATACATTGTATCTGATCTCTATTTCAAATGTAGAACTGGGAAGCAAAATCTAAATTTTAATAAAGCTCAATTATTTGCTTAAATATATATTCTGTTTACACACAATTGTAATTGCATTTTACTCACAGAATACACATAGGCGTCAGTAGTGTAGGAATAGTGTAGGCTAATATGGCTTTAAAAATAGACTTTCAAATGAACAACATACTGACTATTTAATTTATTTTTGAGTTTCTTGCTATTGAGTTTTGAATGGCGTTTTCATGGTTTTTCCTACCAAGAAACATTTTAACTACAGCAGAATTTAGTTAATTACTTGTGTGGATATATGCTAGTCCAAGAAATAAATAATAAAAATAACTTGGATGTGCTGAGCTTCCAAATTTAATTCGACTTTTTTACACAGTTTTTATCTAATAAAATAAGCTCGAGGAAGCGAAAGAGGTACACATTCCAAAGAGTCCAGCAAAATCATGTAACACTCGTTCTCCTACCTTTATAATTTTACGGAATTATTTTTATCATAGGTGCTGATTGTATTCTAGTCTATTTACCTATGCATATACCTATATTCACATTATACACTGTATCGGTATGTACACTGGTAAAATAATTTGTTCTGCAAATATTCACTGAAACAGTCGCGTGGAATATACAGCCTTTGGGAGATTTTATACTTTAACTTTTTGAGATGAGCGTAGTCTACTAGACATCTAGGCTAAAACTATTTCAGTCAAAATATCATAACGTTTTATGATTTTAGTGATTTTAAAAGCTAGGTGAGTCAGTCTCCACAAACTAATGGCCTTGAAGGTCGCAATCATGAAAAAATAGGCGTGGGCTACATCAGGGAACTGTAATAAAGCATCATTTATAAGTCCTGCATTACGACAATGGCTAAGAAGAATATTCAGAATAAATGTTTCTTAACTATTGAAGTCTTGCTTAAAATTATGCACTCAGGTTTTAATACATATTGTCGTTTAACTGATTTCAGGAATAACTTGAGTGTGAATGATGAACTGATCATTTTCAGAGGCATTGTTTTTTAATGTTGTTGTTTTTTAAATATAAGAATGAAAATAGAAATGTAAACGAAATTTACTTATTTTCGTTTGTTTATATATGGCAACAGTTTTTAAAACAAGTGAGATATGTTCATACAAGTTTTTTCATTGATCATAAGTTTGGACATTTGACGAATGAACTTGTAGTGTAGCCACTATACTACATGGTCGTGCTATTCTCTTCCTAAAATATAAGAGAATAGAAAATTGTTTTTCTTCACGCTACTAAGTTTGATATGTGTTAACATTCATTTAAAGTCCCAAAATGAATTATTTTCGCTTCTGGTTATCAGTGGGTAAAATGTGCCATTAAAAGTCTTTCATAAACCGTCTTTCCTCTAAAATAAACTCACATTTCTGGTAACATCCTCTAAATGTCTGTCTGTACATGATAATGTCTTTCACGTGGCCAAGGTTATAGCATATAGCAACAAGGACCCAAAAGCAAATACCAGATTTGATCTCAAAATGCACTTGCAAGTTTTCTCATTAGTATTTATGTTACTATATATTACCGAACTAACATACATAAAGAAACCCTCTATATGAGCAGAGATTTTTGATGAGGTTCACTCACCATTAGACTAAATACATCCCAGTTAGCCTCAGATGCACCAAAACATGTCTTAAAGCAGCAGACATTCCTTTGTTTTTATCTTAAGAATAAAGAACCAGTGGCCAAACTGAGAAGCTAAACTGTTACACGGTAATGGAACAGCTTGAATGAGATTGCAGTTGTAAAATGTGAAGTACCAAATCGGCCTGAACCTATTGGTGACTCTATTCTGGGGACAAGCCCCCTGTTACAACCGGAAAGATGCAATTTGAAGGGGGGAAAAGGGAAGAACACACAATGAACACAAAAGGAATCTTTATTGTACCCTTTCTCACACATTTCCAAATAGAAACAATACAAAGATAATTAAAGTGCTTTCGCACTCTGCAGAGTAGTAAATATTTACAGCAGATCAGTTTTGCGAGTTCCGACTGATTTAACAGTTAAGAATAGATTTGTCAGTTGTCTGTCTTGTTATTTTTGTTGATAGGTGAAACGAATCTGAATAGTCATTAGTTTTATTAGTAATTACAATGGTTTACTTAATTATGTTTCTTTTCAATGCAGTGCAGTTACATTTTGTGTAAAACGTTTATGTATTATTTGTTATTTGAGCCCAAGGAGGTTATTTTTGAAGTTGGCCAGTGTAAATGAGACATCCCTGAAAGTAAGGCAACGGAGAAGAGTTTAAACGCATAATGTGAGACAGAACCTGAGACAGCGGATCTACTTGATTCCCGACAAGCACACAGACAGACAGACCCCATTAACGCCCCCACCGCCCACTCCAAACACACAGACTCTCTCTCTCTCTCTATCACACACACATACACGCACGAACACATACAGACACTCGCTATGTTGCTTGAACCACTATCTCTGGAGACTTCTCAGGTAAAAGGAAAAAGTGTGCTCATTGTGCCATTGTAGTGTAAATGCTATTATTATTATTATTATTATTATTATTATTATTATTATTATTAACTATCAACTGTATAGATAAACACGTCGTAACTTAATAAATGAATACATATCAAAATACACATATTTTAGACTTAATTTTGCCAAGACTTATTGCCTCAGTCTTATTTGCCCAGATTTATTTTCGGTTTTTGCAGTTGGCCCAAATGCCTCTGTTCTAGGTGCAGATTTTAACCCCGTTGATATGTCTTGAGCTCAACAGCGTTTGTGGCTCAGGATGTGCAACAAAAGTTATCTGATTGATTCTTCAGCGTAATACTTTGGGAATCCGATCTGTTTTCTTAACCAAACTTATAGAGATTTTTAATTTATGCTAAAAGTCTAAATCTCTTCATCCTCAAAATTTAAATTTGTTTTTTTTAATGGAGTTTATACCTAAGCCAAGAAACATTTAAGACATTTGAAACATCAACGAACAAGAAGGATTTAGAAGATTTGCGGATGTGTATAAACATTGTTGTTTGGGTGTTAATGCAGATTACGTGTATTCTTATAGCTCTGTTTCAGAAAGTAATGGCTGATTATTTTCTTATTTTTATTTAAGTATCCCTTTCCTGGAACATTCTATTAAAATGTTCCTCTCTGCCCATCTGAAGCCCAGATTTTAGGAAATCCAAAATTGTTCAACCACTGTTCTCACTCTAAATGCTAATTTCCTAGGAGACACAAAGATTAGTGTGTCGTATAAATTTTTATTCATTTACTCATTTTTTGCGATGATAAGGCATCTCGAGTCTTCCATCTTAACTTGAACAACATACTGGTTGTCGAATAGTCTTCGTGATTTCTTTGCTACTACTCTCTAAATAACATCCGTCTAAAAATGTTTTATCTGAATAAATGCTTAGATTTATGCTTAGGTTTAAATGCTTTATCTAAGCCTTTATTCTGACGGCTATCCAACTTACCATAGCTTAATTCTCAAGCAATAAATGTTTGATTGGGGTTAATCATGAGGCCCAGAGCTGTTACACTTGCGTGATTTGCACATTAAAAACGTTACGACTGAAGTGCATATTTTAGATATATTGTAATTATTTATAATACTTATTACAGCAATAGCATATTTATTTTAATATTTATTTAATTTATAATGAAATAGTCTCAGGGTTGCAAGAGGTTTACATTTCACTACAAGTTGCACTTACATAGTTAAGTAAGTGGCAAATAAACAATCTTGAAATCATAAATCTCTAGATCATCAGGAGTACAGGTAGTGAAAAGATGAATTTCTGACTGTGAAGCTTTCCTTGAGGATGACGTTTGTCTCTAGCGCGAGGCCGAAGCTCTCCAAGCATTAAAAAACCTCTGCATCTAAAAAAAAATTCGATCCAAACAAAACAGATACTTACAGCCGATGTTCTTGCATGTCCAAAACAAAATCCAACAAAACGGACTCTTAACCGGATTCTAGATTTTTAAGGACTTACACGTTCAGGGAGAACGAGGAGACGAATGCAGTAACGTCGTGAAATCGATGCCAAGACGCCAAGTACACATCACATTTCAATTTGTTTCATAAAGATGAGCGTATGCTGGATGATGCTGTGATTTTGCTGCAATTCAGAAGTTAATAGAGACGCTATTATGTTGTGATAAGAGAGAGTTAAAAGGGAAAGGAGAGAGCGGTGCGCGTGTGCGTGGGTGTCTGCGTCTGTGTGTGTGTGTGTGTGTGTGTGTGTGTGTGTGTGTGCGTCTGTGTGTGTCTGTGTGTGTGTGTGTGTGTGTGTGTGTCTGCGTGTGTGTGTGTGTGTGTGTGCGCGTGTGTGAGCGCGCGAGCGTGCAGGGTTTTTTAAAGGTATTTGCGAGGACCACGATGTCCCTTAAAACAGGAAAACCGGAGATTTGTCAGATTTATTGTGGCTATGTGAGGAAAGTTTGAATCTAGTAATTATGGAGCTACTAGAGGTACCTCAAAATCGTGAGTGTAATTTTTGTTTTCGCGCAAAACATTATTAAATAAGAGGACTGAGTTGAAGACGTTTTAACTAAAGCGAGTTACTGTTTTTGCACATATTTCATTTTAAAATATGAAACGAAATGTAAATAATCATCGTTAAATGTAATTTTCTAATTACCAATAAAGTAGAGATGAAGCATATGCGCTGATCTTTCAGAAAGGACATTTAACATCCTTAGGTCAGCTTATTGCCCTTAACGTATTACGAATAGTGAGCAATTCATATTAAATATTTGTTGAAGCATTAAAAGCTTGATCCTGGTGCTTACATCATGCTAAAGGTTTATCTAAGCATTTTTTTAACCAGCAGTTTGGATATTTTGCTAATCATGTTAAGAAAATGGGGACGTTCCAGACGACGCGATTTAGCTACAGACCGAAAGTCGACCCTGTTCACAAGCAGCAGCACTGTGACAGCAGCTGGGATTTTAAGGCAGCACCGCCACACCGAGGCAAAACTGGGAAGTGCGTCCATGATTAGAACACATAACAGATCTTAACAGGGTATACAATCCTTTGTTGTGGTGACCTTTTTTTTAACATTTGCATCATTTAGCAGACGCTTTTACCCAGAGTGACTTCCATTTTCTTAATTTCAGTGACAAGTCTCCCTGGAGCAACTTGGAATGAGGAGTCTTGCTCGGGGACCCACTGGTGGTAGTGCTGGAGGTAGGATGAACCCACGACCTCTTGGTCCAGAGACGAGTATCCTTATCACTAGATCACCACCAATCTTAAGATAATCATAGATGGATCTTTAAAAAAGAAAAATAAGAAATAAACCTTAGCCACTGGTATGAGCGTTGCTTCTTAAAAACGAGCAAAAGAAGTTGCCAAGGTTAAAACCTCAAATGCTTAAACTCAGGCATCTGACGTTATATTTACTGAAAGCCGGCCGTTTTCGCTTTATTTTATATGAAACGACTGCTGAAAAGCGGAGGCGACGGAAACGTTTAATCCATGGAAATCGTCGCCGAAAATCCATGGAATCGTCGGCGCTGGTTTGTTGGGGGAAATTTCCGTACGAACTGTTTTGCTTCCTGCAATCGAACATTCACTTTACACTAAAGTTGTATTGCCGCCATTTGTACTTTACTGTGCACAGGAAAATTTTCCACAAATTCTCTAGAATCTTTTGAAAACTCATATGGTAAGACATTTCGTGTTAACAAACACATGAACACATCTTAGTTTAAACCTCTGTTATTATTATTATTATTATTATTATTATTATTATTATTATTATTATTATTATTATACGATTTATATCGATATATTTATTTTAAAAAAATAATCTAATAATTCATTGTTGACATTATTAATACATTTTGGTATAAACATATAGTTTTTGGTAAATATTTTAATGCAGCAGTATTAGTCACAATGGCGAGAAGAGAATAAGCGCGCACGCTATTATTATTATTATTATTATTATTATTATTATTATTATTATTATTATTATTATTATTATTATTATTATTATTATTATTAAAATATTTGTTGCTTCCTGATTTTCTCCCAGTCGGCTTACACTCTCAATCGACTTCGGAAATTTGACCAAGCAAGTAAACAACATAAGTGTCGTTATTTCTGTATGTACGTAAGCTCAAATGGATTTTGTTATGAAATTGCTTGCGTTAAACAAAAAAGCACTTGTTAATGTTACATTTACCTTCATGTGCATTTAAATGGGCTGTAAAATAACTATTGCCTTGTTTTTTCAATTTTTCTGATCAGATTTTTAAATCATTCAGTTCACGGTTCACGACTGCGACGTAAACTGAACATCATACAGGTATAAAACCTTTGGACTTGCATTACCACAAAATAAGCAAAACGCAGACAAGCATTTTTTAAACAAAATATTTATTTGTGTTCCATGGCTCAGTTAAAACGAAGGCTCAATTTCGTATAATCATTTAAGTTTTTAATTATTTAAAGAAACCTTTAAGATTTACTTACATCATATCAGCTGTGTATATATTATTTTGGGTTTTGAAAACCCTATAGCTTACAAAATGAAACTAATCACATACAAGAGTACCAGTCTGATTCCCCTGGACCAAACATATAAAACTGTAGTTTTACCCACGGCTTGTAGGTACAGATACTAAAAGAATTATTTCAGGTGAATTACTGAAAACTGATTACGATATTGAGATATAATGCCAAGATGCATTCACAATGATTCTAAAGATTGTTGTGTTGACAACTTCAGTGGCCCTGCCCTTGGTGGGGGTCTTTATGGTGGCCCTTGCGCAAGTTGTAGATTTGAGAGCGTGAAAGCAAAGGGGCTGGACTGGATATGATAAAGAGACTCTGGAAAGCTTTAGGGTCAGAAGACACTGGAGCATAGTGCAGTCGCCTCTGGACCAGCTGTGGCATCGCTGTCATGGCCACCCGGGACCTGTGCTCTGCGAACGAAGAGCTCATGCCACATTGTCCAGCAAGAGGGTTATTAACTGTGGAAAGAGATATATACAATTACAAATCACTGTAATTGTACACACCCGGACCGTGAATTGACTCTGTTGCAACTCTGCACTTTACACATCACCGTCCTTGTGATGCCACCGCTGCTACACGGACAATCTCATTCATGTTGCGCTGAAACTGTCTCCGGAAAGATGTTTAAGAGTAATATTTATGTTAACAAACTGTACAGTATTGTCACTCCAAATTGCTGCCAAATTCCAAATTCCAAGACCATAGTTGAAGGTTAATACTGCATCCTAATTGACTCTCTTTCTTCTTCCACTTCTAGTTTAAAGTTTATATTTGATACTCAATTTCTAGTTTAAAGTGTATATTTTGTATTCTATTCATATATTGTTTATTCCATGTGCCATACTTGTTTTTTGTTCCCTGTTTCTTGTTGCACCGTGAAAACAGGTGCCACGTCATCTCGTAAACAATAAAGTTTACTTTGACTTGGACTGATTCTGTTGTCCTGTTCCTACAGTGATGCAATTCTTGTCTTTTTCCAGAATGCCAATGAAATGACTCCATGAGTAAAAATTTTTTCTATTTTTTACATTTTGTATGGAATGAAGACTAAACCAATCTTCTTCACTTTCGTAGAAAAAAATACATATATATCATACCTGCAAACTTAGAAAACGGGTCTCGAGACCAGTTTTTAAAAGTCTCGGAATTGGCCGCATTTGTACTCGGTCTTGTCATGGACTCTGACAAAGAGGACTCGGGATTTTATTTCGAGACCTGCCGAGACCACAACTCTGAATATATTACTATTAAAACTCTTTAGTGTTATAATAACTCAGAATCCCTTTAACTTACAGAAACCATACACACATACCGTCAGAATCACAAGACGTTGAACTTACTGGACACAGGGGCGGCGCCAGGGGGGGCGCTTGGGGGTGCTATAGCTACCCCTGGAATAGCCATAGCAACCCCAAGATAAATTTTTTATGATTATTTTTAATTTTACATTTTTATTGCCTGGATACTATCACCAGGAAACGTAAATTTCACAGCACCCTAGATAAAAGGCCAAGCTACCCCGTAGCACCAGCAGTAGAAGCTCTCTGGAGCCGCCCCTGACTGGACATTACATTCATTCCTCTGTATGTGAAATTATTTCTGAGTAATTCGTGCCAAAAATTAAAGTAATTGCGTAAAAAAGCATTAATTAGATTATTCGCTGTGTAAACACTTGCGTTAGTGCTTGCGACTGTATGGAACGCCATCATGAGCAAAAATTTAGTTCTCTTCCAGAAAGGCCAAAAGCAGCTCATTTTATAGGCCACAATGAGTCCAAGTAGGCTCAGAATTAGCCACAACTGTAGCATTTCTTCTTTTTTAATTAATCAGGATTTTTTTTTCCCATTTTATAATGTAAATGAGTAATCAATAGGGAAAGAATTAATATAGAAAAATGTATTATTTTTCATCAAATAATTGTATTCTGTATCCAGATAGATACTAAATGGATGAAGAATGGTTTCCACCTGGCACTAACTTTATTTTTCTTCACAGTACTGAGCCAATGAATGTCTCTGCAAAATAAAAACTCTGTAAGCCAATAAAACAGTAAGTTTAGTCTTGAGGAGTGTTCAGATAACTGCTTCCAGTGAAGCTATTTCCTCATTATAGATATGTAATAGAGATATATTGAATAAACATGCTTTGCATGTTCCATTAATTTGTCATAAGTGATGTAAAACGCATTGGTTCGGTCTCGGTCTTGCCCTGCCCTGGTTTCGGTTTCGGTTTCGTCTCGGTCTCAGCCCTTCAGACTCTTAGTCTTGTCTCGGTCTCGACACACTCTGGTCTTGGTCAGATCCTAGAGAGCTCAGGGGCTGTAGGAAGGAGGGCAGAATCCCACAACCTTTTGGTTTGCAATGAAGTATCTATCCACTAGTCCACCACCCCTTTAATTGAGCAGTTTCCTATGTAGTCAAAGTCTGATGTCACACACTCAAAGGCCAACAGGAGGTCTAGTAGCAGATATTTAAAAATTACTTACTTGTACATGGCATGCGATGGGCACTAGTGGTCCTCCGGTGATCTATGGAAGTTTGATGCTCTGTGTCTGACAGTCTCATCATTTCTAGCTTGCACTGCTGCAAACTGACAAGCTCAGTCATTGCCAGTCGAGATGGTTCCTTCTCACCTGTAGTCCAGGGCAATCCTTGAGATAATAGGCGTGTTTGTACATACTGCAAGCAGGGTTTGGCTCCAGGAGGCATTTGCCTTTGAATCACAGCACAGGAGTGTTTCTGTCTCCAAATCTCTGCTAGAGGATCCAGCTGAATCGACCAGAGCACAAAAGATGTCTTCAGAACCAGACTGAGCAGTAAGCAGTCCTAAATATTCATTTTTCAACATCTACTTATTTCTATTACATAGTAATAGTTAACTCTGATGTAGGGCTTGCAAATTAATTAAAATTTAAATGAATTAAAACTGATATTTAGGACCTCTTATCCTATTAAATTATTTTATTCTATTAATATTTTGAAAAAGTATTGTTAATACTTTCCCCATTGTATGCTGTGAAATGTTCCTTTAAAAAAACACTACCACAAGTCTTGTGACATGACTCGGCCCTATCCAGTCTGCGACTACATCTATGTGTTTCCTTCACTTATTTTAAAATCACAAAGATATGCACTCTTCCATTAGAAAGAAATATCTCAGAATTAATAGTTGAGCATATTTACAGTACAAATTTTGGCAGTGAAACAACAAACAAAAAACCCAAACAAAATAATTCATTCATTCATTATCCAAACTGCTTAATCCCTATCGGGGTCACAGGGACCGGAGCCCATCCCGGAAACTATAGGCGCCAAGGTGCGGGCCAACCCTAGGCAGGCGCCAACACACCACAGGGCATACACACTCACACAATCACACTCTCATTCACACCTTACTGGGCCAATTTAGAGTTGCCAATTAACCTATATTGCATGCCTTTGGACTGTGGGAGGAAACTGGAGCACTCAGAGAAAGCCCACGCGAACATGGGGACAGCATGCAAATTCCACACAGAAAGGTCCTACGGCTGACCCAGGGATCTAACCGTTGACCTTCTCTGAACAAAATAATCATTTGTTGTAATTAAGGTATGTTCAATTAATTGTGAGAATGATTTGGAGTCATATCGCCTAGCTCTACCTCTGATGCCTCCTTTATGTATTCTTACCTTGCTGGAACATTCATGTCTGTGGTGTGGAAGGTAAGTGGCTTGTTCATGGGGTTTCTTGACAGGTTGAGGCAGATTATGGGTTCCCTGCAAGAGCCGGTACACCTGATCGACCACTCCCAGGTTCCGTAGCAAGTTTTCCCGTTGTATGAGTCCATTGACTCGCTCCATCTCTTCTTCTTCTGATACCTCCAGAGGCAAGGAGGTCCCTGCTTCAGGTGGAGGTAGTGGTAGAACTGGAGGCACAGACAATATCTAAAAGAATAAGCAAACAAAAAATACAGATTACAAAACTATATCAAGCATGTACTATATCTTTTATGACATATACAGTATATGATATATCTATTCGTAACATTAATAATACTGAGAGCTAATCAATCCATTCACTAGTATCCAAGGTAAGTTAAGGATCTTTAACCACAACAAAAGCGCCCTCTAGTGGCAGCTCTCAAGTGAAATCAAGTGAAAAATTGAAGAAGTATCTATACAAGACATGAAACACTATTCTGTCTTGTTCTGTCAGGACTGCTTTATCTTAGAATGCACTATTCACAATAATGTATTGATGATACAATGGATTCAGAAAGTATTCAGACTCAGATTTTAATTCAGCTGTGTTAGTACATTAATTTATACTCAATGACCTATGACAAATTCATTGGAATAATAAAATAAAATGAAACATAAACCCAATTTTATCAACTTAATAATTCCCTCTTATTATTCTCACTTGACAAAGCAACATCGAGTGCCTCCTTTTAACTTTAACTAATGTCTAGAAATGAACTATTGTGGCAAACTGAATTACAGCTTCAATAACTAGGAAATGTAAGTAAGTGTGGAACAACCAGGAGTGTACAGTCAAACTAAGTAATTGACATTGAAAGGCCTTTGTCAGTAAATCATATTACAAAAGGCATTAAAATTTTTGGATTGATGAAAAATAGAACCTCAAAAACCTCCTCAGCAGAAGAGGCAGTAAACAATTGAGGAAAAGACAAATTCAGGAAGACTTAGTCAGAATCTTTAAATATCTGCAGGACTGCATCTCAGATTCAAGGAGGTTGTATGACCTTGAAGCTTACAAGACACAAAAACCCGGACAATGACAGTTGACAGATGCGTTACGCACAATTTGAGCTGGAGAGACTCTGCCAAGAATGGGATGAAATGCCGAAATCCGGGTGTGCAAAGCTTGTAGAGATGTATAATAGGTATAAATACAATGAGCGTATTTTGTGATGTAAAAAATGCACTCTAGACTGAATTTTTAAAGAAATTGCATCATTTGGGTGTGCTAAAATATAGAAAGGTACAAAATTATGAAAAAGACGGTAAAGGTTAAAGAATGTTTGAATATGTTTATGCTGATTATTGTTGACCTAGCTGTTAAACTATCTGCTGTTGAATTAAAGGCATAATTGAGGCACCCCCATGGCCAAAATAGGGAATGACTTTTTGGACATAAAAAGGAAAATGGAGGATTGCAGTTGGGTTATTGACAAGAAATGTATACCACCCCGGATTTCCCCAATGAGCTGAAAATTTAAGCCATAAATTGTGTGTCTATTACAAAAACAGTGAAATGGGTTAATAAGAATAATGTATGAATGAATGAATGAATGAATAATGAAGAGAACAAGGTGAAAAACAGTAAAAATGAAGAGAACAAGGTGTTTGCTGGTATGGAGATGGTTCACAGCAATCACCTAGTTCTCTCTATTTCTAAAATGATTGTGATTGCTGAGTGATTGTTGGCACCCAGCTTTTATCACCTTTAATATGACTTATAACTTCATTCGTTCATTCATTATCTGAACTGCTTAATCCCAATCTAAGGACACAGGGACTGTAGCCTATCCTGAAACTACAGGTGTGAGCACAAACATTCTCTAGGCTGTCCATTCTATTTGATGATGACATTTGGAGGGATTATAGGGAGAGTTTAGTGATGTTGAAGCTGGTGCCACTTTGGCCTTTAACCTAAACTGTGTTCCTTTGGACTGTGGGAGGAAACCGAAGTACCCCCTCTCCATGTCAACCCACACAATTATGGTGAGAGCACACAAACTTTACACATAAAGGCAACAGTCAGCAACATGTGGAGAAAATTTAGCACAACAGTGACATAGAAGACTAGACGAAAACTGGTCAGAGGCTGCAAAAATGGCTACAGCAACACCGAAGGAGATACAGGAATTTCTGGCAAGTACTGACAGTGTAAAACATGTAACAATAATCTGTATTCGTCCTATGTCTGGTCTCAGTTATTCTTTCGATGCCTGGGTAAGCAAAATGGAAGCAATTTTTTATGAATAAAAACTTCTAGTCCTCCTGGCTAAACATTGCAACAAATGCATCAAGTCTCCCAAAAGCTTGCAAAAAACAAGTTATGGTCTGATGACCTTTTGGCCATATATCACCAGAACAACACAGTGCACATGGCGAAGCATAGTGGGTGCAGCATTATGCCTTGGCGTTGTTTTTCTTCAGCCTGAACTGGAACTTTAGCCAAGGTGGAGAGATTTATACAATACTTCTAAACTCTTTCAACTTGACAATGACCTGAGTTGCCATAATGTTTAGATTAATGGACAAAAAGGACAACACTGTCAGTTGAAAATCTACTACACAGAAAGGTAGCAAAAAAGAACTGGTATTTTAATATGAAACTTGCCTCTTTCTGCTCTGAAATCGTGGTAGAACGTTGAGGCTGGACCAGTTTTCTCAGTGGTTTGCCTTTCTCTCCTGCAGACTCCCCCTGTAGGTCCCTCCTTTGATTTCCCTTCTTCCCTTGATCCTTTTGCTCCTGCTTGATACGTAGATCCTGCAGCTGCTGCCTAGAAACGTGCACACAAAAATGTGTTAACATTGTCTTTTTTAAAATAAACTTTCTTTATTACATCACTGTTCTTTATTTCTATTTTCTTGTGCACATTTGCTTTTGTAATGGAACACATACCTAGCACACTCCTCTCTTGCTTTGGAGGCTGCTGTCTCTTGGAAAAGAGAGCTGCTGTGTTTGAAGTATTTCTCATACTTTTCTTCACCATCCTTGGGGTAAATCATGCGGAATCCCCCCAGGTGTTCAGCTTCATATCTCTGTATCTGTTCCATACTTTGTGCCTGACGCTGCCGAAGCTCCTTACTTCTAATATTAAAAAGTGTGCAAAAGGTAACAGATATGAGCATGACGAAACCCAAGAAAAAACAATAACAGTAAATTAAAGTGTTACAAGACTTGAATAACAGATGTTAGAAGATAAGCCAGAGAATATCATAGCTGTTATACATATCAATTTCTAAATGATTTTAAGCATGTTAGTACATCAGTACAGGACCTGGCCTCTCTGGAGCGATTTTGCTGCAGTCGGTCCCTCACTCTCCGCCTCTCCTCCTCTGTGATCTTCCTGCGGTCACATGCTCCCAAGTTAATCAGCACCAGAGTGTCATACAGCAAGCTATCCTTCACCTCACGGTCTAAACGAGAATCAGTGGTGAAGCTGGGAGAGTGGTTGACCTAAATGTATATAAATTATTGTGTGAGTGAGAGAAAGGGAGAGAAAAAGATCATTTGCATAACCATTAAACATATACATAACTATTTGATATATACAGTACATGAATATTAAAAAGCAGAAAGGAGTTTTCTTTCAGCATAACCCCACCTCTAGCAACCAAGGTTTAAGTCGGTGGTCCAGTATGACGTCAAAGCCCAGGATCTCGAAACAGGCACTGCCTCCCATGTGGTTGGGGAAGCAAGTGTGATAGTTGTGTTTGAGAATGGGATGAGCCGAGATGAGCGTCTTAATGATCACATCATCAATATTCACCCAAACCTTTTCACTGTCACAGCACAGAGTTTCCAGGTGCTTATTGAAGGCAGACAACTTTCTATGAGAAAAAAAAACAATGAGAAGATTAACAATAAGAAC
Organism: Distichodus sexfasciatus; assembly: GCA_032718565.1. Lineage (NCBI taxonomy): Eukaryota > Metazoa > Chordata > Actinopteri > Characiformes > Distichodontidae > Distichodus > Distichodus sexfasciatus. The sequence goes on from JAVGVS010000032.1 coordinate 2,081,161, forward strand.
TTTTTTTTTTATTTGATAGAGCGGAATAGCTGCTTTCACATGCTTACTTTGCATAGATTCCTTATAAATTCTCTGATATTTGAAGACAAGATCAATTCTAATTGAAAAAAATACAGATTTGAAAACATTTTAAATGTATACCGTTTACTGCCGGTGTCGTCATCACAGACAAAATTTTCACTGTGCTTGTTAATGGCATAGTTAGTGAGATGCATGCAAATATCCTCCTTCAAGTTCATGGTCAGAAGAACAAAAAGAGAAAGAGATTTAGTTAACAAACAGAAATTAGTATTATAATAAGGTTTGTATTTCTATTTTAAAAACTTTCTATATGCAATAAATTACCACATTACTGCTTGTCGGCTCTGAGTATTTGTTGGTGCAGAAACGAGCTAGTCCTTCATTGTACACAAAAATACGGAAGGGGTCGCAGCTTGTCACCAAGACATAAATCCGCAAGTCAAACTTGAATCCGTCAATTATTAGTGGCTAGGGAAAGAAAAAAAGCATTTAAAATTCAGGAAATGACTATATAAGATAAATGCAAACAGAGGTTTGGTTACTGATATGGAAGTATGGGTTCACTTATACTGACTTACCTTGGATATATAGACCTGGCAGATCATGTGTTCACCTGGCTGAATGTCCTTGGTGGCCTTGGTGAGAAAGATTCCACGTCCTTGGCAACCTGAGTCTGGCTTGCATATGTAGGTTTTGTGTTTTTTGGCTCTAGCGTAGGTTTGAAAATCACTGTAACTACATATTTGGAGAAATATGTTATAAGCCAAAAGAGATTTGCCGCACAACATAAGGTGCTAGATGTTATAGACGTGACTTTAATATTGCATGAGATGAAGGATTAAAAACTCACTCTGCAGGGAGACACCAAGTCCTGGGAAAGATGTTATATTCTTTGGGAAAGAGCTTAAGCATACGGTTCATATTTCTTGCAAGAAGATCTTTCCTGCAAATCTCACTCATTCCTGGAAAATGGTTGATTTTCTGTATGGATGAAGCAAACAGTTAACAAAAACGGAAACTGATCAGATGGAACTATACAAAGACAATGAAAATGAAAATAACCTGGTATCTCTTCATATCCATGACTCTATCCAAAGAAACAGAACAATCCGTCCAAAATAATGTCCAGTCTTCTCCTTCCCCAGCCTCCCTCAGGCCGTATTTGCGAGCAGCACGGCGTACTAAAAAGAGGGCAGCAGGCCTCAGCCAACAGCAGTACACTCATAAACGACTAAAATGGGTTTTATAGCCCAAAGAATTTTGATTCTGTACTTTAGGAAACTCACCACTCTCATATTTACAGTTAGTGACATTGATCCACAATCATCTGGAAGAGAGAAGGCAAACAAAGGGACAGACCTGTGCATTGCCCGGAGCTAAAAAAACACCCTCATATATATTTAAGTTTGGCAAAGATAAAAATCTGCAAGATCTATTACAATGGTCAAAATGTAAAAATGCATCACAAGACACAAGAGTGACCTCCCTTCCCCTTTATTGCTCTGTTGCTCCAAGTTGCACCAGAAATCATGTCAACAGTAAACAATGATGTTAACTGTGTTACCTCTTCTTCCTTTTCTTCTTTTTCTTGTTGTCTGGGCATAAAGCAATTGGGAAACAGGTTTCAGCATGACCATCACTGGCAGTCACCTCTTCCTCCTCCCCTGTTTTGGCCTCACATTGAAAAAAACCTTGGGGCTCTAGGCTTTCTGTAGGAAGCCCCATGCTTAGAGGCCACAGAGAATAAAGAATGAGTTAAACCATCTCAGATCTATGCTACAACACATACATTACTTTAATTAGCACTCTGTCTGGGCAGTGCTTTACACATGAACAAAGTTTGGTAATGTACAACACTGTCATGTCACCATCTACATGCTGAAACTCAATCAACCATATCATTACTACAGCTTGTAGTGTGCAAAATGAAGCTCAGCATCAGATTTCTGTTTCCATTCCCTTCCGTGGTGACTAGGCAATCTGTCGATTTCATTGCGGCAAATACAGTCATACAAGGTTGATCATGACTAGGAAAATAATTACGGGGCACGAAGCTTTATGCTTTATGTCGACAGATGTATTGACACCAGTTGGCCACCACTACAGTAAGGTTTGGAGAGAGATCCTAGTATGCTGTGGAAGGCCTGAGTACTGGGTAACTGTATTCTGATCCAGTGGTATGGATAATACTGACCATGCACTCTTGACTTGAATCAGGTGAAATGGCCCATTTACTAATGTTACTACTGAACAAACACATGTAAAACGCATTTATACACCTTATCCTGTAATCATATAGTATACAGTATATACTATACTATACTATACTATACTATACTATACTATACTATACTATACTATACTATACTATACTATATATTAGGGCGGTACAACATGGGGGTGGGGCGGTTTCCTGCAATATAAAAGAATTTCTGAAAACATTTCTTCAACAGGTTAATTTGGCAAGAGAGTATCATTACATAACAATTGGAGTAAATCTTATGACAGTGCATCTACATAGAAAGTTAAATACTTTTAAAAACCTCAAAAATAACTCTTTTAACTCTAAACATTTATTTTGCATCTGAACCATTCCTTACAATTATCCCACTCATAATTTGCACCCAATCAATCAAGCAGACGTTCTTGTGGAATAGAAATGGGAAATGAGACCCAAAACTCCTTCTCATGCTGTATCACGCATCCAAAAAAGTTTTATGCGCTATTGTACTCGTTAGATTTCACACAGTAATGTTCCTTTATTTAACTGTTGTGTGTTGCCACATTGTGATGACAGTTGATTGTGCAGCATTGGTAATTATTGTAGTATAGTATCATTTATACATCTGATTTTATAGTATATATTTATAGCAAATAGTATAGCACAGCAATTGTATCACAAACGATTTTATACACAATAATTTCAGTTAATTACATTTTTTTAAATGCCAAAATATAAAACTGAAAATCAGAAAAGCAAAGCACTACCTGTTAACTGGTTGGAAGTGGGGTGGCTGTGTAGACAGAGGGCTTGCCAGCCTCTCAATATTCCAGTTGACTTTTTGTGTTGTCTTTAAAGATCAGTTCTTGCTGTCTACAGATGTGCTGTCACTGTCACCGGCTGGGAGCCACATGTCTGTCCCAGAGCTGGCACCCACTGCCTGACAAAAAGGAACAAATTCATCTCGTCTGTGCCGGGTCAAACCGACTCGTATACACTTACAAGCCACCACACTGAATCCTCCAGATCAAATGTCTAATTAGAAACACCTGATATGCTAACACCAAGATAAAATGAGGAACAGGTAGTATGAAAAAAGAGAGTGATAATCCCTCATATTTGTCCACAGTAACAAGAGAACAAGTTACAGATCAAGTGCAATCCAAATCAAAGCTGAAACAAACGAGGATACATATTTAAAAGAAGTCAACAGACTGGGATTTAACCTCTAAAAATCGACAGACCTGTCTGTATGTGACCTGTTCTAACAGCAAGGGGAAAAGTAAGAAAGAAAGATGATTTCCCAGAATTATATTTTGTGTTACTAAACTGAATTTATTGACCATTATTGACCAACAATGCATGATTATGAAGGCTTTGAAAATGTTGGGCACAGAATATTATACAGTCCAGTATTGCAGCACAATTGGAGAATTATTGTTGACTCATTGCGAGTGGCTCAAATTAATAGATTGAAGATTCTTTGTCACATACATAGTACATGTTAACCTCAGACTCTACAGGCAAGTTTACATAAAGTAAACAGGTTTTTTTTAATGCAAAAAAGCTACATATGAAGTACTAAAATATATAAAAACTAGTATATCCTAAAATGTACTGTATTAATGAATACACCTTGTAATCCGATTTTTTCGGATTATTTTTAATAATATAAATATATTGAATATGGACAGAATGGTCGTCTACTGTATATATTGATGTTCATTCTTGAAGAGAAAACACAAGTTGCAAAATGAAAATGTAGTAACTCACCCAGCGACGCAGTAGGAATATTCCACTTTATAGTCAGTTTGTAAAGGACCTGTAATAAACTGCAATGGAAAGCATTAATTTGACGAGATATATATTGCAAATATTCAATACAACAAAAACAGTTTTTCCGTACTTAAGTGAACAGAAATTATTATATACGTGTAACATAAAAAACTTAAGTGCCATTACCGCACGCGTACTTCCCCCAGGTCACCGTGTGTGTGCAATTGCTATGGTAACAGAACGCCAAATTATAAACAGATTAGCGGCTAGTCGGCTAACGCGAAGGGCAGAAGCAAGTATATCACAAAAATATCCTTAACATTTCCTTATTTCCAATTATCCTGTAAAAGTCCTTAAAAGACACGTTTAAGACGTGCGAACAGAATGCCTATCTGCCTTCGTAAGCGAAGAAAAGCGTGACTGACTTTTTTGGCATTTGGACTATACGATTTTAGAAATATTATTTAAACATGTTAACATTTACCGAGTTGTCAGTGTATATTTTGCAGAAGTGGATTAGCAAAATGTCTCGATATCAATCGTGAAATTCAGACATGCTGGAGAAATTACGATTCGTACCAAAACCCAGTCTTGAGGCTGAAGAATCGATGTCTCCTCTTTACTACGCGACGTTCAGCGCCGTCTCTCTTCCACCTGCGGCAAAACCTGCCAACTCCAACCGACAGAGAATAGTGGCTAAAACCTCTAGACGTCGTTTAGGAAATCAAACACCTTTATGAAATCAAAGGATTGAATGCGCCGTGATCAGATGAAACTTCACCTCTTGTGGTTTCCCTTCCTTCGGCTTCGCTCCAAACGTGAGCAGCTTCAGTCCACTACAGACGAAAACAGATGCGCCCCAGTCGCCATTCAACCTCACGTATTCTAGTATTCCCATTGGTCCACAGTAACAAGAGAACAAGTTACAGATCAAGTGCAATCCAAATCAAAGCTGAAACAAACGAGAGTACATATTTAAAAGAAGTCAACAGACTGGGATTTAACCTCTAAAAATCGACAGACCTGTCTGTATGTGACCTGTTCTAACAGCAAGGGGAAAAGTAAGAAAGAAAGATGATTTCCCAGAATTATATTTTGTGTTACTAAACTGAATTTATTGACCATTATTGACCAACAATGCATGATTATGAAGGCTTTGAAAATGTTGGGCACAGAACATTATACAGTCCAGTATTGCAGCACAGTTGGAGAATTATTGTTGACTCATTGTGAAAGTTAATAGATTGAAGATTCTTGAAAAGAAAACACAAGCTGCAAAATGAAAATGTAGTAACTCACCCAACGACGCAGTAGGAATATTCCACTTTATAGTCAGTTTTTCATTGGTCAATGAAAAATATCTGAGTGGTTATTGTGATTTTAGGAAGGAATACGCACCATTTGCACATCAGCTTGTCAGAAATAGGATAGGGCTGGAGCTAAACCTAATCCACACGAGGCCAAGATCTGACCGCGACTAATTGGCTTGAGAGCCTTTAATTGATGTAACCTAAACCTGCCCTGACACTTGTGGCACTCTCAGGTCTTTCAGTAAAGCATGACCCAAAACCTACCACAGAACAGTACGGCAATAAAAATATTTTATTTCAATACAAGCATCAACTCACAAATGACAACTTTATTACTGATATTTTTGGTCTTTTTATTCAACTGACTTTTTTTTCAAACTTTCAAGTAAAACAATGTGGAATTACAAGGGAACATAAGGAATGTAACAAATTAGAGACAAACAAAAAGTAAGACCATCACCACATTCTACCCATTGCCCAAAACAACCCCAGAAATGGGACAAAGACCGCAAATGACATTATGCTTAGGGGGGGGGGGGGAGAAAACCAAACAAAACAAAACTGAATACATGAAAAAGACACTCCAGAGGGTCCTGCAGGAGTAATTCTACATAGCCTTCATAAAATGAGCACTTTTGAGAAAAACAGATAACAGCAATTTACACTTGATTTTTTTTGTTTGGCTGTACTTCAAAAGAGATGTACCTCCTACAGTTTGGGATGGTAAATGTCTTTAATACACTTTAACAACTAAAATTGTTTGAATCCCAAACTTTCCATTACAAGGCATACAGGGATCCCCTCCCATGTGAATCATCAGGCACTCTCACTTTGTCACACTGATTTTGAGACCGTCTGACAAAACTGAACACAACCTAGACCATATTGACTCATACTTTGGAAACAGTTGGAAAAAATAAGGTTGCCTCTCATATCCATATTGCCAGAAAGCAAATGACAAGCAGATTTCAAGGATCATAACGAGCTCAAGAGCTATACATACACATTGTGAGGTACCGGTAAAGAAGTTACGTGATTGAAAGTTGTTTTTGTTTTTTTTTTAACTATCACAATGCACTCCAATGCAGGGACATTATGTGTCATGTGCAAATGGAAAAAAATCAGGCTGGACTTAAAAGAAACTGACAAAAAAAGTTACAAGACAAGGAGGTCTGAGCAAAGACTAACTCCAGCATAGTGCAGCAAATATCACATTTACAGACCTGCTCTCTTCATACCCTGGAAGAAACCACAGAATATTCTTAATTTATCAATTGACGTGAAACAAACAATAACAAACAGTTGGCAAACACTGTCAGAAACCAACTGCTTAAAAACATTATAATTATACAATCCCACTCAATCTTTTTGAATGTAGCATAAATGACTCTGCGATCCCCTTTGCAGCACAAGTAAACTCTGTATAAAGGGTACAACCTAACTGTTCCACCTTATCTCATACTTCTTTTAGTATTCCAGTCTTTAAACGAATACAGTACATAGTGTGAACTAACATCAACTCTTGCCCCTTGCCCAGCTTTCTGAAGTCTCTGTGGTATGGTGAGGTACTGTCCTTATGATCGGCACTAGGACTGCAATGCCACATTTTCAACAGGTACATTTTTTGCCCCCCTGTATCTGTCTATGCTTGTCTCCACATTGCAGATGGCTTGACATAGCTGAGAAGGCGTCAAAAGCGAGTTCAGCTCTTATCACAAAGTGCAACAGGCTCAATTCAAGTTATAAGACTGATCCCCATTCCTTATTGGTGCAGAACCCGCAGTATTTCCATCAGCTAGCAGTTCTTGTCTTTAGTCTGGATCAAGTCTTAGAGTGCCGTTGTTGGGTGGCAGAGGAACGAGTGTTGCTGGCTGGAGTGCGAGCATGAGCAGCTGCTAGGGCAGCCACGCTCCGTAGCATCCTGTCAGGAGTTCCCTCACTAGATCCAGCACTCGCCTCTGGCTTTTCATGTTTCTGTGAACGCCTTCCTTTCCTGCCTTCTCGACCTCTGCTTTCATCTGCTTTCTTCTGTCTGTTTTTACCTCTCTCAGTGTCACTACCAGAAGAAGGAGCTCTTGAACGAGACTGTGGTGGCCCAGTGCTCCGTGAGCTCAGGCTGCGAGTACACTGGCTACTGTTGCTGCTGCTCCGGCTCCTGCTGCTGCCTGCCCCTCTTTCACTGCTTACACTACTGCAGGCACTGTGGCCTCTTGAGGACCTTGTCTCTCTGCTCTCGTCCTCTACATCCTCCTTGTGGTAAAAAGACTTTTTCTTTTCTTCTTTCCTGGGTCTCTTGATTTCATTTTCCAATGGAGGCACCAGGTCGCCCGGACGCTGCCGAGTTGAGCGGGCAGTGGAGTGACTTGCGCCAGGGGTGGACTGTGGGGAATCTGTAGATTGTGTTGGGATCTGCTGACCACTTGGTGTTTTATTATTAACTAAATTAGTCTTAACGGAGTCCTTACTCTTATTTTTGCTACTTTTTTCAGAAGGCGACTGTTGCCCCAAAATTTTGCCCTTGCAGCTTGAATTTGTTGAATCTGGTCCCCTTCCTCTCATTGCCAAAAGTTTAGCAGCAGCATTGAGGGCCGAGCAACGTTTGCCCAGCACCTCAGGTTCAGGTGAGGAGGGACTGGTCAGCTGTAATGCAGGTTGAGAGCCTGCAGATTTACGGGTTACTCTAACAGGTGTTGCTCCTTCTATAACTGCTTCCTTATCCGTTTTCCTCTTTCGGACACTTCTCTCATCACCTTGGTCACTACCACTCTCCTTTTCCAAATTCTTGTGAGATGAGCGTGTAAGGCGCCTTTTGTGACCACTTGAGTCTTCAGAGTCTGAGGAAGTGGGGGAGAAGTTGGAACCCTGTCTTCTGTCAGGACTTACTGGGTTTTCAACAGTCCCTCTGCCAGCAGTTTCCATTTCAGAATCTGTCTCTACTCGTTTTCTCTTCACAGTCTTCCTATTCTCAGTCTTTTTGGACTGGGACGACCGAGTTCCACTTGAAGAAACAGAAGAAGGAGATGAGGATCGGACTGATTCCTGACTGCTTTGTCTACTAATATGTCTTTTCTTGCACAAGGATCCATTGTCTTGCTCCTCAGTAAGACCCTTTTCTTCAATAGTTTTATGCTCTTCATCACAGTCAGGAGCAGTTTGCACTGTGTTTTCTGAGACTGATAATGCTGGTAGCAATGAATCACCCATCTGATTATGTGACAAATTCTCAACTCTTCTCCGTTTGGCTTGAGACTGAACGTCATCTGTGTCTTCTTGCTCGTCCGTTTCAGCATTAGCCACTTCAATTTCTTCAATGCTGTCGACCACTCCATCGTCCATTAATGCTTTTTCATCTTGCTGATTCTCAGTTTCAGGCTGCTCTGTACTGGACTGAGGTTTGGTTATCAGACACTGGCTGGAAGTAGGTGATAGCTGAGGAGGATCAGATAGAAGCTTTTGGCTTGAATGTGTAGACTCTGATTTCATTTGTTCAAGATTAGTTAGATAATGAGATGGAGGAGTCTGTGTACAGTTCATATCATGTGTGGACGGCTGTGGAGGTTCTGGTACATCAGTGGCAACAGGCGTCTGAGTCAAGGTGGATGGTGGTAACGGCTCAAGAGGCTGAGCTGTCGCAACAGATTCATCTGTGAGCTCACTAGATTCTTGTGGCGGTAGCAGTGACAACTCCAGATCATTTTTTGTAAGAGTAGGACTGACAGGAAATTCTGTACATCCTGTAGTGGCCATGCTTCTATCAATGTTGGGTTCAGCAGTTGAGATTTGGGAATAAGATGTATTCTGGTTAGATATCAGCAATACCCCTGAAGCAGTATCCTCCTGCCTTACAGCTGACATTTCTAAATGTGATGAGGCTTCTTGACAACTTTCAGGGTGTGCAGAGGTAGGATTAACAGAAGTATTATTAGCAGGCTGTAGTGAAAGCAAAAGTGAAAGCTGTGTGCTGGCTTGACTAACATTTTCTGTAGGAATGATTTCTTGTACAGTTTCAGTAGAATGAGGATATGAAACTGTGGTTTTCAGACTGGTATGTTCACTACCAGTTGAAAATTCTGACGTGGATCCTGGCTGAGACTCTATAGGTAATGGAGATGTAAGAATGGGTGTAGTGGATTTAGTAGGTTGAGAGTCTTTAGGAAGCGAGGTGGAATCACCATCTTTAGAAGTTACTGTAGGGTCAACAGCTGGAAAGCTTAATGTTGGACACTCGGACAGACCATGTAGAATTAAAGGTCCAACACTGGAACTAGATGTGTCAAGGTTTAAAGTAAGTGGATTTCCTTTTGCCTCGTGCCCAACTGCACTGCAATGGTTTTCTGGTTTACTGTCCCTGTTAACTGCTATATTTACAATGGAATCTTTGCGAGGGCGACCTCGCTTTCGTTTTAGTAAGAGAGGCTGGCTTTGTTCTTCACTCATTGTTGTCTGGGAGACAATCTTCTGTTCTTGAGGTTGTGCAGTGTTAGATGTCGACTTTGGAGGTCGACCCCTTTTGCGCTTTATTGGTATGGGACTGGCTGCATTAGAGTCAGGAGCAATGGCAGGGGTGGCAGTGCTGTCCTTAGCTAAATTAAGTTCCTGTTTCTTTGGTGACAGGGGAGCCCGGCGGTCTAGTCCCCTACCTCTGCCTGGGAACTGATCTCCTAATTGAGCAGCCATACGAGACTCTGTCTCCAGGCGGCGTCGCACTGGTAAGTTCCGAAGAACGGGCATGTCCGGTGAATGTTGTGAAGGGGAATAGGGGTGGTAGCCTCTTCCTGGACTTGACAATGATGAGGAAGGAGAGACCTGTTCCTGTCCTTGCTGTATTTGAGAAGGAGACATGGAAGGAGACTTGGGACTTAGGGTAGTCTTATCTTTGACAGACTGACTTGCTTGGTCAGGACAGTGGGGCGCTGCATCTTGTGCTGACTCAGGTTGCTCTGCCTCTTCTGATGATCCATCATTTTGCACTCCTCCACTTCCACTGGCACCCCGTTTTCTCCGTCTTGGCTCCTTGTCTTCAACAACAGTTACAAGGCGGCCAGGTAGCTTCCTGAGAACCTTGGCAGATGGAGAATCTTCTGGGAGGCCCTTAAGGACCTCTCCATCAGCGGTCTGGCGCTTGCGTGGTGAACGACACTGTGGAGATGTCCGTGATGTAAACACTGAAGTATGGCCATCCTGTTCTGTCTGATGTTCCGGGGAGCAAATTGAGTCTGAAGATACAGACCTCTCTATTTCTCTCGTGCCTTGCTGTGTTGTGTCCAACAGTTCCTCTGAATCTGCTCCAGGCTCATCGCTTCCTTTTCTATGTGCAGTTCCCAGTATATTTGTCTGCCCACTGGAGCTTCTATCGACTGTTGGAGATCCAGCCACAGAAGGCACTGAACTTGATGGAGAGAGGGGTTGGTGATGCGGGGATGGCATATGTTTACATTTGGAGACTGCATCTTGTGTTGCAGGACACAATATTTCTGAATCAGTTTGGGATTTCAGATGTTCCGATATTGGTGAATACACAGGTTCTTTGGTCGCCGCTCTCCCTCGGAGACCACCTCGGTCTCTTGGAGGCACTTCTCTGGGCTGGGGAGGCTTGAGGCTGGAGGTGGATCCAGAGGCACGGCTCCCACTGGGCTCAGAGATCAGGGTATCGCCTTTCCTCCCTCTCTCTCTGTCTGGTGATGGACGTGATACAGACACTTCATCATCTGTTTTAGCAGGTGTCCCTCTCAGCCTTCCACTGACCCGTGTAGAGGGGGCACCTTTTTCTTTGTGTTTGCGTGTACGGCGAACTGAAGGGTACTCCTCGGGAGTGGCAGGCATGGAGTCCTCTTCGTCATTATCAGATGACTGATGCAATTTTAGGCCCTCCTCCTTTGCCTGATCTAGTCCTTTTCTTGCAGCTTCTACCTGCTCCTGTTGTCAGACAACATAATATAAATTAGATTTCTACAATAAGTATTCATATCTATATATCTACTACAGTTTGACATTGTCTCTATTTAATAAATATCTTACCTCTGCCTGTTTCAGTTCTTCTTTGCAGATATCCTCAAGAGATGCCTCCAGGAAATTCATGGCATATCGCTCTATAGGAGTGAGCTGTTGAGTCAGAAGAAAACAACAATATAATTAATAACAAGCCAATAAGTGGATTTCATATAATCCAAAGTAAAGGGATTACATTTGATGAGAATTTTACCTGTTCGACTAGGGCAGCAATTTCCTGCTCAGCCTTTGAAAGTTCCTCTTCTTCTTGGTCTCTGCTCTCACCATCATCTAGAGGAATATTCTCATTAAACTCGGCCAGCTCAGCCACCTGCTCCGCTTTGGCTTGAGAAGCTGCGACAATGTCCTCCTCATCCTCAGCGCGACACAAGGCCTTGTAAAGGGAAAAGATGTTTTGTTCCTTCAACCATTTCAACTACATAAGGAATAAATACATCAATGAGACAAATATTTTAAGTAGCTAGAAAGATGGAAAACTTAATTTACCTGTTCTAAAATGGTGGTTTGTTGTTTATTGATGGACTCCTCGTCATCTGATGGAGGTACAATTGATTCTGTCTCCTTCTTCTCCCCCTCAGACACATCAAACAAATCCCTAATAGTTTGCTGTAAGAAAGCAAAATGTGTCAGCCAATCCATCTGAAGGATAAATACAAACACCACACTCACAACAAAACAAACTTTACCTGTTTGAAAAAGGCAGTGGTGAAATTTCCCCCTTCAATTGCCATATCTCCCAGCATTCTCTTCTGGTTGGCTTTTTTCAAGATGTTTTCCTCAACAGTGCGCTCACTGATTAACCTAAAGACAATGTGACATTAAAATGATTCAGTGTAAACAGACAGGATTGATCATTCCTCAAGGCATCAGTCAATTTTAAGGACTGCATAATAACTAAACGATAATGCAAACACAATAACTGCATGTACCTGTAAATGTGAACATCTCTAGTTTGGCCAATTCGGTGGCAGCGATCCTGGGCCTGGGCATCCATTGTAGGGTTCCAATCACTGTCATAGAACACTACTGTGTCAGCTCCCGTGAGGTTCACCCCCACACCACCACTACGGGTGGACAGGATAAAACAGAAGATGCGTCGGTCTGCATTAAAGCGTTCCATCAGGGCCTAAGAAGTTGAGAAAACAGAACAAAACCTCAGCTATTAATACCACACTCTGTAAACCTGACAATATACAGTATACACTATTTGCCCACATACTAACCTGTCTCTGCTCCACACGTGTACTGCCATCCAAACGTAAGTATATGTGTCCATGGTAGTTGAGGAACTGCTCCAGCACATCCAGCATGCGGGTCATCTGAGTAAATATGAGTACTCGATGGCCTCCAGTCTTCAGTTTCCGCAGCAGGAGATGGAGAGTCTGCAACTTACCTATCACACACAGAAGGAAAAAAAAAGGAATAAGCCACGCTTCTCATAAGACATGATAGAGGAAAGTGTTAAAACATGCCAGAGCCTGAAGAAACTAAATTTGCAACAACAAAAAAAAGACACTCACCACAGTCATACTGGATAAGCCTAAGGTCAGGGAAGTGAGTCCTCATATTACACTGGATGTGATGCAGCATATGAGTATGGGGAGAAAGATGAGTAGAGAGCATAGAAGAAAAGAGAGCCTGCTGGTGGCTCAAGGAAGGAGGAGGATGGCAACAGTGCATCGTGATGGGCTTGGCCTCCACTGGAGGGATAACAAACGTGAACCTGTGGGAACGTAATACATTTTACACACACATATATACAGTGCGTAAAACTTACAGCAATATTTTTTAAACTGTACAAACATCACTTAAAGGACAAAACAGGAGGCATACCGGTCTATAACCTCAGACAACAGCTCAAGTCTCTCCTCAGAGTCGTGAACAGCTTCTTGCAAGGTTTTGCTTTTGTTCAGGTAGTCGCTTGCATTGAGGTTGGGGCTGGCCAGAGAAGGAAATGCGTTTGGGAGAAAGGTAAGAAAGTCTAGGACCTCTCGTCCATACACAGGCTTGGCGCTGCAATGCAACTCATTGATTCGAATGATTTGAGAAATCCGGGCGTCTCTCTGGGCCTTACGGCAGTCCTCAAGCCATGACTGTCAGACAGGAAACACAGATACATTAGACATAGTCTTGTTTCAATAGTACTGATAACAAGGAACGCTTTTGTTGGCTTATACTGTGAACAGATCATACCATGTAAAACGGCGATCGGGGAGGAGGTGGAGGCTGGACTCGTGGACGAAACCCTAATGCACTATTTTGAGTTGAGGTTGTAGGCTTCAGACTGCCCATATTCAGGGTGAGAACGTCACTGCTGCTCTCTTCACATCCTAGGGAAGCATTTCCCTTAGCTACAGGAAAAAAGGAGAAACATGTCAATGTGCTTGTTAACATGGTGCCAAAACTACAAGCTCACATAGATGATAATCTTCATAAAAACTATTTTCCTATGACTTCCTGTAGAACAAAACAGCTGTGGAATGCTGTTAAAATCTAGTTTGTGCTCACCTAACCCTGTGCTTGGTGTTGAACCTTGCACCACCTTGAGCACAGGGCGGGGGGGCGGAGGCTGGACAGGGCCTGGGGTGGGAGCACGAGGTGGAGTAGCAAAAGCGGGAGGCCGAAGAGTAGGCTGTTGAGGAGTAGGAGGTCTGAGAGCAGGACCTGGGGTACCATGCGGGTGTAGAACAACAGACTGGGGAGGGGCAACGCGAGGGGAAGGGGGCACGGCCAGAGTGGGGACCTGCCCACCCTCTTTGCCTGCTGCCTGGCGCACAACAATCTTAACAATTCCTGGTCCGCTTACCATGGATGATGGTACTGAATGGAAGAACGGAAAACAGAGGTTAAATTTTTTGTTCATCACAACGGGAGAACGTGCACAGCAAGTGCCAATTCCACGATTGAACTGGGCACCATACTATGGATTACAGTAGCAGAGCTAACAATATTTACTACTAACCTTGCCAGGCTAAGAAAAGAAATCAAAGCAATAATAGTTTATAATAATAACAGAGGCTGTGGGACATGTTTATGTTAGTAATTTCCAAAAAGCCTCAAATAGAGGTTAGGAGGTGATTAAAAATCCACTGTGCATGTCCTGAATAGTTGTGAACAGATAACATAGACCAAATGTCAAAGGAAGAGACCAGGCAATTACTCGCAGATTAGAAGACCAAAAAGACCACCAAGAAAGCATGTCAAATAACAATGAAAAAGATGAACAGAAAAATCCTTTTCTATAACCTTCCTTTTCCCCTCTTGTCACTGTACATTCATTCCGTGTCTGCCTTTAAAACCAAACAAAAGGACACCTATCTATTACAGCCAAAACCAAACAACCATTTCCAGACTGCCCACATCTTGCTCTGCCGAGTAACAGGTAGTTTGGTACCCAGGCTACAGGACTGTAGCCATCGACATATGAAAGAATTTGAGGATGAACTCAAGGACAGCACCAGTACCTTGAGCAGCAGTGAGGGGTACAGCTAATCCAGAGCAGGTTGGGGTTGTCATAGCTGGGTTGGAATTTGCTGAGGTGCTACATGACTGACTAACTGTTTGGAGAACTGCCACCTGAGCTGGCTGACTAATAAGGTGGTGCTGCCCACCGCTGGACACCAGATGCATTACATTTCCTAAAGGGCAGACAACCACAGGAGAAAGTGTTAGGCCATAGACTACACCAACACTTAGACAGAGCTACAGGCGTGCAGGAAAACAGAGCTACCCACGGCTGTTCATGCAAAACCAACGGTTGCCTAAATAAGTTGCTCACCTTGAAGGGGGCGTGGCTGGGGTGCAGGTGATTGGTGTAGTGGGGCACCAGAGAGGGTGAGTTTGTTGCCCTGAAGTTGGAAGGTGACTGGTTTGCTGCCCTGACTGGATGACACTGGACGGCCAGCCAAGGAGGCAAGCTGAGCAATGCTGACCACTTCCCCTGCTGTGTGTAAAGACAATTATGTCAAATTATAATACAGTAAGTAACTTTGCAGTAGAATTGGCTGATGTGACTCAAATCTGATCTCAAAAATATTATTACATAATATATTTTTTACCTTCTAATTTTCCTCAAAAAGAGGTTTCACATATATACTGTTCTTCTATTTTTGATCTAGTATGGTGCTGGGATAGGTGCTGTAACTATTTTATTAGATTTGCAGGAAAAACAATCTGCATCTTTTTAAGATATGTTTTGTAAACAAATGAATCACAGCATGAACATAGCATTCAAGTAGGGATGCGCCGATTGCAATTTTCTTGGCCGATTCCGATTACCGATTTTTTCCCCAGATAATAGAAAATTAGAGCTGCTGCGAGTAGTCAATGACACTGACACAAAAAAATGGGTTTCAACTTTTTTAATGTAACACGGTAGTTACTTTCCCTGTTTACTAGTTACTTTTATAATAGTGACATATAATAGTGGCAGCTCTACAGCAAATATAAACAAAAATCTAATTTTCTTCAATATAATGCTTTATTTTCATAACAAATTTGAATAAATTAAACGTAACTCGTAAAATGTAACAACTCTGGTAACTCCACGTCCGAAAAGTAACGCCTACTTGGCATTGTGTATTTTGGGCAGAGGTGATTTATCAGATTTCTGAAGCCTGTATCCTCAACTATGGAAAACGGCTGATCATCTCGTGATCATCTCGTGATCATCTCGTGATCATCTCGTGATCATCTCGTGATCATCTCGTGATCGACTTGTGCATCTGTGTTTATGTTGAATTGGGGACAGACAGGTGGGCAAGGGGAGCCATTGATTGCGTGCTTATTAAACGTGTAAGGCCTAACTATTAAATTATAATTATAAGGTTGAAAAACTATAACTTGTGTTTAATCTGCCTGTCTCCGTTCCTCTTTCTACGTCATCTTTGGTTTTTCTGTAAAAACTGTCTGTAGTGTGCAGTCAATCACAAGACCAGGAGCCATCGGCCAATAGGATTCGCAGGCAGAGGCTGCCAAAACCCCACCCCCAAACTGCCAAAACCCGCTGGCCGATCGATTGGTGCATTCCTACATTCAAGTGACTACACTAATTCTATGCAAGAAATACAAGACTTTCATCTGCTTCTGGCTTTGAAGATACTAGGCAGGAGGCAGAACTTTAGTCACAATGAGGACTGTGTTTAGGACACGCCCCAATCTACAAAAATTACACACTACAAACTGTAGCTGGTGGCATTAAAAGTATCAATCATATATTGCGGCACTTGTTATACTGACAGGCCTAATCTGCAGTAACATGTCCGGTTAGAATAGTAGTCTGGTGAACTTACATGGTAATCTGGCTTGCATGTCAGGGCTGAGAAGTACTCTCTGTGTCATAAGGTTGCTGGAGGGTTGAGCGGAAGCAGGAACGGTTGGCGTGATGGAAGGGGCTGGGTGTCGAACAGTCATAATGGTTTGGGGAGCATTTGTTCTGATCGTAGCAGTGGCAGGGGTGGCACTGGGACACAGTGCAGCTCGTGGCACAGAAACTGGAGTGACAGGACACACTGGAGTCCAGATAAAAACAAAGGCACTCGTTATAACATCTTTGTGGAAGGTTTAAATTTGGCTGTGTTTTATATAAACAATGACAGATATCCATGAGAACTGGGGTATTTTTGCGTGTAAAAAAATCTCACAGTGTCAAACTGACCTTGTGTTAGCTGTGCAAGAGCCTGGGGAGGAGTGACCTCTGTGATTAGAGGAGGGCGAGGGGGCTGGACTGCAGGAGACACCGGGCATGCTGGCCGTGGGTTGTTCGTGGTTACTGCTGAATGCCCATCAGACTTGGGAAGTGGCTGGAACATCCTGTAGAAATTCAAGATGCTAATTTACAATGTCCTCCAATTACGTTACCAGATACACAAAACATTATGATTAGTTTATAGTTTACTGAATAGCCAAAGTTTCTCTTTAATCACCTGTTGACCTTCATGCGAACAGGTTTTGGTCTGGGAGGAGGCTCAGGGGACTCCATTATCTCCTGAATCAGCTGGTGAGTTACTTTCCTACGAGGAAGGAAAACGTCTGCTTGGTAACGAGACACACGTCCTTCCAGACTAACCAGGTCGAACATGGAGAGGTCACAGCGCTGTGAAAGGAGAGGAGAGACACAAGGAAATTACACCACAGCTACATGTCTGAAATACCCAGACCCCAAACATCTATGGATGCAATATTACAAAACCATTCTGTGCAATTATATTCAACAATTTATTACGTCCTATTTCACAAAAAGTGAATCGGTAGACATTCCTACAAAACGATCCATGTATAAAACTGCTCACCTGGAAAGGGGAGGTTTCTATCGCCTGTAGTACCAAGGAGGAAGTGGAGTAGACAATGGGTTCAGTGATAAAAGGGGAGTGGATGGGCCGTGGGTCAAAGAGGTTGGGATGGTTACACACTTTCCGCAACTGCATAAGGATGTTAATCACAGACATGAAGTGTCCACTGGCCAGAGTCTCCCTCGTACTGAAGGGGGAAGAGTACAGAAACAGGAAAGAAAGAAAAGGAAGGGTCATGTGACTAAATGATAATTTAGGTCAATGAAGGTCTTGCATAAAAGACATACAATTACTTTGCTATCAACTTCTATTAGAAAAAACTATTTATCCAGACTTACGAAGCTTGTGCCATGAAGTCATCGTAAAGAAATCGCTGTCTTTTTGAGAGACGACAGCGAATGACATGCTCGTACTTCTTAGGCATCTGCTTCTCTACGTCTGCTTTGATTCGACGCAGGAGGAAGGGCCTCAGCACCTAAAGTGACAAGCATATTGTGTAACAGTGATTCAGTGACGTGACACTACAGTCAATTGTGTGTGCAGTTGTTGAATTTGCAGTCTATGCATTCACACCAGCACATTTTCCACAAAAACAAGGGTACGTACCTTGTGAAGTCGTTTGACAAGGCCCTCATTATACTCCTGGCTGCCCTCAATCATGCCAGTCAGCGGGTTTGAAAACCACTCCTTGAATTCGCGGTGTGACTGAAAGACGTGCGGCATGAGGAAGTGCATGAGTGACCACAGCTCCATCAGACTGTTCTGTAGTGGCGTTCCAGTGAGCAGCAGCCGCCGGTGACTGCAAGCAGGAGGAACAACCATAAAACGAACGAAGGGGGGTGGAGAGACAGGAAGCTTTTTAAAATGACCGTTAAACACAAGAACAATAACCCATGCCCAATTAAAACCTTGGCTGACGATTTATCATTCACAAAAAAAAATGTGTAGATCTAGAAGAATGATTTTAATCCTGTAAGCACCTGTTAAAATTTAGCAGGCTCTGCCAACGTTGAGACTTGAAGTTTTTGATATTCTGAGCCTCATCAAGGATTAGATACTTCCAAGATTTGCGCCTGAAAGCCTGATGGTCCTGCAAAACCAGCTTATACGAGGTGATGCACACATGGAAGGCATTGGGTTTGGTCCAGCCCTTAACACAAAGAAAAAAAAAAAAGAGTTACACCAGGTCTCTCTGACACATACAGCTTCCTATTAACGTTTTGCAACCGTGACAGTGTGTGTGGTTGCAATGTAGCTGTCGGAAAGTTTAAGCCTACCTGTCTTTTGAGCTTGCGCTCTTTCTGGCTGCCATAGTAGGTGAGGATCTTAAAGCCAGGGCACCAACGTTTCAGTTCCATCTCCCAGTTCAGCATAACACTGGTGGGCACAATGATCAGGTGGGGTCCCCAGTTACCTGTAGGAAATAGGAAACTTCATGTAAATAAGAAACATCTTGCTATTAAATCGCTACACCGCTATCACCCCAGATCACTTACCCTTTTCACAGGCCAAATGCGCCAATAAAGCAATGGTCTGGATAGTTTTACCAAGTCCCATCTCATCTGCTAGAATACCATTCAGCTTCTTTTCATACATGGTGACCAACCAATCCAGTCCAATGTGCTGGTACTCACGCAAGGTGCCGTGAAGCAAGAATGGAATGGGAGTTTTCACCTTAAAAAAAAAATTACAAAAAATAAATAAAATCACCAGCCAAAATTAACCACAAAGAACAAGTTATTATTGTTATTAACATTGTATGCCCAACTCATGGCAGAAGTCCTTACCTTTGTAGTGGCCAGGGTGTATCCTTTAGGCTGCAGGCTTTCTGCAGTGGCAGCTATATGACTAATCTCCTTTTTGGGACGTGGAGATGTGGGAATAGAGGGGCTATGCTCTCCCTCCCTCAGTAGAATCTCCATGCCTGCTCCTCCATCATCATCCTCATCATTCTCTCCTTCACTTTCCTCTGCCTCAGCATCTTCTTCTTCGTCACTGTCCTCAGCCGCAATGGAATCTGACATTTGGAATTTATACAGATATGAAAAGGACATATGAAGAACAAAGGCATAAAACTTCTAACACGCAATGTTTTGATTTTTTATTTCCCAAATAAAAAGATGATATTCAATTATAATGACTTTTTTAAATTAAAAATATTATAAATATTCATTTTTATAGGTATGAAATTTTTAACATAATTT
This sequence comes from Distichodus sexfasciatus, assembly GCA_032718565.1. NCBI lineage: Eukaryota > Metazoa > Chordata > Actinopteri > Characiformes > Distichodontidae > Distichodus > Distichodus sexfasciatus. Next base: position 2,100,992 of record JAVGVS010000032.1, read on the forward strand.
TTTAAATATATGTATATATTTTTTCTATTGCCAGTGATCAAACTGTTGTATGGGTATTATATGGCAGAAATGTATAAGCACAAATAAGTGAAGAGTACCTGAGGAGGTGCCACTTTCACCCTCACTGTCATCCCCTTCAGTCTCTTCCTCTTCCTCCTCTTCAGTGCCCTCCGACTCCTCTGAAGAATCTGGAGATGCTGAAGGCTCTTCAAAGTCAGAGGTGTATGCTCCTCTGTACTTCTCCAGCAGATCCTCCATACTCATCTCCCCTGAGGCCCAAATAAAAAGAATCTTTTTTTCCTTTTGACCAGTAGGGAAATTTTCATTTTATTCAAAATCAACACAATTGATAAAAAATGAAAAGGATTATATGTACGATGATTTAAATAATCTATAAAATGCTAACAGCTAACACTACAAATAGAAAACTAATGTAATTAAAATAGTCTCCTGGATTTCAAGAAATTCTGAAAGCCATAGTAGAAACTAACAGAGGAACTCCAGCCAAATTTTGCTCAGCGATCTGCAAGATACAGCTCTTAATAATGTATAACCTCCTAATGCTTTTTTTAACCATCTAAGTTCTAACACATAAAACTTTAAAACCTGTGAATTTTTTCCATCTCAGTTAAAAAAAAAAAAAAAAGTAGCAGAGTTACCCTCTTTGGCCAAGTCATCAAGCTCCTCTGCATGGTCTCCATCTCCCTCAATGACTTCCTGGGCTGCAATGGTATCCTCCACATCTTCCGCTTTTAAGATGAGAGACAGACCAGTTATTAACAATCTTTTTTTATATTAACAATAACTTTGAATTTGATTTAAGATGTAAACATATAAATATTTGATGAACAGAGCTACACATAAATGTTCCTCCTTACCATCTTCTTCATTAGCTGAGAACTCTTTGTCTTCATCTTCAACGACTGTAGAAGAATTGTCTGAAGCTTCTTCTTCCTCTGATGCAGAGTCCTGCAAGATAGTCATTTCACAGTTTTAAAAAGTATCCAGTGTAGACACACAATAAAAGCTGGAATGTATCAAGAGCACTATGTGGAACGTCAATTAGTGAGAACAGCTTCTCATAGAACCTGGGGGAGATTGAGGGTGCTGAGCAGCTGGTCCAGAGGAAGAGTGCCTTCCTGCCTCAGTAACTCAATCTCTCTTCTCTGTGTCTCTGCATCATTTCCCTCCTGCTGTTCCTCCACCTCGATTGTCTCTTCATCGTCTTCTTCCTCACAGGGTGGCTCAAAGTCTCTATCTGTTCAAAAAAGAGGGTAAAAGCCATTCATAAACTTTGCTCCAGTTTCTAATGAGGTGCTGAGCATGTGTTGCATATCTACCAGGGCATGCAAGCTAATTTCAAAATCACAATTAAAAAAGAAGAAATAAAGAACATATAAAAATGCAAACGCAAGAGCTCATATACAGATATTACTTAAAACATTATACTAATTGGAGTTTTTAAAAAGTCACAGAATCATCTACATCAAAGAATGGACAGATTGGGCGGAATGGTGGCGCAGCGGGTAGCGCTGCCGCCTCACAGCGCGAAGGTCTTGGGTTCGAACCCCGGGGACGGCCGTGGGGCCTTTCTGTGTGGAGTCTGCGTGCTCTCCCAGTGTTCGCGTGGGTTTCCTCCGCGTGCTCCGGTTTCCTCCCACAGTCCAAAGGCATGCGATATGGGTAAATTGGCGACTCTGGATTGGCCTCGTGTGAGCGTGTGTGCCCTGCGGTGTTTTGGCGCCTGCCCAGGCATGTTCCCTGCCTTGCGCCCGTCAGTTCCAGGGGTAGGCTCCGGTTCCCCCACCGAGACACCGGTTGGGACTAAGCGTTTAAGAAAGAAAAAAAAAGAATGGGCAGATTGTCTCACCTTCCTCATCGGTCACATTTGGATGAGTGTTCTTGGGTGGAGTGCTAGTGCTGGTGCTGGCTGCAGGGGCAGCTTGAAGGGACTGGCTAAGCAGGTCAGAGTATCGCTCTGTCTGTCCAACAATGAAGTCCAGCTGGAGATCTAGTGCCTTCTTACGTTTCTCCTCAAGGCGAGACTGCTGTTTGTACTGCACTACCTATGTGGATCAACACAAAACAGACTAACTAACAACCTTATACCCCCAATACCCACAGAACAGTCTGACATTGTATTAAAATAAAGGCAAGCAATATTTATTTCATTATGACAACCAACCTTTTCGACACTGCTCCAGAACGCACGGACCTCCTTAGCAATAGAAGCCGCGACCCTCCGCAGTTTGGCCTGTTCTTCCCTCTTTGCCCTCTCCTCCTTTTGCCTCAACTCCTCATGGTGTCGCATCACCATCCTCACCACCTGCAACATGCCAATGCATTTAGAGAGGAAGCTCCAAACATTACTGTATGCTGGAACATCATTTAATTAATTTATTTTAAAAAGAAGATGCTTTTTACTTTTCTGGCCACTCCTCTCTTCCAGCGTCTCTCCTGTGCAAAGTCGGCAGAAAGCCACTGCATCTCCTCACAGAGGTAGTCCCAGTGCACCTTGGGCCGCACCGGCTCCGTCACGCGAGTCAAGCGTTTTAGGGACCAGAATCCCTCACGTTTAAGGGCTAGTGTGCGATGTTCAATTTCCGCTTCCTACAAAGGAGAAAAAAAGAAAAAATCACAACTAGCACTGGTAAAACAAAACATCTCGAAGCTATAACAATGCTTACCAGCGTACCAAGACTATAAGAACATGACTCACATGCTTGGCAAGCTCAGCCATATCAGTGTGCTTCTCCGAGCGAGGCCGTTGGGTAAAAGTTTGGTCAGACTGAGAGGCTCCACCAGAGCTCTGAGAAGAAGGCAGTGTGTGTTTGCCATGAGAGCCATAGATAGGTGAGGCCCTGTCTATGGGAGTCTGAGACCAGTCGCCCAAAGAGGATGCAGGAGGTGGTGATGGAGTGCGTGAGGTGGAGGGAGTCGAGCCTGCTGTGGTCCTGCCTGCTATCCACTGGCGAACCTGAGCACAGATGGGCAAAACACACAATCAGTAAACGGGAAAATTGTGTGCGTGAATAAGAGTAGAAAACCCAAAAGAAATCGGTTAAGAAAAGAGGAGATAAGAATATTATGACAGCAAGAGCTACAGAATTTAAAAATGTGTCAGTTGTTACTGCTTTACTAAGTGAAACATGCAACGTTAAGTGGAACTAAATGTTTTTGTGAAGTTCACACTAAGTTCCAGTTAGGTTAGAAGTGTAGTAGAGGAAGTGTCAGCTTGCAAAGTTTGAACTGACAGTCTACGAACAAGAGATTCTGACACCTCTTACCTTTGAGAAAAAGTTCTGTTTTTCTGTCCTGCTCTGTCCATGCTGCAAAACACACATGGCTCAACATGCAGCCAACTAATATACCACTTACACTGCTATGAAATAAAAAGTCTACAAAAATACAAAGTAAAAGACAGCTAACACTGAAATTCCAGATCCTGCTTTTAGATTTTATACGGTTATTCTTAGTCTCATAAATCTCAGTCAAACCAATGTCCAGATTCACGTAAAAATAATAGCAAGCACAATACAGACCAAACATCATGCTAATTAATGCTCAGCCAATCAAGGTTGAGACCACTGACAAATTTGTTCTTACCTTGTTCTGTGCCGGACTGGGCATTATCATGCTTTCATCTGTTTGGGCTTCCAAAGAACTGTCCGCTTCTCCCTCACTGCTCTCTGCTATGGATGCTTCATGTTGTGCCAATGTGTTGTGCTGAATATCTTTTGTTTCCGCCAAGGGTTGAACTGGGGAATTTTGCTCCTCCACCTCTAATTCACCACCCAGTGACATGGAGTCTTGGCAGGGCTGGCTGGCAGAGGACTGTTTAGTATGGATCCGCTCAGTGATGGCACTGCACACGTTGCTCCAAGCACTCGATCCTTGCATCAAGTTGGACAGGTTGCGGTTCTGAGCTGGAGTAGATGAAGCGACGGCTGACAGAGGCGCGGCTTGGAGAATCGTAACGTCAGAATCTACAGAATATCCAGAGTCCTTTAAGGCTTCTTTTTTAGGCTCATCCTTTGAGGGTGAACCGGTTATGCATGGGGCATCGTTCGGGACAGGAAACTCGGGAGGATCGGGAGTCTCCTTTGAAACAGCTGTGCCTTCATGCACAGAGTCTGTGGGCGAGTCATTTTTAGAAAGGCACTCTACAGAGACCATGTCTGAGCCATCAGACTGGGTGCCGGATTGTATAGGTGGGCTCTGGTTCTTAGAATTCCCAGTTAGCATAGAAGGAGGATGTTTGAGGAGAGGTGTCTCGCCTCTCTTCAAGATTAGCAGCTTTGGATCAATAGCGCCAGATGAGACTGAAATCTGTGCTACTTCTGGCTTATTTTCTGTCACATTGACTTGCTCCTCTTGCACAGAGGAAGTTGCGAGGACAAGAGCAGGATCTGACAAAGTTAACGCGCTCTTTACAGCAGCGCAAAAAGCAGACTTTGGGACCGGGTTCTGCATGCAAATTTGGGACGTTTCGATTTGCGTGGACGCTACAGCAGTTAATCTCTCTGAAGGGTTTAACATTTTCGGGCAAGACAAAGCATTTTGTGAAGAAATAACACTTAGCGAATCAGTGGACAAAGTATCAAACTCACCTTGCACATTTTCTGTTAAAGAATGTTTATCTGCAGGGTTTTCTGCTACTTTTTCTGTCAGAAGCAATTTAACATCTTCATGGATCGAACCTGAAGGGAAGCAGGGTACGGTGCACTCATAGACAGCTACAGAGGACTGAGATTCGGGACAGTGCACCACTGTCTCTGTGCTAACATCCATTATCTCAGCATCCTCTGCGTTTTCACACTGCCCATCTATCAGTGCTGAAGACTCGCTAACAACTAACCACGTATCCGCCATACCTGGCTGCACCAGAATACCTACATCTATAAAATCTTTTACCTCAACAGTGTTTAGTCCAGAGAGAGACTCTGTGCCTCCCTCTTGCTTCATGTCCACATGCATATCATCTGATGTGGAAAAGCTGTCATTCAGACATATGATCTGTGAAAGTTTGAGATCTGTTGGAATGGAATCTTGCTCATGATGGATCAAACAGTCATCGCTGCTCTGAGAGAGACATGGCTCATGTGAGTCTTGCCCTTCAATACAATTGTCAGTGTGAGAGAGTAGACGGCTCTCGTCCAGTTGGCGATCCGAATACACGGTCACCTGTACGCTGTTGGCACAGTCATTCTGTTTAACAATCAGGTCTGAAGGGTCACAAACCACTAAATTAGACCCTTCAGTCACTTTGGGGGCCTCTACATTGTGAGCGAACGTCCCTTTCCCCGGCACCTTTGGTTCTTCAACAGAAATATTATAAAGTACTTCTGCAACAGCCACACTGCCTAACACATTGTCTACAGAGAGAGTCTTATTCTCTAGCTCCAAACTTACACTGCTCTTGTTACCCGCTAAAACTGTTTTAGGGGACCCACTGCAATTCACATACTCAGTACTCAGCTGGATCTCTTGGGTAGCCTGTACATTCTTGGGTAGACATGAGACACTAGGCGTTTTGCGAGAGAAGGCAGGACTAGGGATGCTTGTTCTTTGTGCAGGGGAAGGTTGTTGGAGGATTTTGGGAGGGTATTCATCTCCCTCATCCGTGTTGTTCGGGGTGCCATTTCCATTCCCGGTGGGGGCTGAACGATTCGACAGAGGTCCTTGGTTGGCAGTGTCTGAGGAATGCTCAAAGCATTCTTGGCCCTCTTTTGCTGCTGATTTTGTACCTGCAAGTCCTGCTCTGAACTGATCCATGGAATTACTGGTATTAGGCTCACTTGATGACTCTCTGTTGGTGATTGTTGCTGTAAGAGACTGTTGGACATTAGAATCAGGCAGGAGACTATTCTGACTGGAGTACACAGGCATGTCCCCAGGTTGCCTGTGGTCTCGGACCATTGCTTTATCTGCAGAGGAAACCGCCAAGCTGGAGTGAGTTGACGGAATTGAGGTGCTTCCTCCAACTGTGCACTGAACTGCAGATAATTCCTTGGAACCAGTGTCTGTTCTAAATTCCACATATACCTTCTCTGGAGCCAGAGGTCCCTTTTCTGTTTTAGCAGAAACATCATCTCCTGTAACTCCTGACTTAGGAGCTGAGTCTTGGCAGTGGTCAATGCTGGTGCCCTCAGCCACATCTGTCTCCTTGTGTGCAAGCCTTGTTTTCTCAGTATTACACCCGTAATGTAAATCTGTCTCTTTTCTAACGGTGACCGCCTCGTAAACCGATAGTCCGTCTGAGAGATTCTGCGAGTCTCCAACAGCAGATGACACCAGTTGTCTTTGGACAGCCTCAGTACTGCAATCCAGGGTTGATTTCTCTGCAGGCTCCATAGAGTTGCACTTTTGGCAAGCCACTGTGATAGTCTGCTCCTTATCTGCAGCCTGGTTGCTGGCGTTTTGCTGCTCCAACTCAGTGGCGGGGCCAGCCAGTTGTGGTGGTAGGAGGGCAGCTGCGACCGGCTGCAGGGCATGCTGGGGTGGCCCGGCCACATTCTGTGCAGCCGCAGGGATGCCACCCAGCAGAGCCACAGCCGGAGGGGTGCACTGCTGCACCACCTCCTCCCCAAGTCTGCCTCCTTCTGGGCTGCCTCTATCACACACTGCACCTGAAGCAAAGAAGAGAAAATAATCGTCAGCCTGCTGTGATGATAAACTTGGCATGCAGTCTAGAAATACTCAAGCAGACGCTGCTAACCTGTATGTGGTGTTGGACCAGTCTCTTCCGTACTTTCCACTTCCAGGATGCTGAGATCAAGGATACCACTGCATCTGTGGTGCAAAAAAAATCCCCAACTCTTAAAACAAACCCTTTCACAATCAAAAACAGATTTTCTTGCAAAAACACCCTTGCTCACTTTCTGTCTAGCAAACAGACCCTTCCACACATACTGTGGCGCAAAGACTCTTCCTCACACTCATACAGTAAAACTTAAGAATGAAAGTGACAGTCTGAGTGATGGTCTAGTTGAAGGATTTTCGGTTGAGTTCATGCAATTTAGCCCACCTGTATCCCACTTCAGGCATGACCACCACTGAGCCCATAACCAAGACCCCAAGTTGCCCCAGGGAAATTATCTCTATAATTAGTAAATTTACTTCACATTATAAAAGAGTCCCTGCTAAATGATACAGGCATCAGTTCTCTCAGACAACAATGTGCTTTGCTAGGTAACTTCCTTAAAATGTTAAGCGGCAACAGGGTATGTGGGATACTGTAATTTACTATACAACGAGGGGCCGGACCGTAAAAGATTTCTTCCCCCAAATAACAGCATCGCAACAAAAGCCCCAAATATTTATTGGACCCCACGTGGACCTGTACCAGGAAATAGGCTATCAGTGTTTAAGTAGTAAAGCGCCACAACTTCCCCAAAGGTAAGAAAGTTTGAGACAATGAGACGAACGTAATCCCGACATAATGGGCATTCGTGTTTATTATGTAGTCAGGCTACAGGTTACACCACTGCAGTTAGCCTATTTAGCCTAATTACTTAAGGAATTAGCGGTCTAGCTAATACCAGCCTCTAGTCCAATAAATCTTACCGTGCGGTTTAATGTAAGATAACACAGCGTGCAACGGATTTGTTACTTCACATCACATTTATTTACAGAAACTTTATTGAGCGGTAAAGCTACGCGATGGCGCGCTGCTGCATTCTCAGGCCTTAGCATAGAGACTAAGAAAGCTAACGCTAGGCACAAAACGACATATTTCTATCCCTGCCGAACCACATTTGTAAACGTTTTATCACCATAGTTTAACATTTTTCATTCTGTAATCAACAGTACTTAGTGCGGCATTAAAATGTGTATATAACAAATGTATACATGTTAGCCAGCCAGTTGGCTAGAAGCTAGTTAAACCGTTGGCTCAAGCTCACACGGACTGAAGCCGTAACTTACGTTGCCTATGCTAACAACTTAAACCGACCGGCTTATGAATCATCTTATTGGATATAATGTTTGGCAAAAAAACGAAAAAAAATAAAACGTAACCAGAAGACCTCAAACGCCAATAACTAGCCACTTAGCCAGCTATGCTAACATTAACCGGGAGGGGGCATGACGTCACTGCGCGGGGTCAGGCGTATGACCGAAAGATGACAGAAATTCTGCAATATGATAAAAACTTTTCCTATAATATGCAACACCGTTTCGCAAAAGGATTTTCTATGTTTTAACGTGCAAGAATATGATGTGCAATCAATATTTATAGTAAAGGAGCATCAGGTTAGTGTCTACAATCACAAAAGTGTCGCAACTACGTTACAGCCAATAACACAAACACGCAAACCAACCTCGGAACTGTACAACGTGGAAAATTCAAGTGAACCAACTGCATAAAGCGCTTTAAGTTTTGGGGATTTCTGCTCAAATCTGGCCACTACTACTGGCGACAAACGACTTTGATATCGTTCAGCAGCATCGGCCATTACCGAAACGTATTAAACCAACACAACGTGGCTATAATGCCTTGTAGCCTGACAGATTAATTCAGCACATTCTTACAAATCAGTTCGTGCTTCTATATTTCTCTGTGAATAAGAGCCAACTTGTCCCGCCATGTCAAAGTGCCCCCCTCCCCTCTTAAATACCCACCTCCTTCCTTCTCCCCCCTCCCTCCTACACTCCCCCCTCCTCCTCGCACCGCCGCCATCTTAAGTTCCCACCTACCTGAAATTTCCGAGCAGTTTTCTTTTACTAAATTCTCGCTGAAGGAGTCGCCATCCTCGTCAAATCGTACTCAATCCGTGACGAGGCTTTTCCAAACTATCTCCCGGTACCCAACGAGGTACTGGCAGGTTCGTGAGATCAAGTTAAAGAACGGTCCAAGAGAGACTGGGTTTGGATCGCTGAAATCTAGCGGTTGCGGGGAGGAGACTTTCGACGCAGCGAAATGGAGGAACGAGCGGCTGCTGACAAAGTGCGGAGCAACATCTCGCGAGAACTGAGTTACCGCTCGTCGCTGCCGCATATGTGAGACGGTGCGGCGGTGGTGTCGCCCGTCGAGGCGTTTTATTACCAGCAACGTTTATGACATAGTTGTAGGCATTATAACAGTGACGTTGTCTTCTTTATTTTATTTTACTTCGACCTGTAGGAGACATACAAATATTAATGCTGTTATTAACACAAATTGAAACGAATGAAACACGTTTCTCACGCAGTGTGGCTGCATATTACATTAACATAGCCTGGTTGTAACTGTATGGAAACTCACCTGGCATAAATAAAGTTTGGTTATTTGTCTGTAAAAGTTTATAACGCCTAAATGTTAGTTTTTATTATTATGCAATCTTTGCTTAATAATCGTAAGTAATACGTACTGCCCGTGAGTATCGGTGACCGGATATCTTATGCACAAAAAGTTCTTCATTGGTAATGTTTATATTTATATGGGACCATTTGTCCATATATTTTTGGTATATATTTTCCTCCTCATAATTTGCCTTTAATCCACTTGCTTTAATTGTTTGATTGCATTGAGCAGTAGGTTATTTAAATTCACTTTACTCTGTGTTGTTTATGTAACAAATAATACTGAACTTTTTTAACCCAGTCCTTACACAATAGGTCTCTATTCATCTATTAATTCTGAAGGTGCTGGTTGAATAATTCAGATGTAGAGTGCAAAGAAACTGCAGGAATGGAGAATTCAAGGAACATGGCATCTGAACATAAAGTATTTACAGTCAAGGCAAAATTGTCAGATAGCACATTTGAATGTAATAAATTTAAGAGAATGGGTTCAAAATAAATATTTCATGATGTAAAGTTCATTAAGTATCACCATGGAACGGAAGTCAGTGTTTGCTGCATACAAAGAAACAATACACAAACATTTAAATAGCCAACAATTTGTTTAATAATTAATCTTTGTTGCTTTCTTTTCAAGGGGAGCATATTTAAAAGGTATAAAATTGTTTTTGCTCAAATAATTGACCCAGAATTTCATGAACTGTAATAAATCCCTTCGATCCTGCCATACCAGAACACCTGTTGTCCAGTTAAAGTCCCATAGCTATCTTTTGTGGAAGATAACTATATGGATTTTCAAATATCATAGCTTACCTCATCCCTCTTTCTATCATTTTTCCTCCATTCATAAATATATTTAGCAACAATGTTGGGGAAAGACTTGGAGATGGTTTCCCACCAAGTTCACTGGCATTTTGTGTCTTTAGTTCCATGAAACAGTACTAAGACATTACCTGGATAAAAATAATCAGGACTTGTTCTAACACATGGGTGCAACTGGTGAGACCTGAAACAATGACATTATAACAAACAGTGAATATGTTTATTATATAAGGTAATTAATGTTAACAATAATAATTACAAAAGCAATATCACTATTCTACTGTATTCTGTCCCAGCTCATGTATTGAGTCAGAGTGTAGGAGAATGAGTTTTTTTCCTTTTAAATTTTAAAATATTATCAAACAAGATGTACAGTCAATAATAGTTTCTTAAAGATTAAAATAAAATAACTCTTCAGACGTTCATTTTAACGTTCATGGAAGTTGTGCCTCTGATCATTGCCATAGACTAAGATCAAACAGCTGAAAATGAAGCATTTCAGTAAAATTCATATTCTGACCGTGCTTTTTCTTTGCTCTAGTTATAGACAGAACACACACTAGACAATCAGAGAAGCACTATTCAGCCACAATTCAAATCCTTTTCTCACTTCTTCATACGCAGATCTCAATCTCTACAGCAGGCTTTGTTTTGTACAGCCTTGAGTTCATAGAGGCATAAGATATGTCAACCACTGTGTTAAAACGCAAACTTTTATCTGAATACAATTCTGCATCCGTCAGCCATGGAGAGAGCCCTTGAGGGCTTGTACGTACATCTCTTCATATAACAGAGCATAGCCTTTAGTCTCTGAACATCCACAGGCCTCTTTGAGAAACAAAAATCATTAGCACAGGAAAGAGGAGGGATTGAAAAGTACCTTAAATTGCACCAATATAACCACAGTGGATAAATATACTGAGCAGCCCTGTGAAGTCTTTCTGCCCTCCACTCAGGTCATCTGAACACTCACGTACGATTACTTTAGCTTCAGCAGGTTGGGATTCCTGCGCAAACTTCCGTTAAGTAGGAAGAGCAGTTTGGGAGCAGAACATACTTTGACTACTCCAGACATACCTAGTACTATCTTGACTCACCATCCTTGTGTGTGCTAAATAAGGCCAAATCCGCAGCCCCACCGAGTCTAGAACTGCGAGGCGGGGTGGAGGCCCTAGTTACGGATGGAATGAGCGGAGGTGGCGCGCCTACAGACAACGGCCCAACTAGGCCGGGCGTCTTGGTGAGAATTCCATTGGGAATGTGAGAATGTGGGTGCAACGGGCCCAGGCGAGAATAGAGGCTCGCATGATGTGGTGAAGGCGCAGCGGCTCCAGCAGGGTGGAGCTGAGAGTGAGACAGCAGACCTGCATGCAGCTGTTCCAGCTGGGCTGCGTGAGAAGGGCTAGGCAGATGCGGCGCAGGAAGGTGGGGATGCATCCCAAAGTACCTCGCCCTCTCAAAATCCTCTCGCAGAATCTGAGCACGCTGCTCATCATCCAGCAAGCCACCACCTGGGGCGCCAACCTGATGAGGACGATCGAATGTATGTGAAATCAATCCGAACTCGGGACGGGCTGCTGCAGACGAAGCCGTGGAAGTGGAAGTTGGCGCAGGTGGATGATGAGGGCCAGCTGCCACTGCTGCCTCTATGTAGCGTGCCTGCTGATGCTGAAGCAGGCGAGACAAGTGTGGGTCAAAACGCGCCGCGAGGTGGGGATCCGGTCGTAGGGCCAAGACGTCCCTGCGTTGCTGCTGCTGCTGTTGTGCAGCAAGCTCCCTCCAAGGATCCCACGGGTAGCTGTGAGGCACCTGCGAGTGGCCTTGAGGTGGGGTATGATGGGAAAATCTTTCACCCGGCGGCCCTACAACCAGTCCAGCAGAGGCCCCGGCACCGGCAAGGTAGGCCTCAATGGTTGCTCGTGAACGATCCAAGAGAGCCAAATGATGGTGAGTGGGATGTGGAGTAGGAGGTGGGAGAGGCACTCCAGGAGTGGGAGTCAATGAGAAGGTGGAAGAAGGGGTTGAAGGATGATGAGTGTGACGACTGCTGGGCCGCTCAAAGCTATGAGAAGGAACGGCTGGATGCGGTATGGTAATGGGCACCGGGTCCGACTCCTCCTTCCTCTCCTCTTTGACCTTCACTGGTGGATGGAGCAGCCCAGAGGGAAGGCTGGAGGATGGTTTAGAAACTGGAGTTGTGGTCCGATCAGGCTTCTTCACAGGAACAGAGCTGACTGAGGAGGACGAGGAGGTTGGACCAGTGCTCTCCCTTTGGGATAGATGAGAAGGTTCCGAATTGTGAGCATGTGACTGTCTGGGAAACAGGTCCAGAGGAGAGGGTGCCAAGGGAGCACTTGGTGGAGGAGGTGTAAGAACAGATGAGGTGGACGAACGAGGTCTGTCTGGCGCTGAGGAGGTTGAAGCTGGTGCCCTTGAGGCAGAAACTGAATGTTGTCTTTTATCGGAATCTCGTTCTCGCTCTCGTTCCCTTTCGCGCTCCCTGCTTTGCCCGTCAGATTGACCAGGGCCTCCACTAAGGGAACCTAAGCCGTTCATGTGGGAACTGGGCGTGCTGCTGCGGTGCTTGAGGGACGGGGCACTGGGAGACATTCGGACAGGTGGGCGACCGTAAAGTAGGCTGTCCCTGCAAAAGGTAATATGATAATGAGCAATATATTAATGGTTAGAATGTATACTGTATATAATCTTAAACAGAATTCTTCATAAGCAATTCTGGAGTTTTGGTATACCTATCCTTTTCATCTTTTATGTGGGTCAGTTCTCTTCGTTCAGTGTCTTTCCCTCTATCTCTCTCATCCCTTTTCTCTAGTCCTTTGGCCCAAGAAGGACCTGAAGGGAAAGAGGGAGGGGGAACATGCAGGCGATTCCAAGGATCATGTGGGTTACCCAATCCTCCAACTCCACTTGCAGAAGGTTCTGACTTATGGCCAAAAACAGAACCAGTGGCTAAAAAAAAAGAAAGATTGTCAAATAGACAAATGCATGTAAGCAGATATTGAAAAACCTTACAGTGTTCCAATAATCAACCAATTTTGCAACTCACCCAGTGAGGGGCTACCAAGTCCCCCAAAGGCACCAGAGCCCAGGGCTCCAAGGTGTGAGAAGGGAGGTGAGCGGACATACGGATCTGTGATAATTAAAAAAAAGGTGTTAGCAATGATCATTTGAGTCTCTCCTCCTCTTTAACCAAACCTGACAGTAATACCAAAAATAATCCAACTTTTCTGGTCGCCTTGGTTGCATAATTGTAAGCTCCAATTGGGTTAATGTCTTCATTCAACTCTGAAAATCACAACCACTCTTCTTGTATTGCTGCATTTTAGAAACTAGCTTCAGCTACAGCTAGTCTCTTAGTGAGCCCGAGACTACTATTCCAATCTCTTACCCAGGTGTGTTGCTGGGGTGAGGAAAGAGGAGTGGGGCGTTGATGGAGGGATGAATGGAGTGGAGGACGGATTGACCCCACCTGAGAAGACACAGGGGTCAACTCAAATAACTCGCACCCTTTAATGGAGCATTACTTGAGTGTTTTCTCTATAAGTAGTCATTTGTTTAGGCTCTCTTCAAGTCTTTTATTCAGTGTCAATATTTCAGCAGTTAAATATATTTGCATTTGTTGTAACTGATAACCAGAGGTTAACTACATGGTTTTATGATGCCAAATAAAACATTTCAGAGCCTATGCTAAAGTACACTTCTGGCAATAGACAAGTCATTCCTACACAGAAAAGATCAAGAAGCAAAATTCTGTACCAGCAGCTGCAAAGAGGCTTCCTGGTCTGGTGAGATCGTGAGCTGAAGGTAGAGCACCGCCAAGTCCTAGACCTCCTATTCCCCCAATACCACCAGGTCCAGGCAGTCGTGGCAAGAGGTCATTACGGAATTCCAGCTTTTGAGGATCGGCCTGCATCAGCTGCACAAGATCAAAGCACAGATCTCAGACACATTAACCTCAAAAGTGTTCTTTCAACTCACGACATGGAATGCAAGTGGAATTTCACTGTAAATATAAAAGGTTTTTAAATTTAAAAATATAAAAACAAACCAGCCATACACACTTGCAAAGCCAATTCCCCACAAAGAAACACTAGAAAGTGCATAAAAATTGACAAACCTTTACTTTCTCCTGATGCCTCAGAATCATCCAGGCTACACGGACGTGCATAGCGCACCACTTTCCAGGCTTCTATAGCGTTAAAAGAGAATACAAGGCAAGTTATTTAAAATGAAACTAAATTAATGTATTATGGGCAGAAAAGTGATACTTACATTACTAACTTTAAGTGAAGGTGCAAATGGGTCTGTTATCTTTGGACAGACAAGAAAGATCAATTGGTCACTATGATAGTAGTGAAATACATTTCTAACATTCTCATTATTACAGTAAACGCTGAAACAATGCTACAAAGCATGCTAAATATTAGAAAGCTTACTCGGGGGTCTTTAGGCTGCAAGTGGGGGGGTACAACTCCCAGACGAGCCGTCATCTCTGGAGCAGTTCCCTGAAGGGCAACAAGCTGTCAATCACAGGACACTGTTGTAAATCCACAGTGTACAACCTCTAATATGCATTTAGATCATTTATTTTTGTTAATCATTCATTTTCTGAGTCACTGCTTCTAAAGTGAAAAGTGTGTGTATTTTGCATTTTTTAAAACTAGTGTTTTAATACACTTATAACCAGAACAAAAAATGTAATGTTCCTCACCTTGGGTTGAAAAGCTCCTTGCATGGAGCTAAATGGTGCAGAATGGGGGATTCCTGGCACAGGTGGTGGGTACTGAGGGTAAAACTTAGCAAGAAAGTCCAAAATCATTTTTCAAGAGAAGCGAAAGCTTAAAATCTACAATCATTTTAGGCTGTTATATGACATTTTTAAAAATAATATCTCCAACCATTTTAGAGATTATTGTCAGCAGCTCAACACTTACAGTATGTCGAAAGAGCCCCTCGATCTTGCCTGGATATTTCTCGAACTGCAACAAATATTAAGACATAAACTTACTAACATGGCAGAAAAAAGGTAGCAAAATGGCATTTGCGGTCATTATCTCCTCACCATAGGTGGTGCTGCAGCAGGAGGGTGCAGGAAGTGTTGGTGGGTGTGAGTGTGCTGGTGCTGATGGTTGTGCTGATGGAACTGGTACGCCATCGGCGGGATGGAGGTCTGAGCCTGCGTGGCCCTACTGGAGGTCCCAGAACTGGAGGTGGAAACCGAGGGCCCTCCTGATGCAGAGCTGGCGCTGACCCCAGAACTGCTCCCTGAAGCTCGAGCTTCCCTCTCTGCACTCTGGGAGGCCACGAAGTGCGAGTTCAGCTCCTGACGGAGCAGGTCTGGGTCTGTATAAAACAGGAAAAAAAAGTCCGATTTATTGATACAAGAGATCTCAAAATGGATCAGGAGGCGGGCATTTAGAGTAATACATTTAACCATTAACATTTAATCCAAACTGACTTCATTTATTTATTTTAGGGACAAGTTCCCAGACAGCAACTTGGGGTAAAGGGTCTTGCTCAGGGACCCAATGGTGATAGTGCTGGAGGTAGGATTTGAAGCCACAAACTCTTAGTGCAGAGGCAAGTATACTAGCCACTAGACCACCACCTCATAATACATATTACTCTTCCAAAGAAACACACAGCTGGCCTCAAATTAAGTCACAATTAGTTCAACGTTTTACCTCAATTATGGTGAATTTACTATTCTTTTAGTTTGTTTATTGCCCAGCACTGGGTTGAGCATACCTGAACGTGGGGACACCTGCAGGAGAGGAGGAGGAGGAGGAAGGCCCGGAGAAGGGGTGAAGAGAGCACCGGGGCTGGGCCGAGAAGAGGGCCGCAACACCCCCGTCCCAGATGGGCCTCGGCCAGCAGACACACTAGTAGAGGGTGTAGGTGGTCGGATCGATGATGAAGAGGCGGACGAAGACGGAGGTTTAACTGATGGACCACTCCTACTTTAAAGAACATAAGATTAGGCTAATTTTCTGTTCTTTCACAAAACAGAAGTCGTTAATATAGTTGAACAAGACTGACCTGCTGTTCATTGCCATGCCATGGACACTTTGTGACTGGCCAGGGAAAGGGAGAAAGTTCTTATGCTTAGGTCGTGGAGGACTGCAATTGTGGCGATGGTGTGGTCCAGCATTCCCGTTCTGCTGCTTGGGCAGCGGTGTGGAAATAGAGGAAGGAAAGCGGGGCAAGAGGCAAGGAAGAGCGGACGAGGTAGAGGTGGCTTCGTAAGGCAGCTCCAGACTCCTCTCCTGACTGCGCTCGAGGCCAGAGACTCGCGGCGTCACTGACAAACGGGGCGGACCGCTGTTGGAAGGCAACAGGGTGCAGCCTTTGCTCACAGTCGAAGCCATACTTGCCGAGTTGGGGGCCACCGCTGGGAGGAAAGAATTTTTTAAACAATCAAACTATTTATACTATTTTATAACAATATTCCAAAATGCTATTTTCAGAGACGTAAGTGATTAACGCAAAACACTGTGTTCAGTGTTTAGCTTGAAGAGTGAATTTTCTAATATCCATGAAAAAAGTCTGTCAGCTGCTTAATCAACAAGACAATTGTCTTTTGCACTAATCCAAATTTACTTCCACAAATAGCCTACACCACAAAGTGATTATGTAACATTACACACATACAGTCAGAATCACATTCAATTTTGTCCCATGTACTGATAAAAAATAGCAAATAACAGTTAAAATTAAGAATTTAAAATACAAAGAGGAACAGTGGTGCAATTTGCAATGGAAATTGAATTTTATAAGTAGTATGAGTAAGACTGTCTACATTTGTTGCTGTACACCGCTCCAACACTCCCTGAACTGAAAAAAGTGTCAGTAAAGGCTCACATTCAAATTTAGATGCACAAATATCAGCACATAATCAGTCTAGAAATACTTGGGTTGGTAAAGTATTTACCAGTTTGACCGATTTGTGGTATCTCTGGATAAAAAAAAAATTCTTACCTTCCCTAGTGCTAACAATGAATGTAGGCTCCATATCGTTGTCAGAGGCCTGGGTTTAAATAAACAGAAGTCATTCACGTCCATAAAGCCAAAAAAAAGCACAATGACAATAACTGAAACTATAAAGGAATTGCACTAACCTTATCTCCTGATTCACTCTCTGTGTCACACTGAGCAAGGCACAGAAATACATTAGTGATACATCTGTAAGATTCACTATTAAACCTTAAAATGGTATGATCTGCGTACGCAAAATATACTAAACTCACACTTATTCAAGGTGCAAAACCATTTAACATGCAATAAGATTTGTTCCAAAACTTACAATGTATCCTGTCTCCATGAGATTTCCTGGGACCTGCAACAAAATGGCACTGGTACTATAAACACTTTTTTCAACCAAAAGACACCTTAAATCCATGTAGTCAAACGCATATTAAAAGCAAATACTGAGCCTAGACAGAAAGACAAATGACAAAACATTTCCGTTGTCTCTCACCTTAGCCTCACGCTTTCTCTTTTCGTTCCGGTGCTTCTCCCAGCTGCTAGTGGTGTACGTAGCTGGAGGTCCTTCCTCAGGCTCTGTAAGAGGCCCTCCATTCTCATCCATGCCTCGCTTCCTTTTACTGCCTCTCCCCATCAACATTCCAGCTCGCTCAGGAGGCTTCAAAGAACAGTCCATCTATTAAAACGCAAAATGATTTTCGCCAAGCCACAATATTACTCAAAAAAACATATATTTAGAACAAATACTGTTTACATTAAATGGGATATTTTTAATTAGATGCTGCAGTGCATATGCCTAAAGAGCAATAATACAGATAATAATGCATTATGAATTTCATTCCTGCTGGAAAATCAAGCAAAATGCCATCTGAAAACAGAAATAAATCCACACACCTCCAAAGCCTCCAAGCTTATGAAACTGGCTATTGCAAACCCATCAATAATATCTTCCTCGCAAGACACCGATTCTCGCTTCCTCCGACGCGGAGGCCGGTGTCGGACTCCAGGAAAGACGGGTCGACATTCTCCACCACCGGCGCCAAGAAGTCCATCTCCTCTGCAGAGTTCCTGATCCGAGCCAGAGGAAGGCGACGAGGGCCTGAGGTCAGCTCTCCTCCTGCGCCGCTCTCTGTCACGCTGAGAACGGGAGCGACGGCTCTGTCTTAACCCTCCGCTTCGACTCGGGCCGTCCATGGCGAAACCGCACCGAGTCTGTACAAAAGGCACTAGCACCTCGGCCCGCGGAGGGAGCCTATTTTAACAGAGGAAAAACCCAACACCTCCTGGACCGATGCAGGTATCCCAGACGAAAGTGGAGTCAAGATTCCTACTTATATGTTTGCGCCCATTGAAGATTTCATGGCATCAGCACACTGCAGTCTGATGAGAGTCATGTCTGTGCATCTGTCAACGATCTCTTCGAGAAATACCGGCTGCTTAATATTTTAAGAGATTCCCTTCCGTTACTGTGTTTGCGTCAAGACATTGTCATCAGCTTCATCTGGTGAAGGAAAATTAATGTTAGCCATTTAACATTATAGTAAATTAAAACAAAATTTCTGATTAAGAAACTGCTAAACAATGTAAGAAATACACTGAAATAGCGAGTAGGTATAGATGTCATGTACTGCATATTTTATAGGACTTTTTTCAAACTTTTGTTAGAATTTAAACTACTAGTAAAATTTATATAAATGACTTGCACGCTATTCAGGGAGAGCCAGGTGTATATCTGACTGCATGCTGAATTTGTATAACACTGCATGCTTTTCTAGTTTTAAATACGTTGAGCAAGATTTTTCTTTGATGTAATCCATTTGCTTTAATGGATTTAAACCGTGGTACGATTGTGGAATCTTGTGACTGGTTTCCGATTTACATGTCACTATGCGCTGTATAACTATTTGTATGACAAATAAAGAATCTTGGTTACACTTGAACGAAAACGAAACTGGGGGTGTCAATAAATAAAGATGACCTTTTGCAATCTAGATTCCCACCAAAATATTCAGGCTCTTCAGGGAATGATTACAAAAACGTCGTCAAAATGCGAATTCAAGTCCTTAAACCAAGTCTGAAGGTCCGTTAGCTGGCTAAAAAAATGACAGCTAAGGTTCGCAAGAGCTGACTAGTTCCTTTCGGTGCCATTTTGGTTTTGACGTTACATGTTAAGCAGTGGATTCGCATAAATGTTGATAACTTAATAAGGCAGAGATCTTAATTAAAACACCGGCGAAAACGCCACAATTCCCTTATTTCCAACTGGTTAGTTTGTGGCCCGGTGACGACGGCTAGCGAGGCGAAATAGCCAGTGAGCTAACAGAAGTGGCCTAGCAGGCTAGCTGCCTTCATAAATGACGGTAAGGTAATTACCATATTGCTAACTTGCTAATTGTCGCTATTGATATAATCCGGTGTAAATATCGCGCCTAATAAGCCAATATTTGTTCATTAGGTGGAGTGCTTGGCTTTAACACAGAAAATTAAAAGAGCGGACGGCTCACAAAAGAAAGCTAACGTTAAGGTTACGGCTGGCTTTGTATTTTATACGTTCGCACAAACGGCTGGGGAGCAGGTCAAAACATTTGAGCTATTTGCTAACCACGTTAGCCGAAGTTGGCTGCTAAATCAAATAAAAAAAAATATCACATTTTGATCGGGCTTCGATGTCACCTCGCGTCGACTAGAACATACATAATGATGCCAAATATGGGAAGGCATGTAAAATGTTTAACATCGAACCTGTCCGAGCGTTTTTATAAATAATATCAGAATACACGACTAAACTAACCTTAGCTGGCTAAGTAAACTAGCATTTCTTTGACGAGCAAAACGAGAAAGGTGAAGCAAAAACGCTGAACCGTGCAGTTGCTTTGATTGTTCAGGAGCTAGACGCCGCTAAAACGAAAATCCGCCTTCACTGCGCGTTTATTACCGCCGTATCGTGCCGCGATGTTGCTCCGATCGCACCTACCAGTCGAATGTGGCCGATGCGTCGGCTCGATCTCCGCTGTGTTCTGCTCGTTCCGACGGGGCTCCATTAGACGACAGTGTCGCAGGCCCCGAGGCCTCGGGCTTGATTTACATCAACATGAACGTCGGCCAAGCCCCCGTAAAGTAGGCCGGGCACCTCCTTCCGCGGCCCTCTGTGTAAATCCAGAGTCGGGCAAAGTTGAATTATTTCCCTATTTTCCTCATCGAAATAAAACCATCTCTCAAACAGGGTCTTTCGAAGAGCTCGCCGAGCGCCAGAATGAATTCCGATCGTCAAAATCAGATGAGCAGATGTTCTTGTTATTTGGAAAAAAACTGGCAATACGTGAATCCTGGGTGGATAAGCCTACAGTGAAACTGCATTGTGTGCCTCAGTCGATTTTTTTTCCTCTATGATTTCACGGACAGCTGTGTATATCTAATGACAAAGCGCTACTGCCGCCTGGTGGTCAAACTCGGTGCAGACTGATGTGCTATTATCCCCGAACAGTCCTTACTGTTAAACGCTTTTTAATTAAACATGTGCAAAATTGTATTCTAATGTGCGTGAATGGAAGGCCGCCGGTTCGAATCCTTGTTCTTGAGGTACTCAAGAACAAGGTAACCGTCCCCAAGCACTTCTCTCCGGGCGCTACCCCTATCAGCTGTCCACTGCTCCTTCACGGATGGGTCAAATGCAGAGGTCGCATTTCGTTGTGGTGCACTGTGTGCTGTGCTGTGGTGTGTTCACAATGACAAATAATCACTTAGTTTCACAAATGTCACAAAAGCAGTTCATAGGCCTATAATCGAAAAAATCTCTAAATCTGATGACGGAAGATTCGGTTGGGTTCATTTAGTTACTTTTGATTGTATGGTAAATGGTAAATGTGTTGTGTATTGCTTCTTTATATGTTTTTTTACTTACATAGTTGTTTTTTCTGTATATAGTTGATAAAGATTGTTAAAGATATGTTGCACATATTTTTATATCTGAGATTATGTAGAACATTCATTGTCCTATATTAAAGGTAAATGTCCCTTAAATGTTCACTGGGTGACTTAAAATAGGGAATGTTTCCTTTTGTGGACAAGACTCACACTTTTAATTTCCGTCCATTAAATGTGTCGATTTCAGTCATTTTTGTCTTTTAATGTTCCATGGAGATTGTTTGACCACATCAACATCTAGAATAAGGTTAAACACTTCATCAAAATGTATTTTTTAAAGTATAAAAGTGGATTTTATATATCACCAAATCAACATTTGACTTCTTAAAATAAAACAAAAGTATTAAGCACCTGGACACTAGAGCGGTTTTAAATGCACATACGGGACATTAAAGTCCAACGCACGTCTTATGACGAATGAACTTTCCATAGGAAGTGTTCATAGGCGGAAGTGGGATATAGGAAAACAAACGAACATATCGACGGACCAGTTGGTCGTAACTAGTTGTAGAAGTAGAAACGAAGTGTCCTGGTCCATCCTACCGACGCAAAGGTAAAACTTTGCATATTTTGTTATCATTTCTTAATCTGCTACTCGTAATTCTAGTCGTTCATGTGAGCTAACGCCACCGACTAGCTATGTTTAGTTCTATTATTATCATCATCCATGTCGCTAGCTTCCTAACGCAGTGAAAGTCTTATTTACCCGTACTGCTATATTAAACTGTTTATTTATCCTTTGAGTAGAGTAATACCTAGCAATGTCATGCCCAAAAGTGTCAAATTACCCCCACCGAACCGCGGCTAATTAGCCATTTTAGCTTGTGGTCTGCTTTCAGGTTGTGTTGGTAATGTCGGAGCGGTAATATTGTCGTTTCATAACAAAGATTTTCCTTTAATTGCAACGCAGTTATTTTACTGCTGTGTTTGGGAATGTATGTGACTGGGATTAATGTGATTTTTTAAAAAATATAAAAATAACGAGCGACTCGTGAATTAAAGGGGAGTGTTTGAGCTCTTGTAGGTGTGTGTCTATCAAATGTGATGTCAGATCGGCTCACGCTTATGTGAGTCACTCTTTCACCTTCGTCATGTGATTATTCTGAACACTGTTACTTGTATTCTCTCTTTATGGCTTCAATAAAAAAGAGGGGTGGCTTGTGTCCCTTCTGCAATCTGTATTTTTTTGGGTCATGACCTAGCAGATGTATTCATGTATTCTTTCCTTCGTAGATATTGATTTGTACTCTAATAGGGTCTGGAAAGTTTAGGAGTAACTTGACTGATTAGCAGCTGTTGGTTTAGTCTTGAGACTCTGACCTCACTTGGATTCCTAACTTGAATGCTGCTGTCTTCCTTTATTTAGATGGAGTTCCTATTTGGCCGGAGGAAGACCCCAGAAGAGATGCTGAGACAGAATCAGAGAGCCTTGAACAGAGCTATGAGAGACCTGGACAGAGAGCGCCAGAAACTAGAACAACAGGAGAAGAAAATCATAGCTGATATTAAGAAAATGGCCAAACAAGGACAGATGGTGTGTAGGGACATTTGTACTTTAAAGCTACAAAACAATATCTGTTTGTGCTTCTGACATAATAGAATGTTGTGATTGTTCCAGGATGCTGTTAAAATTATGGCTAAGGACCTGGTTCGCACCAGGCGGTACGTCAAAAAATTCATTATGATGAGAGCCAACATCCAAGCTGTCAGTCTCAAAATACAAACCCTCAAGTCAAACAACAGCATGGCACAAGCAATGAAGGGGGTCACCAAAGCCATGGCCACGATGAACAGACAGGTTAATTTCTTTTGTCATTTCCGCTTACCAGATTTGTTTTTTTGCTATGGAATATCTGCAGTAATGGGTAATTCTATTGCCTAGGCTATAAGATCCCCTGGCACTCCAGATTTTTTTTAGATGGATCACAGAACAATGTGATATATGTCATGGTTATATTTTGATGTGACTATACCATTCTAAATTAGAATTATATAAATACAGATGACAACATTAAGGCTGGCTGATTGCAACATTCTGTTCATATTCTAACAAACGTCTATGCTCTCTTTGCAGTTAAAGTTGCCCCAGATTCAGAAGATCATGATGGAGTTTGAACGCCAAAGTGAAATTATGGACATGAAGGAAGAAATGATGAACGATGCAATTGATGATGCAATGGGGGATGAGGATGATGAAGAAGAGAGGTTGGGCCCTCGTTATAATGGCGATTGTTTTCTCAGTTTAACATTTCACCAGGTTATGCTGGATCAGTTTAGACTAAGATTTCAGTAGCTTTAAAACACGCAAATCCAGTTTTCTGACAACAGATTCATATCTATAAGCTGTATGTTGTCTTAACATTGACTGTTTTGATTTAAAGTGATGCTGTGGTTTCCCAAGTGCTGGATGAGTTGGGCCTGAACCTTTCAGATGAACTGTCGAGTAAGGAATCTACTCAAAAAATCTATAACATCTACTTTACTTAAAAGTAACACATTCATATAAAGTTGCATATTGTTTGACAGTGAGGTTTATATTTTCATATTTTTTCAAACAGATCTGCCTTCTACTGGAGGAAGTCTTTCAGTTGCTGGTGGGAAGAAAGCTGAGCCACAGCCAACTCTGGCCGATGCTGATGCTGACCTGGAGGAAAGATTGAATAACCTCAGGAGAGACTGAAGGAGATGGAACTCAAGGATTGGGGGTTAAGGCTTACGTACAGTAACGAATGCATAAAGCTTTCTAACACTTTACGGAAGTGATCAAAGCAGAGAATGATCACTGCAGGAGCTGAAGGCATTGGCTGTTTTTTCAGACATAAGCGCTCTTATGCGGATGTTTTTTTCTTTTGTATTCTACTGGACATGTGCCGTAATGTTATTCTACCAAACAATTGCTCTAAACAAAGATGTGGTTCCTCATACTGTTGCCAGGACTTTCATACCACACACTTTCATTTACTAAGGAAATATTTTATTTCACAAGTTCACTTCAAATTGCTAAGAAATTGCCCCAAAATTATTAAGGAAAAACACTAAACAGTTCTTTGGGAAAAATACTCCGCCATACATTTAGATAAATGGGAATTGAACTGACGTTTTATTCAAATAGCTAATTGTTGAACATCTTACAACCTATATGTAGTAGCAATTTCTAAAGTATCAGAACTGTCACAGTAATGTCATCATGATCTGATTAAAAAATGTATACTTTTCAGACATGGTGGTTTAAGCCTGTAAATTCATTAAATTGTTTATACATTGGTACCATGATTTTCCTTCATTAAAAATCTGTAATAAGGGCAGATGGGCTTTACATATCTAAAAGCAATCATTTTTCGCTAGCTTCTCCCATCAGAATGAAAATTTGTATGGTAATAAATCGGTTTAGATAAAAACTATGATTATTGGTGTATTATAGTATATTTATCATAGAGTAAGTGTGATGGGGGTGTTGTATATTGCATTGTTTTTTTTCCTCAATAAATATTTTTCACTTTTAGCAGACTGATAAGAAATTTGTATGACAACTTGTTGCCAGGTATTATTATTTGTTCCAGGTTTTTTGTTTGTTTATTACATCTTTCATCAATAGTGCATGGTTCACTCCAAGATTCATTTGTTTTGTTGTTCTTTGCGCTAGTTCTCCATGTTACATTTTATAAACCATGTAGTAATGGCACCAGTAGTGGACAAAGCCATGGTGACGAAAGAGAGCCTCCCAAAACAGAAGCTCCCAGTAAGGTCAGACATGGATAAAGACAAAAATAAAACTAAAAAGTTTTTGTATTTTTTTGCAAAACATTTTTCTTGCTTCTTCATCATACATACTATTAATATAATATCTATACGGAACATACAGCACAAACATTAAATAAAAAAATATTTTCCCTTATTTACATCCTAAATATCATGACCTTACCTAATTAGAAGGAAATGAATGGTTGCAAAATACATTTATACCAAAATAAAACAGGTTTATTCCACAAAGGAGGATCTCCCAGATAAATATTTTAAGCCGAAAGTAAACACTGTCCTGTAGATGGGCCACTCCTATTGTCTTTTTCTTACTTTGACTTGCTGAGAAATCTTATGCTGAATATCTCAATTACTCCACAATATTTAGAGGCCTGGTGTTGGGATTTCCTCTGAAGTTTTCCTTTCAGGCACACAGTAGAGCATGACAAAATGATGCTGACAGATTGTGATAAACAAATACTTTCAATTACAAGGTCACAAAGGCAAATAAATTATTCACCGTCCAGCCAATGAGTAGATCGTTAGAAATTCAGTCAGCCCATAAGTATGGCATGTTCAACAACTTTAGCAATGTGCAGATCTCCAGTAAAACCTTACCCATAACAACTAGTAATTGCTCTAACATAAATGCACATGCTGCTTAGGCAAATCAGATTTTGAGGACAATGTGAATTGTAATTAAATCGCTACTGCCCTATAACAAAAGCAAACTTAACAACAACGCATTCTTTTTTTTTAAATAAGAATTTTTGTCTTAAGCTGTTGGTGTATCTGAACATTTGGATTCATGCTCTCTACTGATTCATGCTCTCACACCTCCACAGCGCATGAACACGAAAGCTACAGGCTTTAGTACAGCTTTTCGACTTATGATTCAAAAGTTCACCCTGTGCAAGAACGGAGGCATCACATGCAAAACAGAACAGATTCTTCAAATCCAGAAGGTAACACATAAAAGTGTTCCTTAAAACAGGGCCTGCGTTTCACGTATGGCAAGGATGACAGAACAAAACCTGAACTATTTTATACAGAAATCAATCAAGGCAGAACACTACACATACAAAAGCAGTGCAGGGCATTCTGAGCTTGAGCTTTTCTTAACAATTAGTTGTATGAA
Source organism: Distichodus sexfasciatus (assembly GCA_032718565.1). Taxonomy (NCBI): domain Eukaryota; kingdom Metazoa; phylum Chordata; class Actinopteri; order Characiformes; family Distichodontidae; genus Distichodus; species Distichodus sexfasciatus. Next base: position 2,126,898 of record JAVGVS010000032.1, read on the forward strand.
TATCTCTGCAACACTATTATCTTTGTGTCAATGCAGTCTTATTGCCTTTTAATGGAAACCCAAACACGCCCAAAGGCTGTATCCTCAAACAGGGCCGTCAGTCTCTGCAACATTTCACAAGGATGTGTGTTGTCTAATTTGGTTCTGATTTTATTTCCTACACGTTCTATGAGGCGTTTGTTTTTTCTGATTCTCTATACGGCAGCGACTTCTCTCGTCAAGCCACGGCAGTTCGAAGTTCCTGAGTGAGCACAAGCGACAGGGGGAAAAAAGTTAAGACAGATGTGCACTTTATATGGCAAGAAAAAAAAGCATTCCTAGAGTAAGTGGTTCTTACTGTGGCATCAGTTTGGGTAAAGGCCGGCCAAATGCCACAACGGGCAGAAAAGGTGTGATGACAATCGACTCCACTGCAGAGAAAATGAATTTAGTCAGTACTTTCCAGCAGTAAAATGTCAATTATCCCAGTGATCGATATAATACACAGGACACACCATCATCAATGTCTGGGTAAAAGGAAGACATCTCTGGCTCGCTCTCCTGAATGTTGATCTTTCTTTTCTCCATGCGTTGTTGCAGCCTTTGGAGCATACGCTGTTCCCGTATCCTCTGAATGTCCCATCTAACATGAGATAAAGCAGCCAGTCAACAAAGTACTACATGGAGAAGTGTCACAAATATATACTGAAGCTGTAGAAAAATATTTTAAAAAGGCACTGCAAGCCTCACCTTTTCCTTCTCTTCTCATCCAGCTCTAGCTTTGAATGGCGTTTCAGAAAGACACCGTCCTCAAGATTCTACAGTTGGCAGAAGAATAGCAAATATGAATTCATGTGTTTCAAATTTTTCTGACACAATTAGAATGCAAAAGTGAGTGATCATTTGTCATTGTAAACACACCACAGCACAGGACACAGTGCACCATAATGAAATGTGACCTCTGCATCTGACCCATCCGTGAAGGAGTAATGGGCAGCTAACAACGACAGCGCCCGGCAGCAGTGCTTAGGGATGGTACTACGCTCATGAGTACCTCAGTGGTAACTTTACTGGTCCTGGATTCAAACTTCTAACCTTCTGATCACAGGGCAAACATCCTAGCGTTACGCCACCAACTGCCCCAAGAAAAGCATTAATTACTCATAAGTTCCTCACCTCAGGGATGTCAAAAGCTTCTTCCTCCTTCAAAGGGTCCATTCTGTTTTCTCTCCAAGATGGAACTGTGCAAAATATTTAAACATAAATTACAACCAATGACCCAGGCAAGCTTTTCAAATGTGTGAAGGTAATGCCAGTATTTATAGCACCTACTGTCAACGTCCTCCTCCTTCTTGGGGGATGGCTCACATAGGGGAGAAAGGGGAGGTTGGTGCCAGCAGCACAAATACATTTCTGTTGTCGTCATGTACGGTACGTCTTCTTTTTCACAGCCGTCATCTCCCTCTGAGAGGGTTTCTTTCGGTGCCGTCTGCTTTGCTGGCCCAGTCTTCTCTGGGGTCTCCCTGTTTCGCAGGTCCCTCTGGCACGGCGAGCCCCCTTGACTATCTGTCTTTTGAGGCGTTAACCGAGAAGCTTTTCCCTGTGACTTCTGCACTTTGGAATCCATGAAGCCAAACTTCCTGCACCAGGAAAGATTTGAATTGAACATGGAAAACTAAAAATATATGAGAAAAGACATGCCATAGAAACTGACGCAATCAGTTACCTCTTCTGAACTTTGCTTCGGTTAAACAGTGGGGTTTTAGGTGAGGCATTTTGAGTGCTGTCTCCCAGGTCGGAATCCCAGAAGTCATCAGTGTCTGGGACCCAACGTTCTAATGGCTGAAAGAGACGTTTGTCACGTGGTTCCTTACTCATCAACTGTAAACGCCTTTCCATGCGCTCAATCCGAGCAAGCAGCTGCAAGAGGTCAAAAAGAGGGCACTTTAAAGAATAGAATGTTATTATCCTAATATGGATGCAAAGGAAGACTGATGGATCAAGAGATTTAACTGCAAGGGCAACAAAAAAGTTCATTGTTACACCACCTGACATACCGTGTCTCTATCAGCCTTTAGCTCATCAATTTCTTTGTCCTTGGACTGCAGCTGTTGCTGCTGTTGCTCTATCAGGTCCAGCTGCAGCAAGAGGAGCTGACGAAGACATGTGGACTGTGCATTAGGATGGCCAGAGCTCTTCCTTAAGTTCTTTCTTTTACTTTCTGCGGACTCATGAGATGCCACGCCGTGAGCCCCCGTGGTCTCCAACCCTTTTGCACCATCTTCGCCTCCAGCCTCTCTGGAGTTATGGGAATTCATGGAGACAAATTCAGCTTTGTTATCAATGGCGTTGGTCTGTCCGAGTGGAGTTTTACTTTTAACAGGGGTTCCTTCGCCCCCCATTTGTTTAGCTTGAGATGCAAGTGGATTTGCGCTCTCAGAGCTGACTCCGGGAACAACAGTCACTGCTTTGTTCGGTGGAACAAGCAATAAAGGCCGCTCGGGCTTCTTAACCAGATTCTTGTCCAGGTTTCTTGGCTGGATCAAGTGCTGTCCGGCGCTGCTGAGAGAGACACAGAGAGACTCACGATTCTCTGTTGCAAAAGTGTAGAGATTTGTGTGCCCAGGAGCACCCTTGGACAGGCAAAAATTATTTGATTCGGAGGGCAATCCAGCGTTAGAGATGGACGCGGTCCGCATATTCATGACAAAAACTAGCTACAGATTTAACCATAGTTCCAAAGGCTGGTCTGGCATGGCAGCGAAAATGCTCACAGTTTGGGAAGGCTGCATAAATCAAAGCGCCGAATTGTGTCTCTAACCTGCAAATGCAAAAGAGGACAGTGTAACTTTGTAACTGTTTGCAACACAAAGAAAAGAAGAATGTATCAGATTCACAACTAGTGCTTTACATTAAAGTTCACGCTTAAAACATACAAAACACAGTAGCAAAAAAATTACCGTAACCCCAAATGACGTGCAGAGAATACGATTATACGATTAACCAATACTGTAATTACTGGCAGCAAAGAAAAAGACAATAAACAATGCAAGCCATCTCGTCAGATCTCACCTGGACCACCCTGGACCCAAAGTTGCAGCGCTTCATGATGCTGCCTCGCAGGCTAAATAATTACACGGCTAACCCAGTTAGCTCGCTACCTGGCAAACCTCGGGCGCAATTTCTGGCAATCGCACGATTAACAGAGTGAGAAAGGAGGTGGTGCGGTGTTCCGAGGTGCACCCAAGCTCTCAGCCCAGTGCCACAGACCTGCTACTACTAGCCGCTCGCCTCCATTTTGATCCACAGCCTTTCGGAAGCTAATGCTAAGTGCTAAGCGGCGGCTAGCAGGCTGCTAGCTAGCACAACGAGGAGGAGAAACAATAACAATCCCTTCAGCGTCCTGCAGCTCTATCAACGCCGAACTGATAGGCCGTATTTAAAGCTGGGGTGGAATTGCCAAGTGTTCCCCGAGACGAGTCGCCCATCGGCAGGAATAAAAGAGGAAATATTTAAACGAGATTATACTTTACTTTTATTAGTATCCCCCATTTTCTGGCGTGATCCGCAGCACCATGTTGAGCGGACGTTCGATTTAAACGTCGCGCAGTGCGCACGCGCAAAGCCTTTCTGTTTACAAAATGCTGCAGGTGGGGCCTGACGGAGGAGTTCGGCACAAAACGCACATTCAGCCAGGGAATGCGGAGGAAACCCGCTTCATGTTCTAATGTCGACTCATTATCTGTTTAAAGACACGTCGAGAAAAATCCTGCAACTTATTAAAGCAGTTAAAATAAGTACAGTAGAAAATATCAGAGCTTTTCCCATTGTATGCGGTTACGACATCTAGCCAAACAGTAACCTAATGTAATGAAGAAACCTGCGCTTTTAAAGGCTACTTGATAGATATGATTTTTACATGTTACCTATGAAGGACTATGATATACTTTATTTCTTGATGCTCAAATCTTCATTTTAATTATTAATTTTAAAGAAATAGCGGATTGTCCTGTGCTGTTGTGAGGCTGAATCTAGTATAACTACTAGATTCAGCCTCACAACAGTATTTTTACAAAATATGATTTTTAAAAAAATAAAATATTGTTTAGAAATGCTCACATTTTTGTCTAAGAACTTATAATTTGTTTCATGATAGCATATTTCCATTTAAAGCGTATGTACATGGAAGAAGGTTGTCATCTCTTATATATCTCGTATACTCTTTGTTGTATTTTTGTCATTTGTACATTATATTGCTGTACTTCACTTCTCTCCTTCGATTCATGTAGTGAGTCAAACTCAAAGTTAAACAATGTACTGTAATTTTCCAATAAAGTTGTTCTTTGTTATTGCATTGTGATATGTTTAATGATAAATGTGGTATGGAAGTGGTCTCGGTATCTAAACCCCTGTGTGAGTATCCATAAGATTGGGTATATTAGTGTATCCCGAGAGAATCTAAGCTTCTGAGCAAGAATTTGTGCAGTACTAAAAGTGTCCAGAGTTTTCTATTTCTACTGTGCAGTACTAAAACATCACACACGAAATGGCACAGTATTGGTGCACACAACAATATTTACACAGTGATGCACAGCCCCACTCATAGAGTGTTACCTTCTAAATGATGCTATAAACTATTCGTATCAGCAAAAGATAAGCCTAAGAGGTCTGAAGGTGCCATACCTACTACTGTGAAAGAGCAGGAGGAAAGTACAAGTTATTCCATGACGTGTTTAAAGCTGCTGGATGACTAGCCACAAATCTTTCTGGAGATGAAAAAAAAAACCCCAACAGATCCTGGATTGTTAATTTGGTTAATAAAATGCACTTGAGATGGATTTTTTAACAAGGTCTTCTGTTGACAAAAAATAACAGAAGAAATGGTGGGGGTTTCATTATGTGTAAAAAGTACTAAAACAGCTTGAAAACAAATGACAGAATAAATAATAAATGGCTCAGAGCCAAGTTATTCAGCATCACAGTACTCCAAGTGTTTGCCATTAGGTTGATGATAAAGAAAAGAAGGATTCCCAGTAGCGTAATTGTTGGAAAGTGTGCCCTAGAATGCCAAAATTGGTAATCACAAAATGTTAGGACTTGCACAGGCTGAACCTTCTTGAAAAACAGCCTTTGTGTTAGCTTAAACTTCTTCCTCTAAAACCTGTCATTTGGATAGATTCCAAGGTACTAGAGCTAGGTACAGGAGTGTTGTCTGCACACCCTTTATATACCTACTGTATATTATAAATATACAATTATATTACAATTCCTACTTCTACCCAGACAAGACAAACACCAAGACCACATATTTTATTGTAGTTGAGCAAAAACAATAGAATGAAATTTGAGGAAAAATGACAGTCACACAAATGTTGTTTCTTTAATAACCTGGAAAAATATATGGCTGGAGTCATTTGTCAGATAAGCTCTCTTACAGATTTAACGCTAAAAGCTTAATGACCAAGAAATGTTAGGCTAAACGACCAATTTCTCTAAAGCCTAGCAGATATGCTTCCATTAACAGTTTGACTTTCTGTTGACGTAACCGCAGATAGAGCATAAAACACCTGTAAAACACTCACATAATTAATTTCATTAATGATGTGGAACTAATTCATTTTTCCAGAAACCCATACCATTTGTAACGTATAAAAGACTGCTCGAGTTCTCAAGTAGTCATGAACATCACATCACATCACATCAACATTGCCACAACAGTTAGGTAAGTTAGGAGTGTACATTTCCTTAGCAACTTTCTAAAAACTACTGTTTATGATTTTGAATTGATTAAAATGTTATTTGGTTTCTCTATTTATATTACTTTTTAGAACTTCAGATTGTGATCAATAAGGATGAAGACACAACTGATTGCACTGATTGTTCTTTGCTTGGGAGGTGTATTGGCAGTTGGTGCAGGAACTATAGACAACAGGCAAGACTTAATTCATTTAGTTGTTTTTTTACTTATCTGTCAGTCTACATTTATCTATTTTTTTAATTTATCTAACTGTCTTGTATAAAGTATCTATAAAACCCCTTTGATGGTTTGTGTCTCACTAATAGCCCAGCAGACGATGGACAACAGTTGGGTCGTCGATATGCTGAATCCACTATTGCAAGTGATATCAGTAAAATAATGGACTCCATGGTGCAGAAAAACTTTGTGAACTATCTGTTAAATCAGAGAGAGAAAAAGAGCGAGTATGTTTGTCTCTTTAAGCGTTATGGCATTATTTTGGAAATTATATGAGCAGAAAATTAACAGCAGATTAATCCACTTAAAGGCCATCTGTGGTGCCAGAAGATCCAGAACTCAATGTCTTCAATGATCTTCTGAAGAGAGAATTCTCCATGTGGCTTCACCACAAAGGAGACAGACCCAAGTAAGTAAACATTTTTCTGACTAAATTAATCATCATGCTCTCAAAGCTCATTATCTTCCAAAAGTTTACCTTAAAATAATAACAGAATAATTTAGGCTAAAAACTAATCTTTTTAAATTTTCCTCACCACAGGAGTTCTTAATGTTCTGCATAACACTGAGTCTTTGCAAGGAAGGAGTCCATATTTAATTAATTTTGAAGTAATTGATTTGGTCTTTTAAAAATTTCAAATGACATGAATATATATATATATAATGATCATAATAAAAGCATTTTTAAAATCTAAATGTGTGTGACTAGGTTTTAGATATTTGTGAGATCATGAGGAAAAGATCAGAAAAAGCTGATTTGTCAGTTTTCAAGGTTTTTTTTCCAGCTTCCAGGTTTTATTTAAAAATGTAATGGACTAAAAATATTTGTTTCAGGTTATTGAATGTAATGTTGTACTTAGGTTTAGACGTGGTGTTACTACACGTAATTATTTGAGCTCATGTACATACCTCACAAAGATAGCATACATCTGTCATTTCTTCCATTCAGGGCACGGCTAGTTAATTTTAAAAAAATGTAAAAAAATAAAAATAAAATAAAAAATAAAAAAAAGGGAAAATGTGCCCGCACGAAAGAGTTTTGCAACCTCAAGTTCAGTCTCAATTATGTTAGGCCTATAAAAAGAAAGTGGTGATTTTAGTATGGTATCACTGCTCGGGTGATGTTGCCGTGTTGAACTGTAGCGCTATTACACCAGCAAGTGGCAGTACCGCAACCGGGAGCGTTGCAGTGTTCACATTGCCAGAAGAAGAAGAATTTTTCCTTCCGTGATTGTTCGTAAACACTAGTGTGTGCGTGCCGCGTCATAATAAGGAAGAAGAGTTTTGCCATTTTCACACATTTTAGATGGCTCCACTTATTGGCCATGCACATTTTTAAACGGAGTAACGTTAAATAATTTTTCATTCTCTGCACATCGTTGACATTGTCATTTGTGACATCAATTTTATTATGCATGTGATTAGCGCGTCGCTCATAGATCCACATTTTCCGGGCTGTTAGGACATTTTGCCTAAACCTGAACACTTCACTGAATAAGCAAAGTGTTAAAAGTCGGGCAGGTGGCGAGAAATCGGCAAAGGGGGACCTAAAAACTTCTCAAGTCGAAAGCACGTAAATAAGTTAACATGCACAGAAGAGGAGTAGGGGCTGGAGCCATCGCCAAGAAGAAACTGGCTGAGGTATTTTATTGTTGATCACTTTAAATAGACTGGTTCCTGTTCACATGAGGGATCGTGGGGTTTAATTTGTAGTTTTCTGCTTTGACTCCCTCGTTTTACGGCAGGCCAAGTACAAAGAAAGAGGAACAGTCCTGGCTGAAGATCAGATTGCCCAGGTGAGCTCTGCAGGTTGTCACTGGACCTTATCTACATGCAATATAGATTTGGAGATTTATTTGTGGCGTGATTTACACTGTGGTCTTAACATTTTTTGAAGATGTCCAAACAGTTAGAAACCTTCAAAACCCATTTGGAAGAGTTTGCCAGTAAACACAAGCAAGAGATCCGAAAAAGTTCACAGTTCAGGGTGCAGTTTCAGGAAATGTGTGCCACCATTGGAGTAGATCCGCTTGCATGTGAGTAGATTTGTTGGAATGTCTTGAGATTTTACTGTTTTCTTTTGAGTATATTACCAGAAAATTGTGTTGCTAAAATACCACAAGTACCAAAAACTCAGGATTCTTGTTTTATCCTAACTGTTAATTTTGTCTTGAAAAGCTGGTAAAGGGTTTTGGTCAGAGATGCTTGGAGTTGGAGATTTCTACTATGAACTTGGTGTACAAATAATTGAAGTCTGTCTCGCCCTAAAGCACAGAAATGGCGGTGAGTTTAATCTCTTATTGTTTCACAGCACAAGTTAAGGGCAAAATTGCATTGAAGCATTCTACTTATTGCTGTTAAAAAGATATCAAAGATAGAAATGTATTAATGCATATTTCTGCTTGACTAGGGCTCATTACACTGGATGAACTTCATCAGCGAGTATTAAAGGGAAGGGGAAAGTTTGCACAAGATGTAAGCCAGTAAGTGTTGGCTCTAAATGAAAGTGAGTGATTGTCATTGTGAACACAGCATACAGCGCACCACAACGAAATGTGACTTCTGCATTCGATCCATCCATGAAGGGACAGTGGGCAGCTGATGGACAGCACCCAGGGAGAAGTCCTTGGGGATGGTACCTTGCTCATGAGTACGAGCAAACTCTCTAACCATTATGCTACCAACTGCCCCAAATACAGTTGCTTCCACCATTTTGCTCATAATCCTGCTTAAAATGGAGAATCATTGTGCAGGGAGTAATTTCTCTCAGCTGTGTGCAAATGATAACTGATGGCCCATGCTTCAATCACCAGAGACGACTTGGTACGGGCCATCAAAAAGCTGAAATCCATGGGAAATGGCTTTGGAATGATTCCTGTGGGAGGTTCTTATTTGGTCCAGTCAGTCCCAGCTGAGCTCAACATGGATCATACTGTAGTCCTCCAACTGGCTGAGGTAATCAGTGTTGAATACAAAGAGAAACTTTATGACTGAGTTTTCATATATATATATATATATATATATATATATATATATATATATATATATATATATATACACATGTTACATTTAAGGGTTCTGTATATATCAATGGTATATACATGGTTTGTTTTTCACAGAAAAAGGGTTATGTAACAGTGAGCGAGACCGGAGAAGGCCTCAAGTGGGAGAAAGAACGAGCTTGTTGTTGTTAGGTAAAGTTAAAAGTGAAACGCAGTTCAGTTTTAAACCAACTTCCAAGAATAATGCAGCTCTGATATGGTTTTACTCTTCTAGGACCACCTTCTGAAAGAGTGGTCTGGGTATGGCTGGGATTCCTGGTTGCAGGGGGAGCCAAGAACATTAGCTGCCTTGCTCTTTTTTTTTTCTGAACTTTTCTTCGCGATGTCACACCTCGAGGAGGCTAATCAAATGACACCTTGACTAGTAGTCAGTGAAATAATTGATGAAAGTAATATTTTTAACTACGTAATTGTGAAAGGCAAGTGAAAGTCTGAAAACTGATGATAAAAGCATGTATTTTCTATACAAATTGTTTTAACATTTGTATGTTTTTCTTCTGAATGGACTTCTTAAAAGAAGTGGTTACAAAGGTTGAATAGGAAATAAAATGTGCAGTTTCTCTATTTTCGACATAATATGCAGTTCTCTCTATTTTTCTTCTCAGAGTTTTATTATTTTTATAATAAAATATCACAGGCACATAATTATTAACATACTCTAGTATAGCCTGGAAGTTAAAAGTTTCCTCAAATATTAAATCAAAATGACATAGCATTGCACAGTTTATATAAGACAATACAAGCAAAAAACATAAACATGACCCCACCCTCTCTTATTTATTGAAACCATATTTCAGACCTACAGGGAAAGAGCACTCCATAAGAGGCCTGGTTATTAGCTTGTGAGGAGACTGAAATTACCATTCATTATCCAAACTGCTTTATCTTTGAGATTAAAAGGGTGGGCGGAGCCATCCTGTAACTACGTGCAAGGTGCCAACATACCACAGGGCACTCACACCATCACACTCTCAGTCACACCTTACGGGACAATTTAGAGTTGCCAATTAACCTATATTGCATGCTTTGGACTGTGAGGAAACTGGAGCCCCTGGCAGAAACTCATGTGATTGAATAAATGTCACATGGGTTAGAATAACCTATGACTAGAATTATTCAGACTGTTTGTCACACTCTTATTTTGTCTAAATGTTGATTGCCACATTGAAAACCTTTCTTGCTTTTTTAATAGTAATGAAATTTTGGGGTTACAAGTTGTGGTTACAAGACTTGTTCAAATAACTTTTCTATGCCTTAAAAAATCCCAAAGTTGCTTTTTTACAAATTGCATACCTCTTAAAGGGAAGAGCCCTGTTCTAAAACAAAGATGCAATCTGTGGTTTAAAGGCATCTACCCTATGTCAGAATATAATTATTTTGGCTTTTGATGTTACGCACATTTTACATTACATTACATTTACACACTGATAAATCTCACAGGTTGCTTTTGAATAAGGACTTACAATTCAAGTGAGTTACTTTTTAATATGTTATGTTAAAATTACTATTAGCTTTAACAACATAAAATCCTATCTATTTGAGGGCTTTCTACACAATATAGTCAACCACTAGCTGCACACCAAAGGAAAAGAAATGAATATAAAGCTACATAATTATTAAATCCTTAACACATACCTAAAAAATGCAGTCCATTACATAATATATATCAAAAACAAAAAAGCCTCAGGAGGGCTGCACACTCAAGGCTGGGCTCTTATTCTCATGGCTGTAGACATGGCTCCTCAAACTCTGTTGGTTCAAGTCATCACAGATCAGAGTGCAAAAGGACAAACCTTATGACTTCTGCTCATGTGTCTCTAGTTCGTCTTCACTGATTCCAGTGTGCCTTCGGCAATGGCGGCACACCTTTTACAGCAAAGATAAAACATGATACACAATATATGTATACACACGCATACACACTCATATATATGTATATACATATATACATAGTTAAATTATATAATTTATAATGCCAACCTTGTTCTGGGTGCTAGTGAGATTTCCTAAGGATTGGGGAAAAATAAAGTGTATATAGGCCTGTGAAAGATCTGATTTAGCCTAACAAGTCAATAATTTGTTTTTATGAATATAAAAGCAAATCTTTAATACTATATTCTTTCTATTAGGCAAGGAACCCACCAGAAAAAGTTCAGCATACTCTCTATAGTAATGTAGCTGGCTGCTGTTGTTCCTGAGTGCCTGAGAGGCTAAGATGGAGGGTTAAGAGTTGTTTTGCTGTTGCAGTGAAACATTGATACAGAAGCCACCAAAAGTCATATATCAATTTTTTTAATCTCCAATTTCACTCTTGCTTGACAAAAAAAAGAATAAAATCCATCATACGATCCAGAGTTCACATACAAATCGTAAGATGTAAGCTGCCATTCTGAGAGATAGCCCAACAAGTTACCTCATTGTCTTTAAGCAGGTTTTCATTCTCTAATCTTGTGCATTCATATTCTTTTGCTCAGCACTTTTTTGCAGAAGCTGCTCTTATCAAGCTGTACCTGAAATGACATGTTGTTGTTGTTTATGGAAAGATCTGAATGATAGTGATCAACATTTTAAGATACTCCTGAAGTGGAACATCAAAATACAGCAATTTAAAAACCAACACGCTGATGGAAAAAAATCTGAATTCCCGTGACAAAACCATGGAAAATACCTGTAGTACACTTACTTTTCTCCAGCTTTGTCTTCAGTCACCTTTATTTGCTCGAAGTTTTCGAGCTCCTTCAAATCAGCTCCCAGATTCGCACGCTTTGTTTGCATCATATATTCTTGCATCTCTTTAGCAGATTTCTTATTTCTGTCAGCTGACCAAGAAGGGCCTGAATCTTCAACCTTCACAAGCTATTAAGATGCATTTTTAATGGCCACGGTAAGTTTACACATTATGTCATACTATTAGTGAAGCAGGATAAAGCTGACCTTTGTGCTATTTTTTGTCCCCTCATATGGTCCTTTGGTTCTGACAAGGCAGTGAAGGGCTGTAATGATTTGTTCCTTCTTTCAATGCCTTGCTCTCTGGTCATTTCTGCTGGCTTCCTGTATTTCTCGCCTCCAGTCTTTTCATTATCCTCTTGGATGGTTTGGTACATCCACCTAATGTAGACACACCATCCCATCATTTCAGTAAAACAATAAACATGCTGGAATGCAATGTAAAGGAGAGAGATCTCTTATAATTTTCTTCAGACCTGTAGCAGCTTTTGGATTCTGATCTTGTGGATCTTTGTTCAGGTCCTGCTCAGCTTTTGGATCAGTACAGCCTTAATCTGCGGATACTTGCAGATAACATGTAAGACTAAAAGATTAAGAAGAAACGAAGTGGCATACTGGAATTCATTTTAGGTATTTTAATTGGATGAGATGTTGATTTACTTTGAATCTGAACTTTCTTGGACCTCAACCTCATCCCTTGTGGTTGTTATCTTTTGCTTCTGTGAAACAATTTTCATAGAAGCTTTTATCATATTTCTCAAGGCAGGGATCGTGAAAGGAGGACATAAATTTGAATTTATTCACATGTACAACTGTAAATACCTATGGTATTCCATTTGACAGTAATTCTCTTTGCCCTTTTGTTTCACTTTTCGAATGTATGGGACTGCTTTAAACGAATTCTTCAGTACCGTGCTCTCAGCCGGTTTGTTGAAGGATTCCAAAGGTACAACTTAGGCTTTGGTAGTTAGATCTACCTGCACCCACAGGATATGAAACCACTTTTATGACACGACTGACAATCGTTGAAGAAGTAGGAATGCAACCCAGCAAGGAGGAAAACCCAATCCTGAGACGATGCATCTCGTGCAGTCTTTCATCTAACTCATTTTTCAAAATCATATTTTCTTCTTTCAAGTGGTTCATCTCGTGCAGTAAGCCCTCCTTCTCTTTTTCCATCTGCTCGGCCTGCTCCTATACCCCAAAGACATAGCGCTTCTATGAAAATATGATCAAAGCGGATAAGGAATGCTGTACAACCAGCACAAGAGCTGGGTAAAATGTTTATAATTAAAGTTGCAATGCCACATTTCTCTTACACAAGAAATAAAACAACTGCAAATATGACATGATTATAAAGAAATATACAATATGAAAACATGGCCGATAAAAAATGCTTCAACACTGAACAGGCATTAATAAGTGTACCTGTGTTGTGATCACTAATAGGTCTTTTTCCAAACTGCTGTCCAAGCTTGTTTGTGGATTTTGGAAGAATGGAGTGCTGCCTTCTCACTGACCACTGCTGTCCACATAGCAGAACTGATAGAACTCGCCATCATCTTTTGGAAGGTAGTACTCTAAAATAAATAAATGAATAAATAAACCAAGCTAAAGCATTTGTGTGACTATCAGCACAGACTCCAGCTCCACCTTTAACATGTTCAAATGGTTATGTCACTGCACAACTATGTCTTAAGCCTCAAACAGCCAGTCCCTATGGACTGGCTCCAAACATTTAAAATGTCATGTAGATGCCAGGTGCTGGGTGCTGACTAGGATCCTGAGAAAATCACAAGACCTCCTAATTTAGAGCACTGATCAATTTTATGCCTGTGTGTTATAGTGTTATAGGGCCACAACTTTAATGTATCTTCTTCAGACACATAATTAAACATAAATAAAACATTTTATAATTGTCCCTAATTCCTACCTATGAAATAAAAAACATGTTGTTTAAGTTCATGACCACTACTGTCCACACAAGGATCCACCCAAACATAGCAGAAATACATCTCTTTGTCGCAGGTCCATCCAACCTACACAGATGGGAAATGTTAAAGATGCACAGTGATACTCCCTACTGCACATCAATCATGACCAGCATACTTTTGTATACTTTAAGGTGGGTGAACCTACTAGTATGAAAGTAGTAGTTAATGATCAACAAAAAATAACTTCCATTAGGTGGAAATCCCCTACTGATTTCATTCAAACCCTATTGAAAAGTGGCCCACCTTAAAGATTCCAATCCAGTCCCTGGGATTTGGCTCCATGCCCCAGTTAAAAGTGTAGAAACACCTGCACAGTTGTGTTGGAGGGCATGAAGGAGGAACATCGATGAAGACGACCTTGAGAAAATGAAGACGACTCCAGATCCAAAGGGACCGTCTTTTCCTCCATGCTGTCGTTCATTTCCAGCTTAAAAATATGCATAATGTCGACTACAGATCAGATCTGGTCAATTATTATTCGACACCCCAAAAGGCTGTTTAAACTTTTCGGGCACGCAGAGTCAGACGATTTGAAATTAAATCAAAGTTTCACTTTCATTTGTCGTAGGATCCGCCCCCAATAATGAAAAACCCTTCCCGTCTGACTGTTGGTTGAGTTTCTAAATAAAGACTGTTAACAAATAGTCCTACTATTATATGTACACATATACTCAATTCAAAACAGTAACAGCCTGGGGCGACAAAGAGAGAGCAAATGATAATTCATTACTTGTTGAATTGATTAAAGGACAAAAACAACACGCTTCCATAAATAAACTTGTTACCTGAACTGTGAAGATCGCAACTGAGCCAGTAGGCTGAACACTGGCTGACTTTGCGGGGAGCTGCACCAGGGAAAATGGAAGTTCTAAACCCAAATTGTTTCTGTGATCATGGACACTATTCTGGAGTTTTCCTGATATGTAAAAAGCCAGAACAAATATAAAAGATTACAAAGTATATAGCATATATAGCATAAGTAGCATAAAGAATATGTGGTACATTTGAGATATTTTCACATTAACTCAGATAAGGGACTGGAGTAAACCTTTTGTTTTTGGTAATTAAAAAGCTCCAAATGACTTTAATAATAATAATATTAATAATAATAATACTACACACACAAATAATAATAATAATAATAATGAATTTAAGTTAATTATAATCCTGGAATGCAGACAGAGATGTTTAGCTAGATTGACTGGATAAAAAGAAATGAACATGTATAGTAATGAAGATGATCCACGTAAGGGGAAGGATTTTAAGTGAGCGATTATTTGTCATTGTGAACTCAGCACAGCACACAGGGCACCATAACTAAATACGACCACTGCTTTTGACGTATTTAAAGAAGGTGCACTGCTTGGGAACGGTACCTTGCTCATGAGTACCTCAGGGGTACCTTTACCTGTCCACATGGGTGTCACAGTGGGGTGAAAAGTGGGACTGACTTAACAGGGCTCCAAGTGGGGGGAAGGCCTTTGAGAAGTCTGGAATTTAGTTTTATTAGGGGGGGGCTTGTGTATAGGGCCCAGATTTTGGTACTACACCCCTGCCTGTCTGGGACTTGAACTAGCAACCCTCTGATCACGAGGCTGACTCCCAAACCGTTACATTCCCCAAAAGTCTGGTTTTGCTTGCTTTCGATCTTGTTAGCCAGTTGGTCTCAAAACAAATCCCTTTATTGTTTAGGTTTCAAAAGGATCACTGGCAAAAGTATTCTTATAGCTGTCACCCCGGATTGCTGGATTATTATATGATTATGGTGAGCAATTACATATTATTCCACACACTTTTACTGAGCACTACTACTCCTACAGTTTTTGTGGTAAAACCCTTTTTCCAATTCTAAAACGTGTGGCCTATTGCAGTGTGTTGTGCTTGTATACAGATTTTTGTTTGTCCATCTTTTCATCATAGATGAACATGGTCCAATTTCGACGCTTTACTGCACGGCCGCTGTTCTTCACAAAGCTCAAATTTGATATGGTTCAAGGGCTCATGGCCCTTTTCACATATCTGTAATCATCATGACCCACACTGTCTTTTATTTCTCCATAGGAACCCATTAGTTTTCACCAATTAAGAATGCATGGGATTTGGGACTCGAAAGCTTCACTTCTCCTGGTTTTTGTGTGACAGACAACAGACAGTTCTAATGCCACCTCACAGACACGTCTGAATCTGTTTTGACCGGCACATGTCATTTTCTTTCTTTTATCATTTTCTCAATTTACTTAAATGCATTTTAATCAAAGTCTTTTTATTAAGCCAGTTTTCATGTCACAGCCACAAAACTGTGGCAAAGGGGCAGTTGGTGGCGTAACGGTAGCATGTTCTCCCAGTGATCAGAAGGTCGCAGGTTCGAATCCAGGGCTGGTAGAGTTTCCACTGAGGTACTCATGTGCAAGGTACCGTCCCCAAGCACTGCTCCCCGGGCGCTGCCTTTGTCAGCTGCCCACTGCCCCGCCCCGGATGGGTCAAATGCAGAGGTCACATTTCGTTGTGGTGCACTGTGCTGTGTTCACAATGACAATCTCTCACTTTCACTATATGAATTGAGCAATCATGTTGCCATTTTCTTGCAGAAATACATCTCTAGTTCTTAATTGAAGTGGTAATTCAGAGCACACAACATAAGGGAGTCAGACTGACATACAAGTCAACTATACCAAACTCTAAGAAAACTTTTCCTCAACCATGGACAATCTTCTTATAGTTATTTCTGTTATCTTTTTAAATAAGCTGAGATCCTGCCTTCATAC
Organism: Distichodus sexfasciatus; assembly: GCA_032718565.1. Lineage (NCBI taxonomy): Eukaryota > Metazoa > Chordata > Actinopteri > Characiformes > Distichodontidae > Distichodus > Distichodus sexfasciatus. Next base: position 2,143,399 of record JAVGVS010000032.1, read on the forward strand.
CTGTTTCCTGTCCCTTTATAATTCCCAGCTACCCTTCCTGGGCTTTACTCAAATTCCTAAATCATTTGCCAACCATTCAAAACATTTCTCATCCCCAAACCCCCTCCAGCACACCTTTATAAATCAGTCTGGAGAATTCCAGCAAAGAATAGAAAGGCTTCACTACGGCTCCTTATCAGTTCATCTATAATTAAAATATCTAAAAAGGATTCTATAGTGGCATGTGTTGTGATGTCTATGTGTCACATCAGAATGAATTAATTACAGATCAGCTACATTTAGTATAAGATGCAGTTTATTTAAAAATAGTAGTTCTACAATAAAATAACTTCAATCCAACAGTTCAGTATAAAACTACTCTCTTGTTCTCTCTGTGAACTTGCTCTCCATTTAAATGAATTAGGTAGAATATACAAACATATACTGACAGAAATTAATTCTCGCCTAAAGCACCGAGACAGAGGCACTTAAAAGTAACTGTACATATAAAAGTTGCAAAAGTACTAGGACACCTGTACTTTTTTTTTTAAAGGCCCAAGTTAATCACTTGCAGCTCCCCTGAAAATGTTAATATTAGAAGTACTAAGGAATATGAACTTCCTATCTTTAATCCAAGGAGCAACATACTATAGAATACATGTAGATGTATGATATTTAAAAGGACATAATTTCATAAAGGGAACGGTTATTATGACTTCATGAGCGGATACAGCAATGTAAAATCAGTCTGCAGTTTGTGTATTTACAGAGAAAACAAGGATGCTTGTCTTGGGAAATGTTTTTAAATAGAAACCTCTTCAATAACATAATTAATGAGTAACAAGACATTTTTCGGCTATTAGAATATAGCTCTAACTATTTTGAGCCATCTTTTCTCTTGATGTAATATATTAAAAATTTGCTTTATCATGTGGGGTTTCCTGAGAACTTTAGATTTTTTTCCCCAGAGTCTGTTACTTGTTCAATGTTATAAGTACTAGTTTAAAACACAAGATCCTAATCTAACATAGTGCAGCCCAGTTTATAACAGTACTATAAAAAAAAGATAAAATTAATGTCTGCAATGCAATATACAGAAGAGAACACTATACTCATGAATACTGCAATGAGAAAAGACTAACAACGTGAGTGTAAAACTCGTCAAATTCAGTGATAGAGGTCCTTTGAAAGGGAAGGCAGGAGAGACCAGCTGAAATGAAACTGTAGAAACATGAAAAGAAACAATAATATAGCAACACTAATTATTTTACAGGAGCAATGTGAAGTAGGGTTTTTTTATTTGTTTATTTGGTTCATGCAACCAGACTTTTCAGACTTAAAGTATCACTTACCTCAGGAAAAGGTAACAGCGAGGGTAATAACTATTATCAGAATTAGAATAGCAAGGCATATCGCAATCCACAGCTTTTTCTAAAAAGGGAGAAGGGGAAGGCGAGAAAATGATAAAAATCATGCAAAAAAACCCTCTTAAAATAAGTATTTACTTCTCAAATGTATCATTTTGATTGCCAACCTTCCGGGCTTTGTTTTGCAAGACCACAGCTGCCCCAGTGTCGGCAACAGCTTTCTCGACATAGTTAGAAGAGCTGACTATGTTGCTCTCTATTCGATCGACCATTTCACCCTGGAAGTAAACGCATGTCATTAAGATTTTATGCACATTTCAGCCATTTTCTTCATTTACTATTAAAAATGTTCAGAAACGAAATAGACAATTTATTTTAGATAAATTAAATATAGATGTCATTTGTCATATAGATGTAATAAATGTTATATTCAGTACCTATTAATGATTTTTTAAGCATGCGACAGACATAAAAACACATTACATCGCACTACATTGTTACATATTATTAAAACATTAATGGCAATAGCAATAATATTAATGTGAATTTTTTTTTTATTCATCTCCACAAATGGTACAAACTATTCAAAGTTATGGTGAGTGTTTCCTAAACATGGGACAATTTAGAGTCACCAATCAACCTATAAAGCATGCTTTTGTACTGTGGGAGGAAATCGGAGTACCCAGTGAAAACCCACGGCAAACTCCATGCAGAAGGACCCTACGGCTGACCCGGGGATCAAAACCAGTAGAACCCGGAGATTCATGACTCACCTGGGTGAATCACCGAATCCATTAAATAACTTACGAGTCACAAATCTGAGGTCTCCATTAACCTCAGTCCATCGAGTCCTAACTACACTATTCATGACTAAAATATTAACCTCATCATGTACACTACCAGTCAAAAGTTTGGACACACCTTCCAATTCAATGTTTTTTCTTTATTTTCATTACTATTTACATTGTAGACTCTCACTAAATGCATCAAAACTATGAATGAACTGTGTAAGGGCTATCTGACCAAGAAGGAGAGTGATGGAGTGCTACGTCAGATGGCCTGGCCTCCACGGTCACCTGACCAAACCCAGTTGAGATGGTTTGGGATGAGATGGACCGCAGAGTGAAGGCAAAAGGGCCAACAAGTGCTCAGCATCTCTGGGAACTCCTTTAAGACTGTTGGAAAACCATTTCAGGTGACTACCTCATGAAGCTCATCGAGAGAATGCCAAGAGTGTGCAAAGCAGTGATCAAAGCAAAGGGTGGTTATTTTCAAGAATCTAAAATATAAAACATGTTTTGGGTTATTTCACACTTTTTGTTTACTACATAATTCCATATGTGTTCATTCATAATGCCTTCAATAAGAATCTACAATGTAAATAGTCATGATGATAAAGAATAAAACATTGAATGGGAAGGTCTGTCCAAACTTTTGACTAGTAGTGTACATACCTCTTATAATGACTTCAAACTCATTACAAGATCAAAACAGCCATAGAAGCAAGTACAGCTGTTAAAAATGCACAACTTACACCATCACACTCAAATAAGGGATCCTAAGAACTTCCTACAGAGTTGAATCCTCTTGGTAGACTAAGGGGACTCGTGCCAGTCGAATCCTCTACTTTAAAATAAGTATTTTTCAGTCTGGTAGCCTTGTATTGACACTTTGTCATGTATTTGGAAGTGCATTCATTCTGAATCACAAGCCACATATACTTTCTTCTATGAAAAACTAAACATTCAGCTGGCAATTTGGAAATACTGACTCAAGAGACAACCGGATCAGTTTAGTGAGTGACTAAGAAGGAGACAAATTCTAAAAAGAAACCGAGTATTACAGCTCTAGAAACCAGGACCTTCTTTCTGTGAGGGGGGATTGCTGTATATGTGGAATTAATTAATTCACATTATTAATTTTAGAAACCAATTTTTTTTACTTTGCAACCATCCAGATAAGGTTCCAGATAGGACCTATTCACAGTCATTATTTTGGACCATAAATTTGACCACTCCCCAGCTCACCTGTGCCTCAACCTCCATGGCCAGATACTGAAACATATCATGAAGGTCCTTGATGCTTTTCTCCAGCTTGAGAATCTCTTCATGTCGTGACTGAATCTCATTCAGTTCCTGCTTGGTAGCTTTAGCATCTGCTAGAATCTATAAAAGCAAACAGAACTGTTTTGAACTAAAGCTTTTTTATATGACTTCTAGGCCTGTAACAATACACCATAGTCACCAATAGGTTCATATCCCGATTTCTGATCCACGGTTCGATACACGGTTTAATCTTTTAGACCAAAAACTGGTCTATTTACTTAATCAATACTTAATCAATATAACAATCAATATAACAATATAAGCAAAAACCATGGCTGCCAAAGTCTATTAAACATATGATTGTAAAAAAAAAAAAAAAAAACTACTCTGAGATAACAGACTTCCGGACTGTGCTGTAAACCACAAATTAAATAACAAAAAAGTAAAAAGAAAGAAATATTTCTCTTTTCTCTAATAGAAAAATACTGTAAAAATTAACAGAAGTAATAATTGGACATTATTTAAGCGTATACCGCCAATTACTGGTAAATTCTACTACATTCTTTCTTACTGTAGTCCTAAATCCAGACATATAAGCCTGAATTCTTAAATAAAGAAGTAGTTCCTTTACAATAGCCCCGACTCCCAGCACTGCAGTCTGATTAAATTCAGCACAGCCAGACGTTGGCTCTTCTCACGTTGTTGAACTAACAGTAGGAAGTTTTGCTCACTCGTCGTCTGACGACTGGAAAACAGTCACGACACGCAGTTGGAGGAGGCTTGATGAGAAAACTGATCAACTTATCTTAAATAAAATATTTAAAACATCTTACGCATTAAAATATAAACTTAAAATAATAATAACAGTAATTTACGAAAGTTGGGTAGCATTGACAGCTCTCAGGGCTGTATCTGGATTAGAAGCACAAACTAGGAGTTGGAAGGGCGTGTTGCGAATCGCGATTCTGCCTTTTCGAACCGTTATACGGGATCGTGGGTTAGTGTATCGCGATATCGGTTTTGATACGCATATTGCTACAGGCTTAATGACTTCACTACCTCTGTACTGTACGTATTTGAGGGTGGAGGCAGGTGAGTGTAACGGTTCATGCATTACTGACATGACATACCAATTCCACATGACATCATAATGACAGAACCACTGGACATAAACAGCGTTCACTACAATCACAGTCACCAAGTAAAAGGAAGAATGAAAACTACTGTCAACTATGAAACTTAACTAATAAGCTGACGTGAATATTTTATCAGGGGTAACAGGCATGTATGCAACTATGGTGTGGGAGGATTTTATTTAAAACAGTATCTTTGATTACAAAAAATCTTACCAAAGCAATTGTCAATTCCATAGAAAGCAAAAAAGAACATGTGATTAACTGTATAGATGATCATGTAGAATTTAAATCTACAGCAGATTAATAAAAATCTCCAACATCTTGATTTGGTCTTTAGATCTGAAAGATTTAGATTCATGTATACTCACCTGTGGCAACAGAACCTTCATTTGTAAAGCTAGCTCTTAATGTGAAAACAATAGGACATTTCATAAATTTCATTGCTAGAATTCTTTTCTTGGAAAAGGTCAAAGCCAATAAAATCCCGCATTATTTACCAATGCTTGCACTTTCTATTCTAGATAGTTTGCATATTAAACATAGAAAATCAACATTAAATCATTCTGATAATAACTGTCTTCAGATAACTGAATTTGAGAGACATACTGTAATATACTCACATTTTGTATAAACACATCTGTAGAGCCGTTCTCAAGCATTACCTCAATCTCTTCATTATTCATATCTTTGCCAGCTGTCATGAAAATAGAAAACATTTCATTCTGAGATGATTAACTTTAGATAATCAATTTCTGCCTTATCATTTTAATACAACTGAGCCCAATTTACAAATTAAGCCTTAGGACATGGGTGTGCTATTTCATCTAAACAACTAAAGCTACAAAAAAAAGTTGGAATCATCGTAAATCTCACACTACCATACATGATTTAGAGTCTAGCAGCCTAAAGATTTTGTGGGCTAGTAACTACCTGGAAAATCTAGCTCTCCATAAATCCTCCACTTCTAATGAGTGCTTGCTATGAATAACCACTTCTAAAAACAGGAATTGTATGAAGAGAACTGGGGTTGTTCTCTTGATGGTGAAGAGAGAGAGATAATAAAGTGATGACCCTACTTTTGGCTTTGTATCTATGATGCAGACAAAATTTTTCCAGGCAAAATGGAATTGTCCGGAGATGATTTAATGTGTACTAAACATCCAGAAAGGCAATCTTTCCAAACTGCAGTTTTAAATAAAACCCCTCACAGACCATTTCTGAAATCTGAGTATGTAGACTTACTGATTTTTAGTTGCCGTTGTATCCTTTCCACATTTCTGTCTCTGTACTGGGCCTGAATAGTGTTAGTATGAGCCATCAACTCAACAAAGCTCCGGGACAAAATGCCGTGCTGTAAAACAAGACAAGTAAAAGGTCTACCTCCGAGCACTTCAGTAAGAGATGTGGGATAAATAATAAATTATATCAAGCGCAGCAAAGTCACATAGTCTCATAACTAACAAACTAACCTGTGTTTTTTGCATTCTAATGTTAATAGGGACATATTTTCCATCTTCTTCTGTTTTCTTGGGTTCAATACCTACAATACAAGAAAGTAGTTGAATTGTTTAAAATTAACAAAACAACCAACAGCAGCACCCAAGTTACAAATCTTACTCTTGAGTTTCTTGTGGATCTGGCTGGCCAGTACTTTGATCTCATCCCTAAGGGTCTGAAGTTCCCTTTTCATACCTGTAGAAGAAATACACATTAATAATCTAATTTTAAACAACTTACAAAACATGAGAGGATTATTGTTAGATATTCTGTTGTAACATAAATCCAGCATGACACTTTTATCTAATAAAATGCTAAAAGCAGTCAAGGCAGAAATAAATGCATTTAGTATGATCAAATTACTGTCTTCCGGGAGCGCCACCCCTAAAATCGTTTTCTGCTTATTCTCCAGTTCAGACGCTTTCTTCTTGAGGGTTTCGAGCCCCTCTCGAATCTCCTGAACCTATAACAAAAGAAAAGAAATGTATAACAAACAACTTATAACTTATGCAGGAATAATTAGAAAAATATCTAAATGTACAGTTACTCTCTATAGTATAAATTTATAATTTTAAATGTTTATTCTTACTTTTTGTTTTTTGTAAGATTTCTGTAACTCAACCTGTTGTTAATATCTAAATTCTAAATCTTTTGATAGAAGACAATCTTATGATCATTCAGGGTACATTTCACTACATGTACTTGTATGACTATGTATGTGACAAATAAAGAATGTTTAATATTCTTTAAATGCATATTGTAAACCAATAAGTTTCTTAGGATTGAAGACACTATGGTTTTACATGGACTTTGCATAAACCATTAAATTGTCTACCAAATTAGTTGAACCGCATAATCAGTTATGAAAATATTTTGTTCTAGACGTGCACATACTTTTATGAACACTTCACTTTTGTGAATGACTTCATCTGGCTATTTACCACAAAGAGACTGGACTTGCTCATTAGGGGCTTAGACCAGGTCATAGGTAAAGCTTTTTCTAGTTAATCACTAAGAAGAGGGCACATCAAAGATATCTATATTACAATAACGTGGCAACCAGATTTCTGTATATGATGCATTCACTGTTTAATGGGTTAAACCTAAAGTTTACCTTCTTAAAGAAAACTTCATTTTCTTTGTCCTCTCTCCCCGAGCCTCCTGTGCTCGGTTTCCTCATCAGCGCTGTGCCTTCTTCATCCTCTTCAGAGCTCTCAGCAGCTTTCTGTCGTTGTGTGAAAGTATTAAGACTCATAATTTAATGTGGAGTTTGTATATGTGTTCATAAAGGAGTTTGTGGTCGGAATTGTGTTTGAAACAATAACAACAGACTTATAATTTTAAGTTAACAAATTCAACATGCAAGATTGTCACACACACTTCCATAGCACCACAGACTTTTAAAAGCAAATTAAGCCTTAAAAGCTTTTGACTGGATAATGACTAATATATATCTACCAAGCTGATGCAGTAAGTAGATTCTAATTTCTAATTTCATATCCTGTGGTCATAGAAAAGACGTTTCAGTGTTTCATGTTAAATTATTGGCCCAAATCTACTTTCTGCACTACCACTGAGTCACTGGCCAAGACCCTTACCCCCAAGTTACTCTCAGGGAAACTGTCCCTGACATTAGAAAAGGGAAGTGCTCTGGATATGAGTGTCTCAGTCGTCCCAGACGTGATAATCCTTAAGGCTTGAATCGAGGCAACTGGACCTCTTTTAATCTTCATCCGAAAGGCTTCTTCAGTTCTAAAAGTCTGATTGAGTTCCAGGTATTTATCCTCAAGTACAGTTGCCTCGATTCAAGCCCTTAAAATATTTTTTCCTTCTCTGACGACATATTCGAAGGAAACAATGTCAGAATGTCATGTGTTTCATTGTAAATGAGTTTTGAGCTCAGTGAGCATGAGACAGGATTTTCACACATGGACTTGGCACCACAGAGTCCTGACCATAACCTCATTGTGAGCATTTGGGACGTGCTGAAACAGACTGTACACAGTGGCTGAACCCTCCCATTTGTATCACCAACACAAGATCGTGCCGAGAAATTAAGACAACACTGGTCAGAAATGATTGTTGAAACATTGCACAAGATTACCAAAACAATGTCACCGCAAATTCATTACCTAAAAAAGTTGAAGACGTTTCCATGAAATAATTTTTAGGGCGGGAGAGTGCCATACAAGTACATGAAATGTACACTGGTTTGTTTCCAAGCGGATAAAAAAAAACATTTATTATAAACTAATATCACATTATTAAAAACATAAATACGGAAAGAATAAGTTAAACTTAATGTAAACAATTATGGAAAATATCTTCCAAAATAAACATTAAAACAATTTTGGATACGGTTTGCTAAATGCATTGTCTTACAGCAAACACATGCAAACGTTTGTATGTATTATTGGAGACGTTAGCATTTGAAGCTAACTTGCTAAAAGGTCAGCAACACCGAGGTAACATGTGGAAAACAGTCTGCTAGCTAAGCTACTATAATGCTAATAATTAATCTCAACTGACTAGCTGGCAAGGCTGATCTAATTTGTTGGCTAGAATTTGATTTTCAATCCGAACGTCATTCTTTCTCTGAGTGATTAGTTTGCATTACGAATGAAACTGACTTAAAATAGGCTCTGATCTGCTTGTTTGGAGTTAGCACTGCTACGCGACTAACTTGACAATTTGACAAACTTTAGCTAAGTTAGCCAGCAGTCGCCCCCGAGCCGAACCGAACGGGATCCACTCGATTCGGGATCATAACACTCACATTTCCCAGCTCTTTGGTTCGGTCCCGCATTATTGTCCCTTTTTATGAATTCCGAAGGATCAGTTACTTCATCAAAAACCCTAGACTTTGTTGACATCAACAACAAGAGAAGGGAGTTTCCATTCAAAGTCGCTCTCCCTGACTAAATCTCATTCTTCTTCGGATGTCGGCGTTGAAACACGTATGGTACATCACCACCACCTACTGACCCCAGACACGTCATGTTCCACACAATCGTTAATAATAATAATTATTATTAATAACGTTTTATGACGAGTTTCCAGTAAACAAATGTATCAATTTGTATTTACTTTTACACAAGTAATATACTTGCAAGCTGACATTTTATTATGATGGCGACCGTTTTCAGTTTCATCTGTAATGTAAACATAGATATAAAAGGAAAAAGTATGGAAAAAAGTATAAAAGTTCTCAATGATTTTAATTTTGTATTTAACACAGAAATAAATACAGGTAGGCTATAATTATATTGCGGTAGACTGGTTTTGTCCCATGTTTTGACGATGACATTTTTATTCTTCACTGAATGATACATGTTTGCTGTACATAAACTTGTTAGTTACAAAGAATTGGAGTAAACATATAAAGAAATGTACACTGGTTTGTTCTCATTTTATGATAAGTATACAAATCTGTGTTGTTTTTATATATGGCTATATTTATTTTCTTATTGACTGATAAACTAAACTGGTAGACCAAAATCGGTACAAAGATTTTTGGGTAAACATAAAGACAAAATAACAAAAAAGTATAAAATAAGATGTTTAAAGGTCAAGTATAATTTTAATATTATATATTGCACATAAAATATTGCTATGTTCATCAGTAATAAATGTTAACCTTCAATTAAATGCTGCAGCAATTAAATATCCCTCTTTTAAATGTCCTCGAAATTAATTAAGTACAGGAAAAAGCTAAATAAATCTGTAAGTTTATTCACAAGCAAGTTTGCCATCAAAGGAGGACAGAGTTATAGCAAACGCTTGCAGTGCACACATGGGAAAGCTGTAATCCATGGAGAAAACATCTTCTGCCACCCTCCCAAACTGCATCACAATGTATTCCTCTGTAGAAACAGAAATAGTCGCACACATGTGTGAGTAAATAGAAATAAAAATGACAAAGTTGAATGCTACAATATACAATTTGAGCAATACAATACAATTTGTTCCTTTGTATGTCAAATATTTGCATGGACAAAGAGAAATAAACACAGCTTAGGCTTTTCTACATTTACCATTATCAGGATGAACAATCTGGAAGTTCTTTACAGATGCCTGTGTAACTCGCCCATGGAAGTTTAGCACATAAGACTGAGTCTGTTCATTCCAACTTGGCGATTTGTTGACCAAGCAGACCAAATTTTCTTTATTACCATTTTCATAGCGAGTGAGCAGGGATTCAAGCTCCTGTTAGAAGATTTAGTGAAAATGTGGATAAAAAATTAATCAGGATTATTAATATAAAATAATGTGCTTACGTTCACCAGCATTTTAAAACACTTACACTTTTTGGACGAATAACAACTCTTTCATCATTCTCATGCATGCCTGGAATGATCACCATCATTTTTCTGGGCCCTTTAAAACCCAGCACATTTTTCTCCTGCATGATAGGAGACAAAATGACTGATGAGAGAATGACTGATCATATCAATGGAAAAACTAGTCATTGGGTAAAATTTTGATTTATGGTTATGCATTAGAGGTTACAAAGGGTGTTGTCGAGTCTTCATTGTTTTGTGTGACATTCACCTACATAGCATATTGCTGCAAGCTCTTGCCGAAGCACTTCGGTTTCCTTTACAAATGATTTCCTTTCTGGATTCTCTCCATTATCATACACAGTGAATTTTGTCCCTAAGACATTTGACCTGTAAAAAAGAACATTAACGGTAATCTGAAAAAGATATTGTTTTAAATATGCAATTTCAAACAGGTCTATGGACAATGACCTCAGTTTGCCTATATAGCTGCTAGTATCTCTGGATAAATCAGTAGGATCAATGGAGATCAGATAATTTGAAGTTGTGCTCTTTTTCCTTTTTCTCCCAGCCATAAGAAAGACCTGAGGAATAAAGATAAAAAATATGGTAGGGGAATTAGTCAATACAAATACAACTTTTTGATCCAAAATGTGGATATATTTCTTGCACTTTTATCATGTGCAAGATGAACAAGATAACAGGATGAACTAATGTTAATATTTCATTTTGATGAGTTCTAACTTTCACATCAAATTTGCATGCTGTGGCTGACTCGAGTGCTTCTCTCACCCTTTTCCCATCCTCCTTTTCCATGTGTAGATAATATGTAGGATACATTCCTTTTTCCATTCCTCTCCTGTCTCTGGTGATCCTACACTGGATAGTTACATCTCTTGGAGCAGGACGAAGTGCAAACTGTTCCAGATCCTCTAGAGAGATCGGAGAAGACTTTCATAAAGAAGAAAAGAGGAAATGGAAAATTATTTTTGCTTTCTTTTAGCACACAGGAATTGAGAACAGAATATACCACTTTAAATGAAAACACTATTAAATTCATACTTTCCCCATGTCTGAAGAGTTACTCTCTGAGGAGGACTGCCTATAGTTTGAGTTGAGAGAAGCAATGTTGTAGTCATTCTTCATTCCTTTTCGTGGCTTTTTATGTGTTTTTATTTTATTCCTCTTTTCAGCTTCCATTTCATCTTCACTGTCACTTAGAAGGCACTTTGCTGTAACAAAAAGAGCAAACTGTAAAAATAGAGTTTAAAAACGTAACTCTTATAACAAACAAGATTTCGTATATTTTGTTCCTGGTGTTGTTAATTCTTATATATATATATAATATAAAAATGAATCTGTGAAACGTTTACTTTTCTGTGGAGTAGGAGGAACCGGGCTGTTTGACATGTCTTGTCTTCCTTTTTCACTTTCTGCTTCAGGTTTCTTGTCCTCCAAAGTGTTAAACTCCATCACTGAGTCAATAAGGATTGCTAGAAAATGACAGTTGAGGTGTGTAAATAAAATATGTAATTTTGATATGCACATCATTTGTATATTACTGAAATAAACGGCCTGTGTGTTGTATGCTTTCTTTAATTAGCTTTACTTACTTTGTTCTTCCTGTGTTTTCCTAACTTTTTCTTTAGAATCAGACTTCTTTTTCTTTACTGTTTTATTCTCTTTCTTTTCTTCGCCTTCTACCGCATTTTGAGGTTCAAGCACTTAAACATAATTAACAAATGTAGGGTGAAATAGGTCATCACAATCTGGAGTGAAACAAATGATTAGTAGTTTGAAATAACTTACATTTTCCTTGAGCCTTTTTGGCTCCTGTTTTCTTGATTTTCTTCCCTTCTCTTTGACTTTGTATCTCTGGTGTTATTATGGGGCTTGTCTGATTATCTGTATCTAAGTCAAGTGTCTTGATGGGGGGCACAGGTGATGCTATCTCATCAGATAAAAGGGCAGTCCGAGATGAGATGTTCAATTCACCCAGACTGATCTCTTCAAGCATGTTGTCATGTCCATGCTCCAGTTGAGTATCTAGCATGAGGGAGAAATGTACTTTTAACAAGGGTTGAAATCACAGACAATGTCAGAAATGGATGCCATTGATGAATTCACATGCAGAAATAGACCAGTTAATGGTGAAGTCAATGTGTATAGTGATCGGCCACAACATTAACATACTGACAGGTAAAGTGAAGAAAATATATTGTCTCTGGTATCTGCTAGATCAGCAAGGGAACAGTAATCAGTGAGAAGCTGATGTGCTGAAGGAATGAAAAATTGAAAACTTAAGGACTTGAGCAACATCAACACAGGCTTAATTGTGACGTCCAGATGACTGGGTCAGACCATCTCCAAAGCAGCAGATGTTTCATATGTGCTTTGGGTAGTAATCCAATAGTGGTCCAAGAAAAGAGTTACAGGCCTCCACTGCTACATTTGTGAGATGCAATTTTGCTGGACTTACAAATGGTCATTGCATGTCTATAGTGTGTTTTATACAGGTGTGTAGCACCAAATTCTGGGCCTGAAACACAAGCAATCTCAATGCCCCCTCAATGCCCCCTTTAGAAAGAACATCTGAGGATGTGCAAAAGCAAGTCCAAACCATGGATGCCTAATCTTGCAACTTAAGATATTAAAGGACCTGCTGCTAAACTCTTGGTACCAGAAAAGAAACAGGACACCTTCAGACGGTTTGAAGTAAATGCTTCAGTGTTAGGCTAAAGTGTGTCAGTGTGTGTGTTTACCATTAAGAGAGGTGTTGCTTTGTGACTGACTGATTAACAGCACTGTGTCTTCTGTCACAGCTTTCTGTTTACGTCCCTTTGGTCGAGCATCATGATTCGCCATTACCATCTGGGCATTAGTTCTTCTCTTTTGCTGCTTCTTGATTAAAAGTTTTCTCTATTCATACAATCAAAACAGATCAGTAGCTGTAGTGATAGCCTTAACAGACACAACAGACACAATCACTCCGAGTATCTTCACTACATAATCTGCAATGTTTTTTTGGTGATTTTGAACAAATTTTATAGCACACTCATTTCTGAACATCAGTTTGACATTCAAACTAAGGAAATATTTGGACATTTCCATAATAAGAGCTGTAATCAAATATTTGAAAGCAGGTACTGTATATATTTGCTATGGCATAATCAGTCTTAAATGAAATATTCATTTAACGTTGGGGTAAGGTGAAGAGTAACATTAAATTAATTAAATGTTTCTCATTAGCTCTAATGTATTCTCTCTGGCAAGGGTTGATGAACAAGTTTAGTTTTGCAGTGGAGGCTAAAACAAATCATAAAAGATCAGAACCATTAAAGTAACATTGTGTAAACACAATAATTAGTTAATTGACTATATATTTTTAGCTCCAAAATATTACTAAAACACAAAATCTGGCCACCAGACATGTTGCTATACTGACTAAAGCAAGAAGGTAAACTAGATTTATCCTTAGCAATTCCTTAATTCTTTTTGGGAAAATGTGGTTGTATCGTTGGTCCATTAAGAAAATTACATGAACTCAATACAAAAGACTGACCTGATTATCAAGCTTCTGCTGGCGAATTTCATGATCCTCCATTCTTCTGGTGTGACGTTTACTTGCTAAATTCCTCTTTATGACTCATAAGAATGCTCTTGAGACATGCTATGTGGCAAGACAAACACTCATGTTTCACTCCCTCTCTCCATCTGACTTCCCCACCTGCATGCAACAGAAGGGAAAGAAGATTAGAGGAGATAATGTTCTTAAACTCTGTGCAGCTCTGAGATGCCACACTGTAGACTTATGGGCCCTAACCTTTTGTCTTGGACTACTATGACTGATGGTAGAATTTATAATTTGTTAATTAACAGGCAGTATGTAATAGAGTAAGCATTAGTGAAATGTATGAAATGTCAATAAATGAATGAAAGTAGAGTGATCTGCACTAGGATGATATTTGATCTGTAGGTTTCCAACTCTAACCGATTTCATTGTGTTGCTATCACAACAGAGTCAAGAAAAAGACAATTAATGAGTCTGAGCAACACAATAGTCGTTACTAACAACATTACATAAAATGTTTTTAAAGTGCCTGTGATATACAGTATACAGTAAGATTATGTGTTTGGGGCCACAAACCTTTTGTTACTTAGTGATCCTCTGTAATCCTGTATGTTACTTTTGAGGCATTTTGGGATAGATAGATAGATAGATAGATAGATAGATAGATAGATAGATAGATAGATAGATAGATAGATATGTATTTTATGCATCTATACACAATATGTATTTTTATTAATTATATTTACTTTACACTACAGTCTATTCAGCATTTATGAAATAGATTTACATATTATATTCATATATATTACATATGATATTTCCACTCCTGCTAATTACATATATTATATATATTTTCTTGGTTAGAGTTCTGGGTTAAATAAATAGATAATTAATTGTATGCCTCTTATTCTAATGGATAATTAAATATTAAATATTAAATATCAAATTAAATATAATCAATCTGGCAGCAAGCTCGTGACCTTCCTCTGTGTGCGCGCGTGCGAATTCTGCCCGAAATGAATGTGGTGCTGAAATCCTACATTATCCTACACATGTTAATAAAAACAAATAAACTTATACAATTAAATGGGCCAAACCCTAAAGAAGCTTCACAGCGAGACACCAGTGTACCACGGAGCTTATTCTGGCCGAATAAAACAAGTCCACTCTCCGCTCCAGTAGATGGCAGTGGACTCGACAACAGCGATGATCGTTGTTGTTGATGCAGGAAGTTTTGTCCTCAGAAGCTGGCGGATGACTCGAGGATCTTCGGCGTTATTAGGAGTCAGAATTCAATTGATCCACTCGAACCCTAATCTAATCCAGACCGCTAAACTGTTGGGAATGGCTTTTTGTCTAATACGTTTTTGAACAAGGTAATGATGACATCTTACACAACATCACGTGGTTTGTTACTGATTCATACAATTGAGTATTTTGGTAGATAAGAGCCCGCTGACAAAGTGTAAGACAGAAGAACGATCAACACATATGTAGAGGTCTAATTTAACTGGTACGTCGAATTGTATGGCTTAGTTTAGTATTAATTTCATAATTTGAATTTTAATTAAGCCGAGTTCAAATTGTAATAAATGAGCGGTCTTGTAATAAATGATGTTTGTCTTGCTTTGGAGGATGGTCAGTTTTTAAATCGGCATTTTGATTAGATAAGATACTGCGAGTAAATCTCGGCTACAAAGACCACTAAATCAATAAATAAGAATCCCGATATTGGTGGGTTTGTTTTTTTACCTCTGTGTTTAATCTGTGGTCTGATAAGTATTACTTTCTTTCCCCAAACATGGACCATCCTTAATCTATGTTCCCAAAGAAATTTGGTCAGTCAGTGGAAATTCTGTAAACTGCTTATTAAGCAGTCGGAGGAGGCGGTGTCTTGAGTCAAAGGTTATAGCTCAGGGAGAACACTGTGAATTCACTCTGTGAATTGCATGCCCAAGGTGGTTATAAAAATAGTGATGTGTTTTTAGATTGAATCGTGCTGTATTTTTTCAGCCTAATCTCTCTTTATGAAGTATTATGGAGAATTAGGTTTTTTGTCCTCCAGTGGACCATGTTCAAACAGGATCTTTGATCTTACTAGATTAGAATAACATGCTTTCTCCATTTAGCATTTGAGGTCTAATTTTTTTCTTCATAAAAGCTGAGTTTAGACGTGTTTTGCAAGGATGTCTATCTAATATTGACATTTTTACAGAGGTGAGAAGCGTAAGCTGTTCTTTATTCCTAGTCTTCTGTTAATGATTGTTTCACAACCCTGTCTATGTTTCTGAGCAGTAAACAGAGCAATGTTAATGTCTGTAGTAACTAAGAAAGGGGAGGGACTGAGGCAAAGTTTAAAGAAGAAGAACATGATTGTGTGTGCTACGTGTGTAGTTCTTTTTCATTCCGTAGCTAAAGCAACAGCACGTTTAGGATGTTGTCTGTAGTAGACTTCGAGAATGACTTTTCTCTTAACATATTTATGACCAAATTTCTTGATCTTGGCTTCGGGCAAAATCAAGAGAAAAAGGGAGAATGCTTGTGAGTGGACGGTCCTTTACAGCACTGCGTTCCTTGCTTTGCCGATTTCTTACTGTGAGGCTGGTTTTAGTGAACTGCTCTTTTTCCTCTTCTTCGTCTCACAGATGTCCTATGTGTTGCTTCACCTTTGGCAGGATGATCAAAAGTCAGGAAGATGTAAGTCTGTCTCTTTTAGTAGGGCACAGTGTCGATTGTGATCAGAATATATAGACGTAGTATTCAATAGGATTGATACATTCACATTTAACATTTTGATTATTCTCTTTTCCATTCTTTCTGATATTACGTAAACATGACCGCTCGTAACATGAACATACAGCAGTATTAATCAAAACTTGATTTTAGGTTCCCTGGTTAATGAAACGGGTTCAAGTCACTTATGGACTTAATAAACTTCTTTTCTAAAATTCATGTATTATCGCTAAAACCTTACTTTTCATGCTTTACACCAAGGTGATTTGTGTAGTAATTGCTAAAAATAAGTTTTTCTTTTTACCAGGAAAAAGTCTTTCGTAGATGTTTGGAGGCTACATTTCATTTTTGCAAAAAGTATACATCAAATCTGCATAGCAATGTCATCTCTAGGTTCAGTGTTCATAATTTCTGCATGACTATAAGCTTTCAGGTTATGTTTGACATCCCTGGCCTAAACAGAGACATGGTTGGGTAGTTGGGGTACAGTGCTGTCTGTAAGAGATTTCTCATACACCCGCTCATTCTCTTTCAAAATTTTCTATCAGGAATTTATTACTGTCAGGGTTCAAGATCCCAGAGTAATGAATGAGGGATCATGGAACTCATATGTGGACTTTAAGATTTTCCTTCATGTAAGTACCACTGACTGACAGATGTTTTTCCAACTTCTAACCACGATGTAGTTATATTAGTGGCTACATCTAAAAGTAATGTGAAGACATTAAAAGGGGACAAGTTTTACTTTGACATTATGGAACTATAATGTAGTAATTTTACAAGTACATGTGCTACACTTCTGGATAGGAACATTTGCTAAATGATGTAAATGTAAATATTCAGCAGATTGTGCTCCAGTCAAAAAATTATACTGATCATAGTTCCCTGTTTATAACCCAAGACTAACAGCAAGGCATTTACTGCTAAAACATCCTGTGTGCGCCGGAGATACAGTGAGTTTGTGTGGCTTAAGAAGAAACTCCAAAAGAATACTGGTCTTGTGTAAGTTCTTTTATGTTAGACTTTTAAGATTGTCATTAATTACTGACATCATATTAATAACAATATATTGTGTATGTCTGTTAAATCCAGTATATTTAAAGAGATTGGAGGTTAACCCTCTTTGGGTACATCTAAATAATTGTTTGAATTTCTATGGCATAATTAATCACTCCTTTCATCTGTCACACAGGCCTGTTCCTGACCTGCCGAGAAAGTCTCTTTTCTCATTTTACAATACAGACTTCATTGAAAAGAGGAGAAAGGGTCTACAGGATTTCCTGGACAGGTCAGTCTTCGTTTAGTAGTCAGTAAATTAAAAAACAGTATTTGGGGTTTGATATTTGTGTGTATTCATAGAAGGTAGAAGTAATAAAAGGAAGTGAGGTGCAGTGGATAACGTCAGAGCTTTTCTTTTTGGGTAAAAAAAAACAACTTTTATGTCAGTCATTTACGTCAACTCCTGTACAAAACTTGATTTTAAATGTTTTACTATTGTGATTAAATTTGATGAGGGAGTAAGGGAATAACTGCACTAAATTGCCTTATGTAATTGTATAAATTATGTGTTGTTTAAATTGTATGTGTTTTATGTCCATTTTGTCTTATTCAAGCTGTGTTTAACATGTGCCTGTCTTCTGTCAGAGAAGCTTTGCTGGTTGAGTTAATGTGATAGACATGTTCTCATAGTAGACCTCAAAACGTTCTGAAATGTAAAAAATGTATGTTGTTTGTCAATATGGGATAGTAAATAAGGTATGCTTGTATATAATTGCTTGTATATAGCTGTTGTAGGGTGCGACCTCAATCAAGCATTTGCTGTCTTTACTTGCAGAGTGGTGCACATGACAGTGTGTCTGTCAGACAGCCAGCTTCATCTGTTTCTGCAGACTCAGCTTCCTGTTGGTCACATTGAGGACTGTGTCCAAGGCCACACCCCTTACAGTGTGACGGACGCCATTCTGACTTATGCCTCTTCCAATCGCGGCTGGGCTCAGGAAGAAGAGGGCTGTACACTAGACCCATGCCTAGTGCCAGTATCTTATGAATCCATGGAGAGGTAGGGAAAAATATCAATGGAGTGATACCTCTGGCAAATGTTCATCATTCCATCCAACACTGATTATTGACTTATTTTTCCACAGCCCCTCACCGCACCTTCCTACTTTGCAGTATGATGCAGCTAGAAAGGAGCCAGGGATGGTCGATGGCCTGAACTCTGCAGAGCTAAGATTGCATGAAGCAGACGTTACTTTATCTAATACACCTCCCAGAGATGGCCAGGAAGAGGGAGCGCGGGAAAGGCAGACATGTGGTGATGTGGTAATAGAGGTCCATCAACAAGATTTGCATTTGGAAAAACAAAACACTACACAGAACGGCGATCTCAAACCGGTAACACAAATGCAAAACCACACAGGGGACAACATTGCAGATTTTGCAGATACAGTGTCAGAGGTACACAGTTCCAAAAGTAAGTCTCCAGCTGTACATGGAGCTGGCAGTGGCTCTTGGGTCAGTTTGATTTTTTAACCGCACTGGCCTGCACCAATAAGGAGTTACATGATAGATTTTAAAACGAATAAAAAAGTGATTCAAACCTGATCACAACCTGCTCTTTACTAAGCACTAGGAAGTCACTACTAGTCAGTATAAAGCTCCCTTATGATTAAGCTTTTTGGTTTCTTGAAAGAAGAAAATTCAGTGAGTTTGAGATGAAGACAGCTATTCACTTTGGAAACAGTGTGGAGTTTCCCACTTTACTTCTTTTAACAGTTTCCAAAACACTTGGCTCAAGGGCACAAGATCTTTATTCTGATATTACATTAAAACGAAATTGAATAGAGTAAATACAGACAGCATTGTACCCCAACCACCAAACTATGTCTCCAAGTCTACATAGTTATACTGCCTGAAGCTGTCAAGAAGCAGTCACCCACAAATATAAAAATCAAAGACTGCAATTCTTAGCACCCTGGTCTCATGAGAGTTCACATAACTCACTTTCTATTATGCAACTCTATTACTCATCATCACTTGTATGTTTCACATGGGTCTGCACTGGGTATGACACACAATTGTATACAACTAGAATACGGTATTCCTTGGTGACATCCTAATATGCTATATATAAAATCATCCAGTTTTCATAAATTGAAGGACTTTGGTTGATTTAGGATGGAAAAAAATAGCAGAAAATGCCACCAAAATACAAAGAAGTAGTGAATTATGTTTGCAATTCTTTAAATTAGATGATGAATCAGAGGAAGTCGAGAGAAGCAAGTACTTCTGAAACATGTGCATTGCGCAAGTCAGAAGCAAGGAAAATCTGATAATCCTTAAAGTGTTAAATAGTAGCATCCAGATGCTGCTGATCACTCAGTTAAGATCTATGAATATCTAGAATGCTTTCCCAGCATTCAAACATCCACCCAGAGAAAGTCTGGTAGTGGGCTAAAAGGTTCAATGATGAGCTCCACTGAGTTTGTAAGTGAAGATCTGCAGATATTAGATCCCTCTGAACAGAACAGCCTAACTCTGCTCCTCGAGAGCAGAGGTGTAAATATCTACAGGGCTGTGCCTCCCGCAGTTCTGCACTGAAGGGACTTCCCATTATAATTCGTCTATCAGACTGTCTAATTTCTAGCTCATAGGAGTGCAATGATTGTAGGTGGTGTACACTGGCATAGAAGTTCTGGAATGTTTGAATGTCAGTCAGGTCCCTTCATGCAGCAGTGCGTTTGCATGTGAATTGATTTCTTTCAGCAGGATAATGCCTCGTGACCCCATTAACAAAGTGACCTGCAATAAAAAGTAGGAATGGAAAGGATGTGATGGTAAAATAAGCTGTTAAACAAGTTGTTCTGAGGTTGGCATGCAATGTTAGCAATGTGTCCATATGTTTTGTACACTTCATTTATTTTTTGTAAAGGGATATTCATACCTCTTTTATTTGTACACTGTGTTGATGCTTGTATTGATCCAAATGGTTTTAAGGCCACAAAGTCAGTCATGGGTTTCTGTTTCTAGCTGTCATGCACTTTAACATTGATGCAGTTACTGTGTGGTTTAGGGCTTTGTAGCAGGTATTTATTGTGACTTTATATATATTTCTGTGACTTTACTTTTCATATGCGTTGGAAGTGGTATACTACTGAATAACCTTGAAGCAAACAAACAAACCATTGTACATGCACTACTAGCATATAAATTCATCATGCAGAAACAGAAAAAAAAATACATCCAGTACTCTCTGATATCCTGCTCATTAACTGCCTTGATTGAAACAAAGTATAAGCCATTGCACAGTTTCATAATGTAAATAGGGATTCTCTGTATTTGAACAATGTTATAATGGTTTACTAAAGCAGTAGACGTTGATCGTGGTTAACATGATAAGGCTGCCTTCATCTTGAAAAATGGAAAAAAACTGCAATCAAACAGTGATAAACCAATAGAAAAGGAAACTGTTTTCTTTTAACCGTTAAATATTTTGGGGAATGATTATGACTTTTATTAGGTTTTACAGTTAGGTTTTGATGTATGCTTTATTTGACGTTTGTCAACAAACATGAGAAGTTTCAAAAAAGTTAATATGCAGGGCTAGTTTAAATGAGGAAATAGCAGTTTATTTGTTAAAACAGGTTTACATCTATTTATTCATTCAATTAGTTATATAGTTATATTAGTTTTTCTATTAGTTGAACTCATCACAAAACTATAATTTTGTATGTGTTAAACTGGGATGCAGAAGGGCTGATTACATTTTGTAAATTTACAGGATTGTTAATGTACTTACTACTGATAAATAAAACAAGAGCAAAGAACAAATTAAATTAAAGCTTTCTTTTCACCGTTTTAAATTTATGCTAAATATATTTTTGCAAATGCACTGCTTTTCTGAAATTTAATCTAATTGTGGCTATTTTCACTAATGATCACTGTTTTCATTGTCAGTAACTCAATGTTGAGGTTACTGCCAAACACAGAAAATTTGTCTTGGTTGGCCACATGATGGAGGTGTGAGACTGAAATGTCATATTATAAGAATATGGCCAAATAAATTCTAAAGCTAAATAATTAGCTTTGTTAGTGCAAAACTGACCTTCCCAATGTCTTAAAGGATGTTTTTTGACATTTTGACAATGGTGGGATGATTAAAACTCAAGTACTGTTTTAAGAGTTATAAAACGTCTTTATTTCATATAGATGCAATAAATATAAAAGGTATGTAATTATAAAATCACATTTAAAAAATTCTGCAAAGTAGTCTGCAGTATCAAAGGCAGATGGGTTAGTTTGTTGGGTTGTGTATGTACCAAAACAGGTATAAGAATCAAGTACTGGTATAGAACATATACAGTGTTTGTGGCTTTAATCTATGATCTGTAATATGTTCAAAAATAGTCCCAAAAAAGAAAGTTGGGTCATGCTAATTGTCCTCATTAAGTGCAACCAATTTAAGCAGTGGTGCATAATGTGGGCAAGGGCGGCTTATGTGTACTATATGCACTAGAAGAAGAAAGTGAAAGTGAGTGGTTATTTGTCATTGTGAATACACCCCAGCACAACACATACTGCACCTCTACATTTGACCCATCCATGAAGGAGCAGTGGGCAGATGAGTGGGGAGCGTAGCATTGCTTGGGAGCTGTACATTGCTCATGAATATCTCAGTGGTACCTTTACCGGCCCGGGATTTGAACCATTACTTTACCAACTGCCCCAACTTGCACTAGTTTATTGTTTTAAACATGAAACTTGGCTGTATTTAGTTTTAATAAAAACAATATGCTTAAACACGTCCCATAACTTATCAATGCTTATGACATCGACAGACAGGGTTTTCTGGCTGACAGCAAGGTACAGCAGACGGTTTTACAGTGTAGTCCGCAGTAGAAACATTGTCTGTGGCAATATCCCACAGGAGAGCCTCCCGTTCCCTTTCCACTTCTTTAAGTACAGCCTGATACTCCTCACTGGCCGGGTCCAAAACCGAACCCTCTGCTTCATCCTTTGCCAGGTCAAAAATCAATGGGGGATCATGGAGCTCTGGCTTTCCAGTTCCTCCACCACAGGCTTCTGCACCACCTGAGAAAGCAAAAACAAGCTCATGCCAAAATCTAAACAATTAAAAGCAGTGTAGCATAAGAAAGAGCCTGCGTGAGAGACACTGTTGAGTAATAGCAAACCCTGAATGATAAAATGAAATACAATATACATATACTTTGAAAGATATTGATGTTAAAGTAATAAAGGATGAAACCTGTAATGTAAAAGGCCTTGTGGTGTCCAATTCTGACAGTCTGCAGGTCCCCAAAGCGTCCTGCTGCCCCGCTGTTTGGATGCATGAGACTCTGAAGTTAGAACACAATGTTAGTTAGTATTACCATCAGATCCTTTAGTTCTTTCTCTGTAGTCCAAACTCTTGTTCAGTGTATTATTACTATTTTGATAGCACATTACATTTCATGGTGTACAGACCATGATATGATTTGATTTCCATACAACATGACAATATTTATCTCTTTCAGGAACTTGTGTGGATGTGTTTGTCTATTTAGCTCCTTTTTAGTCAAATTAGTGGAAACTAACTACTGTAATTGTCAGTGTTAGTTTTATTTACCACATGAAATATAACGAAAGTTTGATATAAACAAGTTTCATATATAATGTGACAGTTTATTATTCTACACACCTTATGTCCTGTATTTGCGTCAGAGAGCAGGACATCTGATAAGTCGATGCCGTCATACCGCCGATCAGATGGTGGCTCCACGCCGGCTAGGGAGAGGATTGTGGGAAAGATGTCGAGACCACTGCCGATAAATCACAGATGAAAGAAGAGTCGGTATATTTCAGATAGGAAGTATAAACTCTTAATGCTCCTGTTAAGAGCTAGTCAGACCTCAGCAGGGCATTGCTGGAGGTGTTTGGTGGTATCCTTCCTGCCCAAGTCACCACTGTCGGAACTCGATGGCCCCCTTCCCAGGTAGTTCTTTTAGCTGAACCTCCACCTGCTCAGAAAACAACACCACAATAAATAAACTCTGCCCTAAAAATGCTTTTCCAATTGCAATTCTAAATGGTGACAGCACTTTAGGCAGCTGCGAAATGGAGTCTTGAGGATGGAGTCCACCTTGGCAAGATGGAAGCAAGAATCCATGGCTGAGAAATAGCTTCAGTGTAGTAGCTAACCACTACATTTTAAAAATGGCTTGGCTGTAGCTTAGCTACTTTTAATGATAAGTAGCTTGTAGCTTGAAAAACTAGAAAGTAGCTTCCCCAACACTGCTGGTTACCACTGTTGCAATGTAAAAAACGTTAAAGTGGGGCAGTTGGTAGCAAAATGGTTAGGGAGGTTGCCCTGTGATCGGTAGGTTGCCAGTTCAAATACCGGACCAGTAAAAGGTACCACTAAGGTACTCATGAGCAAGGTACCGTCCCCAAGTACCACTCCCCAGACATTGCTTGTCAGCTGCCCACTGCTCCTTCACGGATGGGTCAAATGCAGAGATCACATTTCATTGTGGTGCAGTGTGTGCTGTGCAGTGTTCACAATGACAAATAATCCCTCACTTTCACCTTCCAATGGTACAGTGAAAATACTAAAATCAGGTTGTATATCTGTTGTTTTTGAACATTACCTCTGCTTGTTTGCCACCGGCCAACAAAAGGTCCAACAGTCCCTGCAAACTGGCATTTCTCCTCCCATGGACCATTATCACCTGAGAGAGGCATACTGACCTCAGATCCATGGCCATTAAATGCTTTTGCTCTAATGATGTTTCATTGACTATAACTCCAAAGTTACTTTTGCCATTACCAATTTTCAACTCACCCGTGAACCAAATGAGTGTGTTCTCCATACCAAAGGCCTCAACTGCAAGCTTTATGGACCCTACCAAATTGTCCATATCTCTGAGACCGGCAGAATAGGCATCTTCTGCTGTCACTTCCTGCAGGCGATAATGGAAGAGTGGCACATGCATATGTGCCAGAGCTACATAGAGGAGGAGAGGCTGTCCTCTATTCCTACACAAAATAAAATAAACACACACTACAATTAGCTGCACAACTTAAAGAGCAGTGTCATAAAATGTCCTGGTAAGTCTCCAAGTTAAAATAGAGCTAAAAGAAGAAAAATGACATGTAATAAATCAAATTTCTGTTACTAAACATAGGACTACTAGAGGAAATATAGGATAGCAATGTTGGTACGTAAAAATAGAACGGACAGGCAAATCAGCTATGCTATATTATGAGAATCCTTATGAACTGACTAGGAGACATGAAACTGTCTCGACATTTAGTCTAAGGGCTACAGCAGTAATGTGAAATTGGAGAACCTTGGCTACTAATACCCGACTAAACCCTACTATCCTTGGACTATGTCAGAGGTCAAAGTCACAAATCTGTGCTTCGACCATTAAACTAAACAGGCATGTTTACATACTAGGCATGTCAAACCAAGAGATCAAAGTTCTTTGAGTGAAAAGGTGTTTTTGTTTTTCGCTATTAATAGTGTTTGCTTCAAACTCTTATTCAAATATTCTGTGGATTCCTATTTTGAGAAAGTGAGAAAGACTGACATATATAATACATATTATTACTACTATTACTACTAACAATAGTAATAATACTACCTGCTTGGACCCCCTAAAAAAACTATATGAAAACACACATTACTATAGCCTTTAAGTGTTTGGCAGATATAAAATCATAAGTATTATCATCATGTCCATTGCAATAGTAAAACCAACTAATGTGTTTAAAAAATCATGCACTACCCAGCAGTTCTTTTTTTAATCATAAGAACAGACACAGTACCTAGCAGTCAATATCTGTCTGACTGCTGCTTTAGCATATTGTCCTGTAAGGTTCCAAAGGTCCAGGGGCTGTTCAATTATGCTCAGGTTTTCAAAGAGAGGTAATGCTGTTTTAGTATCACATTCTCCATGCTTCCTGTCAAACAGATGTATGGGTATTTTTTAGTAAATGGCATTACAATGTTTGCAGAACATATGCATCTGATGCACATAATACCATGACATGAATATTGTCTCACCTGCTGTATTTACCTTGCTGGCATGGGAGACAACTGGGAAGGTCAAAGCCAGACTTGTCAGTGCAACCCATGTCATTACTGTATGGTATACCAAGGTAATAGTCAAAACCTGCAGTACAGAACACTCAGAGTCATGCACCTGAATGTCAAATCTTACTAATCAGACACTTTTCCATTATGGAGATTTTCAGTACAAAGTTTGATTAATGTATTGTATCACAGAATAGATTGGAGGTGCATTTGTAAATGTCTTGGTTCTCTGGCCTATAAGTTATGAAACACAAAAATACTTTAAATATACTTAACTCTATAAATTGGGTGGTAGAGATCATGGTGTCCAAGGTGCCATTTTCCTGTACCCAATAATAAGAATAGTCTCAAAGACATACAATCACAATATGTAATAATCATAGAACATTATTAAGAAAAGAAATACTGATTTGCCCTTAACTTAAACTAGAGGCATACTGTAACAATGTGGAATATATTAATGCATTAATCAGAAGGTAATCAGAGCATCAGTGGCTTTCTGAATTCACACTATGGAATCCATCAAAATGTTAAAAAGAGAGAGTTATTCTGACTAAGGTGTTGAAATCAATTTCACCAATCACAGCTGTGTAATAGCCAGCATCATGTAGGAGCTGAGCAAACGTCGTCTCGTTGAGTGGGAGTCCTCCAATAGACCCCTTTGCAAAATTGTGAGTGACTCCGTTTCGTAAGCCGTGTCGCCCGGTCAGTATTGCAGCACGTGAAGGAGAACATGTCGAGGCAGGTGAGTGGAAGTCTGTAAACCTGCAAACAATCAAGCACTGTCAGAGCAAGGTATACATGAGGCAACTTGGGTTAAGGTAGTCTTAGGTAGTTTTTTTTTTTTCACTCATTCAGGCTTAGACCTACAAAATCTTGATCTAAGATTTTTGATCCAAGTATCCTACCACCAGGTCACTATCACCCCTGATAACACAATGAAAAGGGTATATTTCTATACGAGTTGTATATACGCAAAGATGCTAATGTGGATATGTAATCTGTACTTCCATTCACATTAGCTTCCATTCACCCATATCATACCTTTTGCCTTCCAGCTTTAGCAGGTCCAGCCATGGTGTTATACTATCAGATTCTTTATTCCAGAGATCCCCCCATCCAATATCATCTGCCAAGATGATGATGAAATTGGGTTTTTCTCTCCTCTTTGTCTTAGTTCCATTTTTAGAGCAATTACTGATGTAATGAACTAGTCCTGAGAACAGCAAACAGAACAAGAGCAGCCAGGAGAATCCAACTTCAGCCATTTAGTGGGGCAAATCTATCAAAAAGAAAAGAAAAGAAAAAAACAATCAAAACAATCACAACATTCAGAGAGATACATTGGAAAGCAGCTATTGAATCTGCTTGGCTTTACTTTTCTGTCTGAACCTAACAAAGGGAGCCTGCCGGTTGTATATTTGGTTACAGACCAAAGCTTGTTCATGTCTGAACACCAGTGAGCCCATGAGTACTCCATGGAGGCTGTCTCAGTAAAAGAAAAGAAAATCTGCTGTAAATTGTACTAAAACTTGTAACATCAAATGAAGAATAACAAATAATTAAATCAATAATGAAATGTTATGAAGCCTCTCCGCCTTTTCTAATGTAAAGTCCTCCATGCAGACTGTACACACAATAAAAATGTAAGTCAACAATTTGCACAATATAGTGTGTGAAAACACAATGTATGTGTAACAATGAGAATTTTTTGCCAATATTGAAATGAAACTACATTCATTCTTGAAACAAGTGAGCAACTAAAGAGCATATTGCCGCCTTTTATTCAACGTAAAGACCTTGTCCATGTCTTTTCTTCTGGGTCCTAAGAGACCTCTAGCTCAGCAGTAATGGATATTACATAACAGACTAAGAAACTTTACTTAAGTGCTCTTAAAAACATTGAGAATTCTGCGCCTTGCATATACTTCACCCTGCTGAAAGACAAACAGGTCCAACTCCATGGGGTTAGACAGCAGGATTTCTCAATCAGTTTTGATCGTAACCCAATCCTTACAACCCCCATGCCTGTGACCTACCACCAGGCAAGCTGCATGCTTTTTTTGCCCCGGCAGCTTTAGGAACCACATGTACTCCTGACAGAACACATGCTACAGTAGATACACTGCAGTGATTTCCCTTAATCTTCAAATCAGGTAAGAAATTTTAAGCTTTTTCATGTTCTTTTCATTTTCTCTTAACAATGTAAGCACTTCTCTCTTTTTTCAGATGATATATACATTTTTACAAACATAGCAAGGATATGAGTTTATGAGGCTACAGACGTTTTTAAGTTGTAATAATTAGATCTTTTTTTGTGTGGTGTGAATGAGACCCTAGGACACAATATTGATCTTTATAATATTCTTGTGGTATGTTTACACAGATTCAATAAGCTTCTTTGAGGATTTAGTTTTATTGGGGGGGGTCATGATATAATGAACATATAGTCCTGTGAACAAGTTGTCACATAAACCATCTTACTTCATTATCCAAATAAACAACATTGTCTGGTTTGTATGACACCTGGGGAGCCTATTAGAATTGTTTTAATGTCATTTCTCTTACCAGGGTAAGATGTAAGTCGAACAGATTCCTTTTATATAATTCAAGTATGCAATATATATTTGTACACCTCTATGTTCAAAATTGTGCAGAACAACACCTCGAACTGCGTGGGTTAATTGCAAAATTAACACACTATTAGTTTAATTACAATAAAGTTTCGTTGTACAAGCCAACGTGTGAATGGTAGAGTCTAATAGTTCGTGTGATTTCCACGCTACACATATAAACACACTGCAGCGAATTATGATTTAAGAATTTGCGCCGCCCTGCGCACTTCTGTGAACGCCCCACCGACGAATGAAAAGGACGAAAAGACCAGCGTCTGGGGTTTCACAAACGATTACAAACAAGTAACTTGAATTAAACGCTAATCAAAGTAATCATCGCTCACCTAGAACAGACTCTTTCGATCAGAACAGCGTAGCTGCTCACTCGTAAAGCGCGTGGCGAGCGTGGAAATGTTGACATATTACGTCATGCTATGCGGAAAGGAACAGCAAGGCTGCGGTCGTCACGTGTTGGGCTACACAATCAGATAAATAAGAAGCGCACTTCCTGTCAAATCTAGCAACGTTAATCCTAAACAACTCAAACGCAAAGAAAAGCATTTTGTAAAGGATCGTATACATCACTTATTGTTAAAAACTTTTACTCAAGTCAGAGTATTGTTACTTTAGAGTAATATTACTCAAGTTAAAGTAAAACGTACTCATCCAAGAAATTACTCAAGTAGGAGTAAAAGGTACTTGGTGAAAAAACTAAAAAGTACTGAGTAACTTCTGAGTAACTTAAAGATGTATTGGTTAATCATATAATCGAATATGCAAAAGTATAAAATAATGTACAGTGTGTTCGGATTTTACCAAACAATGTTATATAAACAACTAAAGAATGAATAAATTTAATCTATACAATGTAACATAATTTCAGGCTAATTAAGCCACAACAAACAGTACAATAATCTGTAATAACCTAATAACTTTATTAGTTTAAACAAAAAGGCTCAGCAGGCAGAGATTACACAGTAAAACAAGAACAAGGCAGTCTGGGGATAAAGAGGTCCTTGAACTGTCCATACGCTGTGTGTGTGTGTGTGTGTGTGTGTGTGTATGTGTGTGTGTGGTCTATGTCTGTGTCTGTCTGTCTGTGCGTGTGTATGTATCTCTGTGCGTCAGTGTACGTGTGTGGTCATGTGACTGCCTAGCTTCGTTTGATTGGTGAAACAGTCATGTGATAAAGGCATTTGGAAGGAAGTCTTCCGACAAAACAAACTGATCGTGCATTGAATAACTGATGAATAAAAATACAAGTAGCGAGCGGAATGTCGCTCAATGTAACGGACGAAAAGAAAAGCGTTATTTCATCACAAATATACTCAAGTAAAACGTATGTTGTGTAAAAACTAATCTTACGAATACAGTTTATCCAAAAAGTTATTCAAGTAAATGTAACGGAGTAAATGTAGCGCGTTACTACCCACCTCTCATAATTAAGGAGTATTACACTTATTTATTCATCTGGATAAGTGTAGGTGATGTTCTAGGGCTAAAAAATAAGGATAAAATATAATTATAATCCTCTCATGCATTTTCTGTGCTAAACACAGACAAACAAAAAACAATATACAGTACTAGCCATTTCCACATAGTTTTCTTTAAAAAAAAATTAATAAATAAATGACCGTTTCCCCAAGCACAGATAAAGCATTATCCAGTAACGTTTATAAACAGTGAATTAAAATTGATATATAATCTTGATATATAGTATGATACAATACATAGTTTTGTCCGTTTCTGACTTTAACTGCACAATTGCTATTGTTTCAAGTAATTGAAAAACATTTTTAAATGGATATTGCGTTGAGAATTGTGGCCTTAAGATCTGTTCTGTGTTTGATTTCACCAAGACTAATAAAAGCAACATTAAACAATATTAATAAACATGAAAGCAACATTAATACAGCAGGATTAAATAATATTAATAAACATGACAGCTATACCAATAAAGCAACATAAAACAATCTAAATGTTTTTAAATAGAGTGACACAGAAGTAATTCAATATACATTAATAACAAACTGAAAACTAAGAAATCAAGAATAAAGAAATGTGAGCAAAAATAAAGAGCCATATTTTCATATTATGAACTTCTGTTCATTGAGATGAGGGATAATGCTGAGACCATCAAGCTATGAGCTGGAGATTTGTCTGTTTGTGTTTCAGGATTAGTTCAGTAAAAATTAACTTGCACATGTTTTTGACTTTACAGTTTTGATCTCATCAACCATGGCACCGTGGATCTTCAAATCTAGAGGTTGTCTGGGGCCTAAAGTTTATTCTGAGGTCCCAGATGGCGGTTGGGGTTGGATTGTGGCTTTGGCTTTTTTTCTTGTGGAAGTGTTTACCTATGGAGTCATCAAAAGTTTTGGAATTTTTCTCAAGGATCTGCTGTGCGAGTTTAATGAGAGCAACAGTCGAGTTTCATGGATAGTCTCTATCTGTGTGTTTGTAATGACATTCACAGGTACAATCCATATGGGTCACGTCCAAAGCAGCATCTTAGGAAATTATACTTAATGTTTGTGTGCTCAGTTTGTTTAACCTTCTCGTCTATGTACATATTGCTCATTAACTCAGCACCACTGTCAACTTTGCTGAGTAATCGATTTGGCTTCCAGCCTGTTGTGATGCTTGGAGGATTCCTCATTTCCCTGGGCACAATTTCCACGGCTTTCACCAGCAATGTCAATCAGATGTACATCACTATTGGGATTGTTGCCGGTAATCAAAACTAAAATGGGTGAAAGGGTAATAAGGGTACTGCGCAAGAGAATGTCAAAAACAAATCTGTTGATTTTTTTTTTATAGCAACTGCCCAAAATAAGCATTAATTTTGTTTGCATAAATTAAAAGCGAAAATATAGTATAAAGTAGCACGATATGACAACATTAAAGAGTAAACAGTAATTAGTTTCTGAATTTGCCCTCTTCCAGGTTTGGGTTACTGCTTGACTTTCCTTCCCACTGTCACAATTCTGTCCCAGTACTTCAGTAGACGTCGATCTCTGGTGACAGCCATGGCCTCCACTGGAGAATCATTTGCCATTTTTGGTTTTGTTCCAGGTGAGGACAATTGTTCCACCATTCAATTTACAACGGTTCATTTTTATCGTACTTCACTTCATCCAAATGAACCAATTGTATATATATGTTCATATATAAAATATGACACTTAAGAAAAAAAATTGAGTAGTTTGCCATTCTGCTTTGGACTAGACTAAATGACCCAGACTAGCTTTGTGTAATTTTTCTGTATATTTCCTTTATTTGGTCAGCTTTCACAGCACTTAAGGCTCATATTGGCTGGAGACACACAATGGTGGTTATTGGATTGTTGCAGGGTACAGTCATAATTTGTGGAGCTTTGCTTCGCCCCATAATAATTAAACCAAAGACTGCTGAAACAATAAGCCAACCATTGAAATCCAGAAAGCAGGAGATCATCAATTCTGTCCGAGAATCTGAAATCCGAGGCTCTTTGAGCTCAGGAGATTCAGGTGTTCAGTCGCTTGAAGAGCCCGAACATGTTCAGCAAACTAGAGAACAGCAAAAAGAAACTGAAGCCCTCCACAATACTGAATGCCATCAAGGTAGAGAGGATCGCCAAAGGAGTAAACTTCTGGACCTGACCGTACTAAAGGAAGGCAGCTTTGTGTGCTATGCTGCTTTTGGTCTGTTTGCAACACTTGGATTCTTTGCTCCACAGCTCTACGTGGTGGAGCTTAGTGCCAGTATGGGTACAGACAGGCAAAAGGCAGCCTATATGCTGTCAATAATGGCTGTGGCAGAGGTCTTTGGACGCCTTTCCATTGGCTGGATCCTGAACTGGGGACGAATTAGGAAGATATATGTCCTGCTTGGATGTGTGCTGCTCATGTGTGTAGTTTTGGTGATCTTCACTTTAGTGGATGGCTTCTGGGGACTGGCTATTTCCTGTGTGCTCTATGGCTTCCTGCTAGGAAATATTGCCTCTACACACATCCCCATGCTTGCCGAGGACGATGTGGTGGGCATAGATAGAATGCCCTTGGCTGTGGGAGTCTATGTCTGCATCCAGAGTTTTGCAGGGCTTGCTGGGCCACCTTTAGGAGGTAAGTGAATATTATTTATGGCATATTAGCAATTTAAAGATCTTTGGGTTTTTTCATCATGGAATTATTTTACATTTTTGCTTGTCTGTTCAATACATGTTCCAGGTGTTTTGGTGGATATCACACAAAATTACAGTTCAGCGTTCTACTCTTGCGCTGCGGGAATGGGTCTTGGCGCACTCTTTCTTGGGTTGGTACGGCCAGTGAAGAAGGGTTGCACCTGCACAAAGAGGCAACTCAGGAATTATCAGAATAAACCTGATGATGATCATGTGAATCAGGATAAAGATACACTTGAGGAATTTCTGGAGGTAGACATTTTACCAAACCAAGATCAGTCATAATTTTTATTGTACTTGAGAAACGGTCAAAGCTAAGAACAGATGATCAAGGTGCTGTTTTAAACTGGATGTCTGTTTAGGTCTGCCTGTAAGGCTAATAATTTAATGCATAACTAGTTAAGATTAAGAACAGTTTCAATCTCACACCTTCACACCTATCACTTCTGCCAGTTACATACACTGTGCCTTGCTCCTTGATACCAATAACCAATAAGATTCATGACTAGCTTTAACACAACTTTGACTGCATTAATTAATTCATTTTCGGTATATGTCATGCCACTGCCTGCAGACTTGTTACTTTACCACTGTTTCAATACATTTTTAATGCAAAGTAAAATGCTGCAATAAAGCCAAAAACCAAAGATGACTTAAGAGCAACACTTCTGAAGGTAGTACAGCTTATAGAGTTGAGGATTTAACTCCAAGTCTGTGTACCAGTTCTATGTGTATTTAAGATATTCTTAATATCTATAATAATAATAATAATAATAATAATAATAATAATAATAATAATAATAATAATAATAATAATAAATTCTATGCATCTATAAATTTCTATGCATAAAATGCAGCCCAAGGTGCTTTACATTTAAAATAAAATTAGAAAAAGAGACATTGACATTGACAGTAATAAATCAGTTATTTCATGAGAGGTGAAACACCGTCTAGCCATTTTATGCATTGGGTAATAATCTGCTCAGCATTATGTTCACAATTCAGATTGCAAAAGGGCAATGTCTAAGGCAAGTACCCTGTACTGGCTGGTCAACACTGAGGTTACTATATACTACAATGTAAAATAGTATTTTTAGATAGAAATACTAGCAGAATATGCTGAGATCTAGAAGTATCAAAATATATTTTTTATGAAATATCATTAAAAGTTAAATAAACAATTGCTGTATAACAGAATGCACTATCATAAAAGCCACCAGACATAAGACATTCACTCATTATCTGTGTTCATAGGTGCAGTATTACACTGGTTTGCTACCTAATCAAGCTAGATCATTTAAAAACCTAAACAGATTTTTCATTTTATTTGTTAACATACCTCAAGAATGGACTTATTTTTTATTTTACATTACATTTTTAACATTTTGATTGCTACTGTAATATTTTGGACCAATTATGTAGTAAAATTAATTAAATGTTTTGCTCAAATGTCTATATTTGGGTCTACTGAAGTCAGTACTGTCAATTCACTGTTTAACTTAAAGACACTCACACTGTGGACACCCATAAATCTAGAAATTTATCCTTACCAACAAAGGTGAGTCAACAAATTGCCAAATAGTTGTTTTTATTATCAGTAATCTAATTAGAAACTGCATTAAATTTAGCTTGTTTGTCTCACCATCACATTCTTTTCACCTGTTTACAATGTAATGTTATAGGGGATGTCCATTCATTATTCACAGTTAACTGTCTGGAGAAACTATTCTCAAAGAATAATGATCATTCTCAAAAGAAAAAATATATTATTATGAAATGTGCACTATTATATAACTTGATTTTTTCTATATATTTGAAAATGAGCCATTTATTGCAAATGTTCCCAAAGAGGGATTGCTTTAATGTTTTTTGTCTACAAGACAATTAAGGTATTCTATACATTTACTTATTTTTGACTTAAAATAAAAAAGTCCAGCAAATTTGTGTGCAATGATGTTTTTATTTTAACAGCTGTACATTTTTTAATACATTTTCATAAAGATAAGTACATTCAAGATTCAAAAACAGACTGTACAGCAAAGTCAGTTTGACATGCACCAATGTAAATACACCAGACCCATCTTACAACAAATGACAGCTCATTCATTACTTCTCAGGGTTAAAATATTTCATCTTCCAGTATAAGCAAACAGTTACATAACCACTGTCTGAAGTCAGTGAAGGCTTGTGTGGGTTTGCTAGAGTTCTGCCCAGAACTGCCTGCTCCATCATCTATCCAGTGTAGTAAAGCCTGAAGTAAATATTCCATATTAATAAACTTAAAATACACAACAAACATAAAACATAATATATAAAAACACAATTTTAAATTAACAGTTTATAGTGTGATCTCTAAAATGACGTGATCTGCTGAGTCAGTACCTGATTCAATTTATCTGACATAAATGGCACTTGGCAAGTGCAAACTGGGGTTAAATTCCATGCTAAAGGACACTCTGGTGGTAAAACTAGTTATAGACAGCCAAATCCATGATGTTCCAAACCCCTCTTGCCTTATACCACTAGACCAAGACAACCTAATCCTGGCCTCAAGTTAAGTGAATTTAGGTGAGTGATTATTTGTCATTGTGAACACACCATAGCATAGCACAGCACAGCGCACAGTGCACTACAATGAAATGTGACCTCTGTTTTTGACACATCTCTGAAGGAGCAGTAGGCAGCTTTTTGGCAGCACCTGGAGAGCAGTGTTTGGGCAATGGACTTTGGTCATGAGTAACTCAGTTGTACCTTTACTGGTCTGGGATTTTAACTGAAACAGCGACCCTCTGATCATGGGGCCAACTCACAAACCATTACGGTACCAACTGCCTCAAATCATGGTTATTTTCACAAGGTCTTAACTTCCTAAAGACCTCATACCTTATACCTGTCGGCAATCTGAAAGCCAATGGCAGACTGTAGTTTCCGCAGGCAAATGGGACAAACATCTGCTGGTCGTCGGTCTGATTCCTCTAAATGGTTAGAACCCTGCATGACACACTGTAGCCACTGGCAATGCTTGACCCCAAATATGTGTCCAATCTCATGAGTTAGAGTCTGTCATATGACAAGAAAGGAACAAATAGCACTGAATTATTACTTTATGTCACTGATTTTCACGTAACTAGAGACCAAATGAAGAATTCTACATTTGCCTAACATACTTTACAGGAGCGGAGGAGAAGAGTGCTGGTGATGGGAGGTGTGTAATAACCCTGAAACACACTGTAGTCTCCTGGCTTTGGCTTTATGGCCTTCTTCAGTCGCCCAGCATAACTCCTTGCATAGAAGTCATCATCATAACGGGCAAAGCTGAAAACTCCCATTCCTGCAATGGAAAATTTTCAACAAAATATTCAAAATTATCATTAATAATAAAAACTGACGCATAAACATCCACTACCTACAGTATGTGATTGCTTATCCAAAAGCACTAAGGATCATATAAGTACAACATGCCAAACCTAATTAGGGTAATGAGTAATCCAGAATAACAGGGATTAGAAATCTGAGGGTGGACTTCTGACTAGCACGGTTCAAATATTTGTCACCTTCTGTGAGTGAGGCTTGTCCAAATACAAAATTCCAGGAGTCTTTTGGGTATAGATCAATCATGGTAATTCCCACAACGCAAAAAGCATCTTTTGGCTTTCTCTTTTTCAAAAACATCAACAGATCTCCTGTAAACAGGACAAAAAATTAATTTACAACTTTTACAAAACTGAAAAATAAGATTTAAAAAACATGGTCCAATTTAGGGAGGCAAAGTGGATGTAGCAATTTTAACCAAGGATACAGTAATGTTCTCTGAAATCTCACTGCCCTCTGTAGGGCACTGCACCAAAATGGCCCAAATCAAGACTCTAACCATCTATTCAATGAGAATTACCAGCATGAAGTTGAAGATTGCAGGAATTGCTGTTGACGCGAAAGGTACAACCTGTGGATGCCACTGTTACAGCGGGTAAGAGCTGAACCACCAGCCCACAATAGAAGGCCTGGCAGTATTCTCTCAACCACTCCACATACTGCTCAGCAATTCCAGCTCCCTCCCCAAAAGAACCTGCAAATGAAAGCACAATGTGACAACAGAAACAGTATGTTCAGTATATACTCCATATTTTCACCCCAAAAGATACTAACCTATAGTCTGTATGTAAATGGTCTTATGGCCATTGTTTGGAGTGCTGCGATAAGGGTTGCTGTAGAAGCTCTGAAAGTCCTCAGGTGCTTCAGGGTGTGAGGGAATCCAGTCTGATGAGGAGTGGATGGTGATAGGTTTGAACAGGGAACTGCCAGGGAGCAGACTCTCCTCAAAGAATCTCTTTTCCTCTCTGCTGTACTGCTCGTAGCTTTTTATTAGGTCATGACGAGTAGACTTGAGTGCAGAGAGCAGTTTCTCAATAGGGTGCTCAATCACTTGCATCTGTAATTATGCACCAATAACAGATCAAGGTACGGAATTAGTCACAGCTGTAAATAAAAGCTTTAAACCCATGTAACAGATCCCTAAATTTTTACCATGAGTGTTACTCGAACACATAGTAGACTGAAATATTGTGTTGGTGAAAATACAACTGGAGGTTTGGGTTCCCAGAAAGCCTAAAAACACAGTTGAGCCCCTCAGTATGGCCCTTAACCCCATGTGATTTCAGGGAGACTGTTCCTGTAACAAGGAAAAGTATGTCACGTTGAATCTGAGTCTACTAAATGCCATAAATGTTAATGTAATGGTCTAGCTCCATGTTTCTCAACACAGTCCTCGGGGCCCATCAGGCAATCCACATTTTTGTCTGTTTCAGCTTCCAGCATAATTAAACCAAGTTTAGGAGCAGCTTTGGCCGGACCTGTTAGTCCCAAGAGAATGACCTGAGTGGAACAGCAATGCACAAGATTAAGTCTACAGTCATTGCAGGACATTTACACCAAGAGTTCCAGGAGGAAGATCATCAGAGTCTCAGCTCACCCCAGTAACTAGGCCAACGTTCCACCTGCTGAAATCAAGCACATCATTCAGGCAATCAGGCAAAGCATTGTGACCAAAACAGAGAGACTCAGGAGGACCTTTTGTCCTCAGCGTATTATTCATCCCAAACAGGCAAGCCACCACAACTTTCAACGGTTTTTAGTAATATTAATAAAATTGAACTCCTCATACAACTCTAATTGACTGTCACACACCAACTAGAACAAGTGCAGATTTTACAGATATAATTTTCATTTTAGGGATCTATATTTTACTATGTATTTTGAGTGTTTTCTTTTTGTATTTATTCCATTTGCTAAATATGATTTAAATTATTGGCCTTGTCAGAGGTGAGTCCCAAATTTACATTCCTCTATACACTGATCTTGTGTAACTTTGTATAACTTACTAACTTAAAAAAAGCAATTAATATCTGGAACATGTATGCTAAAAGTTAGGACACAAAAAACTAGACTGTTGTGGTTGTGAACTGGTTTAAAATCCCCGGTGTTGATTATAGCCTCTGCGTTTATAAAGGCTTCTTGATAAGACAAAATAACTGGTGAATTTTTTCGGATGTATTTATTTCATGACGGTTTTCTTGGAGTATAACCGCGTAAACCGCACAGGTAAGTACAAACCAACCAAAACTTTTTATTCATACAATTCAAAGAAACATAAAAAAAAATCTTTGTGATATTTTATGTGCTAGTGTTTCCCATCGTTTCCTCAAACAGAAAATGTCTCACTTTGCACAAGCTGTTTGTTTCGTTTTAATAAGCAGTAACACCGTAACACCCGTATTAACTAATAGTTCCTAAGCCCCCTAGTAAGTAGTAAAACCGCTTTGGATAAGAATACATATTCTGCCGCCCTTATAGGTGTACATGTGGTTGTTTGGTGGTGCAACAAATTACGTAAATGTAGTCATTTAGTACGGACTTTGCAACTACGTACATCCGTGAAAACTCACGACTCCCCATTTTAATCAGCCAAAGGCCACGTTCTGTCACACCAAATAAATGTATGGACAAATCTGTCAAAACTATTATGTCAGATACCTTCAGATGCTCAAATCCGTCATTTGGCCAAAAATGCGAAATTTTCCTGTGCTATTCAATCGCGCGGGGGCAGCAGCAGCCTATTCGCATTTTCTCTGGCTGTCAATGGTTTATTTCAAAGTTAAAGTCCTAGCTGTAATATTATTTATTAATAAAAGTCAAAAACTGTTGTTAAATTATCGATAATAACAGTCAAAAACAGTTCTTAAATAATGACACTATAATTACGCGAGTCAGAGCTCTCCGTATATTCATATATTTAAAGCTCTACAATTGTTCTTCCGAATTGTCGCTTGGCCGCCTTCAAAATAAATGTCCCCTCCCTCGTTTGTTGATTTGCTACTCATTGGTAAGATTTACAATGACATCCCTGGTGAACTATGTGATTTTTCTTAGGTCCTGGCATATAATACAAAGAAGAAACCCCGAGGCTCCTTAAGGCTGTTTCATCAGGAAGTGTAATTGAATTTTTCAATTTTTCAATAGCTGTAATCTGTTATGACTTTCACTGACAACATGCATAATTTTGCAAGTAGAGTTAGGAAAAGTATCATTGTGTTAATTTATGTAATTTTACCACCACTTTTACGATGTTCTTTTTAAAATACCACCTTTTCTTTGATAATAGATTATATAAAACACTAAATAATTAGAAATGGATAAAATCTTACAATAGATCAACACGTTCAACAAATATCTAATTTCTTTATAAAATAATAGAGATTTCATGATTTGTGGAACAAGAGAAGACATGCAAACATTTGAAAATTACTTCTGCTGCACACAAAAGATAACTGAATATGTTGAGCCATGACTAAATGGAATGAATTCCTTTGCAGACCATGAACAAAGACCCCAGTGCCAGTATTCAGGAAATATCAGTTTACCAGTAAAGAGATTACAGTAAAGTGATGACAGAACTCATTCAGAACAGTAAGACTTAAATCAGTCAATATCAATTCGTTTGCATAATCAATGGAAAACAAAGAACATTTTATGGCACAGATTTCACTTTTTCCTAAACTGACCAGTGAACCAAGAAATCCAGCTTTGTGAAATACCTTAAAGATGTAATCATATACAAGGATGCTTTATGAATGGAAAGTTGGAGCAAAATAGCTTTGTCTACCTGTAATGTGGGGGAAAAAGCAAACAGAAACCCTGAGGCAAATTTGTCCATGTAAGACTGCATATTAGCCATTAAGCGAGGTCTTTTTGCTTCTGAAGTGAATCCGACATCATAAATGCATATTTACATAAACTCTGGGAAAATTAGAATATAAACCACATTAGTAAGGCTTTCATAGATAATGCTGGTTACACTCCACTTTAAATATATTAAAGGGGAAAAAGTGACGATTTAAAACTGTAGACGTGAGACCTGTACAAACATATATTCTGTATATAATAAAGAACATATCCTCTTTCTTTCCCTTATGATAACAGCACTACATACACAGGTACCTTAGCTAGGATAAAATTTCAACAAGATCTGAGTGCACTGACATGACATTTTGAAAATTAATGTTTTGTTAAATCCTAAAAATGTCTGTCATATTTACACCCCTGAGTCCCACCCATATTAACCAACAATTAGTCAGCAAGAAATCTGGAGTGTTTAATATATATTTGGGGTGGAATCCCTGAATGTATAGTTTAGCTTTAACTTTTACCATTTAGGTCATTTAGCTTGTCTGCACCTGTTTCAGAAACATGAAGGCCAGAGTTATGAAAAGTGAGGAAAAAAAACCCAAAGCACCCTGAAACACAAAATTTAATCTAAATGCTCAGGCACATATATATGGTTGAACCAGCCCCCATTAAACCACAGCATATGCCTTTATCACTTGTGACCTGTTCCTCTGTTCTTGGATGCTTGTGACCAAATGGTTTCAATGTTTTAATCTACTACTGACAGAATATTTCATCAATTCACAATCATTTTCTATGTATTACAGTTTGTTCATAATACTAGCCAGCTGCTAGCTAGTGTTTACAAAGAATGGTCAATGAAATATTTGGATTAGTGGTTACAAAATTTTTTTAAATACTGCGCGAGTTTTGTGTGGCTTTGTTTTTTTGGCCAAGCCCAATTAATAACTACATTAAATCACTGCTCAGAAATACTGAGGAACAGTGAAGGTTGCTAGATTTATAAAACCTAAATTATTTTATAGACAAGAGAAAGGAAAATACCATACTGATGTAGAGCACAGTTGATGGGAGTATCAGTAGGTACAATAATGCATAGTTCAGCACATCAGAACACAGTGTCTGATAACTTGGACAGCTAAAAAAAATAAAAATAAAATAAAAGCAAAAACACAACGAGGGAATGGCTACAGCAAAATACAACTTGTGGCTCAATCCAAAGGCAGTACATAATAAACAAAGTATTTCAACTGGCACCTCTGAAGAAACTTCAAGGAACACTTAAAGGAAAAAGGAAATTAAAACAAAGAATAAATGTGCCTGAAGTAGTCTTATCGGCCAGTGGCAACATCTACCTGCTTTGGGTGGATTATAATTTCAGGGTCTTTACCCGATCAATTGGAGTATGTTAAATATGAGTAAAAAAAAAACAAACGGAATGATTTTACAGATTGTGCTACGTCTTTCATTGTAGCATGAGCTGCTTCAAATTTTCATGCAAGATAGTGTCTTTAACATCACGGAAAACGAGTCTGATGTTCTCCGTGTTAATGGCAGTGGTGAAGTGGTGGTAGAGTGGTTTCTGCTGTTGTTCGCGGCGCTTTCCTCGAAAGCACTCCACCAGAAACTTCTGGACCTCGGGTAGATTATGAGGGTCTCCTGTGTACTCTGCGAAATAATCCTTAATAGACACAGTCTTAACTTTCTCTTCCAGCAAGTCAAACTTATTGAGAAAGAGAATGATGGAGGCTTTCGAGAAGACGCGGTTGTTGACAATGGTCTCGAATATGTTGAGCGACTCCATCAGCCTGTTGGTTTGACGGTCCTCCATGAGAACCTGATCAAACTCGCTAGATGAGACCAGGAAGAGGACGGAGGTGACACAGTCAAAGCACTCGAACCATCGACGGCGCTCCGATCGTTGTCCGCCTACGTCCACCATCTTGAATGGAACATTCTTGATCTCAAAGTCATACTCGTGGATCCCTTTGGTGGGTTTCCGTGCCAGAAGTATGTCCTGTTGAGTTGGCAAGTAATCCTACCAAAAATAACAAGGAAACAGCACAAAGACCAGAAAAAATACTTTGATATTAAATAAACATGACAACATACATGTGTAAAATGCATTCAGAATAAGAGGTTAG
This sequence comes from Distichodus sexfasciatus, assembly GCA_032718565.1. NCBI lineage: Eukaryota > Metazoa > Chordata > Actinopteri > Characiformes > Distichodontidae > Distichodus > Distichodus sexfasciatus. Next base: position 2,185,207 of record JAVGVS010000032.1, read on the forward strand.
GTTTTACCGGCTGCCCAAGTCTGTCCAAACCGTCCAGGAAATATTTCACTGATTCACCCTAGAGACAAACAGAAAAAAACACTTAATGTTAATTTTTAGAGGATATTTTATCTACATATTTATCTTAAATTAGGCATTGCTTTGAATTTCTGTTAATTAAAATTGTAAAAATCCTTTGCTTAAAGCTTAAAAATTATTTACAGTCTTAAAAACAAACCGGGTTATTTTACGGTGCACTTGTATGGCCATGTATGTGATAACTAAACAAGTGCATTTTTTTAATCACCCCGTCCATACTGAGCAGACAGCTGGTTTTGTTTCAAAGACTCCATATTGAATAAACTTCTGAGAGCTTTCAGATGACTACAAACTACTACTACAGACTACTTTGCTTCAGGAATCACAATCCTGATCCTTGTCCCTGGGTACAAAGTATTAAACTTTGAACAATAAATCCTCTAATTTTCTCCCAATCCTTTACTCCCCTTTGTGCTTTCAGGACATGACTCATTTGGGCATAAACCACTGTTTGTATTTAGCGAGATGCAGTGTTTTATGGCTCCCTTCCTGGGTGTATCGCAACAACAGTTGTTCCAAGGAGCTTATGTGCTAGACCCATCATGCCCTAAACCTCAGAGATTAATGTCCTCAGATGACAATGTATTTATGAAAGGCTACTCTGACAAAAAAGTAACATATTAGCAACTTCATGAATTTCCATCTTACTACTGCAATTTAAACCATGAATTTATTTCGGTACAGAAAAAAAGGGAACACATATTTCTGAGACCACATGATATGAGTTTCATTTTCTGTAAGATTGCGTTTCATGTAGAAATTCCTTACATCATATCCTGGTATTTAGAACTGCTGGACTACTAAAATATTGCCTGCTCAAAGAAAAAGTCTGAAACATATACAACCTGAATAAAGAGCAAATACAAGACAATAACAATTCATGAGATCTTTCAATGTCAAACTTGAAAATTTGAGAACAAATCAAATCTTTATTAGACCTTAATTCGCTATTCACATGCAACTGAATGACCAAAATTGATTACTAGTAGATGCTCACTAAAGCTCAGAGGGAAGACAGTCAAGGTATGTCTGTACATAACGATATTTTTTGTTTTTGTTAACTGGTTGATAACAGGGTCTACAACCCATTCCACTAATCATAAGAAAATAAGCCAATAACATGTAACAAAAAACAAACAAACAAAAAACACCAGTCCTCAGTATGGAATATATATATATATATATATATATATATATATATATATATATATATATATATATATATATATATATATATATATATATACACACACATACATACATACAGCAGACACAAGGGGGACTATCATTTGTGAAAACAAACTAAATGCATGACAATGCATGATTTTAAATCAATATTAACATGCTTTTTTTGTTGCACTGGGTGAAGATGTGACTTAACATTACAGTTTCTAATAAGCCAGTTCCTGAAGGCTCTGGTATTAATTTAATTAACTAATATGATCCAAATTATCACTAAATATTGGTTTCAATACATTTTCAGTTAACTACCCAACTCTAAACGGAGATGCAGACGTACTGAGAGGTTTGTTCCTAGCCTTGTTCTTAAGTCTGACCAGTAGCAAGTGATTAAATGGATCAACATTCCTCAACTGAGATCACCACCTCACACTTGCAAACAAGAAAACGGCTGTTTTACAGCACATATAAAGAGTACATAAAAAAGGACATCAGGACCCAAAATGAATGCAAGAACTGCTCGAGTTCCACAATCCAAAGCACCAAAAACTCACCAGCTGAAACTCTCGCCTTCGGTCATAGGCGCTCTGGATGCCGCTGTCTGCCCACAAGGAGCGGATGGATGGAAGATAATGCAAAAAGACTTTGGCCTCTACTATTCCCTGAGCCATCATGGTTGAGCGAGTGTCAAAGCCCATCATTATCTCTCCATGGGCCTGGTTCGAGGGATCGCCCCATGGGATGTGAAGCTTCTCTCGAGCATCCACCATCACCCGTACTCCTGCAGACAAAACCCAAACAAGCCCATGCCAATCAGATAAGACAAGGATAAAACACTTCTTCAGCAAAGAACAAAAAAATTAACCCTACAAACACATTTGTAAGAGATACCTGTAATGAACCTTCAACATGTTAAATGTCCTATATCAAGTCAAATTTACCTTTTTACTGTAAATAACTGCTCTCTTCTACTTCCCAGATCCCACAGTACTCTGATCAGATAACAGGGGCCTTTTCATGGCTGCTGCAAACCTTTGCAATAGCCTTTCATGCATGATAAATATATTCTTAGTCAAATTTGAACAATGCATTTATTTTTTCCGGCACACAAAAGGAAAAAGGTGCAAAGAAACGCTCCATTAATAACTAATTATACTGGTAGTGTTAGCAAGGTGCATTATGTGGATAACCTGTTTATTGAAATGTCTTTGATTAAAAAAACAAAACAAAACAAAACATGAGCATGTACACGGAAAGGTGTTTATTAGTTAGACATCACAATTTTTGTAAGTAAAACAAAAAAGTCGTATAACATGACGCAGGGTTTAAGATGTTAATTGTGAAATGGTTACATGAATAAAGGTCACTTGATAAATGTAATAATTCAGTATATATATTATGTTTTATTAGTTTGCATGCGGACATTTTATAAAATAAAAAAAGAAAGAAAAGAAAACATAAAACGCACAAACCACACACACAGGCCCAATGTCAGATTTGTCGACCCGAGTTAAGCATTATAATATTATATTCTAGTTTATTCTAAGTTTAGCTTTTCTCGTGCTTCAACATTAAAAGAACAGCAGCATCGGTGAAAAATAAAACCATTATCGATAAAAGCGCTTGGGTCGTGTATAGAAAGTGTGGAAGGCGCGGCGCGAACATTGTCCACTTCACAACAGCGAGCAGGATCCAGATTTAATGGCTGTGCAGCTAAAGTGAAACTTGTTGGAAATCCTCAATACAAAAATACTTTCGCTTTAAAAACCAATCACGGGTGCAGATTACGCCCGCAGAACTATTTTAAGTCGAGTTTTAACACCAAAAAGTGAAGTACCTTTGATAACATTGCTGTAGATCGTAGCCCGGAACTCTTCTTTGGCCCGCTGATCGAAGTCCTGCCCATGAATTATGCGCATTTGTTTGAGGAAAGTTGACTTGCCGCTTTCACCCGCTCCGAGCAGCAAAATCTTCACTAGTCTTTTGACAAACGTCTTCTCCCGAGAAATACATCTGTCGATCTCTTTAGATTTCCTCTGCTGTTCGATTTCGTTGCTGGACAGTAGACAATTGGGGATACAAACTATTGCCGTCCGGGAGGGCAGGAAATCAGCCATTTTTGTAGTAACAACTTCATGGATACATCGGTCGCGGGGGCGCGCCGCCTGCGCGTTCACGAGTCTGGGCGGTAACCGCGTGTGAAAATGTTTAGTTGATAATTGTGATCATTGTTATCAAAGGCTCGAACACGCCCAAAATTACAATAAAGCACGTTTATTTAATTAAATGTGTGAAAATAGGCAATAGGCTAAAGGCGATTATTTTCTTAAACCCACTTTCTTTTACTATCCTAAGAATAAATAATCAGATACATTCGGACAAGTACAAGTATAGGGTCACTAATTGATGATACCATGTTTATTAAGCTAGTTCTCACACACACCAGAACAGACACAGAGGAAGAGGTTATATTTAAAAACCTTATATTATCTATTGAATATAATCCCGTTCATTTGTAGTTATCCAGAAGTATCTAACCATAAAAGTAGGATTTACAATCAAGCTCTCTCCCAACAAATATTCATTTCCAAAAGATACTTTGACCAAATCTATGTGGAACTGTACGAAAACGATCCTTTTTTACACTGCCACAAATCACACGATAACTTTTAGCTCCGAGCTCGGAAGTGCCACAGCAGCGCCCCCTGCTGCTTGTAGCTGGCGCTGCCCGGCTGCAGGTTGACTTGTAGGATCTGGAGCGCTGCCTGATTGGCGGAGACGCGCATCGCCTTTGTGGGTGTCAATAATGATAACCGATAAGACTCCAGTCATATTGAAAAAGCTCACGCGTTTCTCTGAGGAGGCACGTCGGATTATTCTTTCGCTGCCCGTTCATCGTCGTCAGTCTGCTGTCTAAAAATGACTATTAGGAACGTCCAGGATCACGGGCAGCGTTACAGACCGCGGATGGCTTGTCTGAAGAAGGTGGGTTGGACGCACGAACAGGATCACCATCATGTGCTGCTGGTGTCCAAACAGCACACATGGATTTGGACTGTTGTTTTGCTCTGATGCTATTGAAGATGATTTTTAAATAGATTGAAGTACAGCTGAATTGGTCGGGCTAAGAGGGTTGCTTATAATATTGAACGTGTTATTGAATAACCTTATTTTTATTCCATCATCGCTGCTTAAGACACAATATCTAAGTCCATTATTTTTATATGGCATTTGCATTTTCCCCTATTTTAGCTTGCTTTTCCTATTAGTAGATACCTAGTATACCAATTTTAGAGTATTACTCTAAATTTCCATTAATGGTAAAAGCAGACATTTTTTTTGCAACAGTTTGTTTTATGGAGGCATGTGTTTTATAACAAAAAACATGAACTTTTTAGAGAAAATTGTAAGTAATATAAAATATAGATCAAATAATTTTTTTCATTTAAATCTGCATTTTTATATAAAATTACAGACCATTCTAATTAGAGTTCATCTACATACCCCTGTTATATAAAAATACATATAAATACCGCATACATATACATATAAATTCCACTCATTAATTAAACAGTCTACTATGTCAATATGTTGTATAGCAGCTCACTGTAATAGTTGAGGTCATGGTGTGCTTAAAGGTATTAGTGCAGCTTTAACACCAGTCTTACTGGCTTTATGAGATCATAGAGGTGCTGTGTAAGATTGAAATGGGGAATGCTAGAGTGACTGTTTCTTTGATGCCATAATGTAGACATGTTAATGAGATGCTAAAAGTCCTGCATGATTTGACTAAAAACTCGTTGTGATGCACAGTTTTCAAAAGTCGGAGACCCTGGCAAAACCAGGAACCATTTCAAACAGCCTGAGAGAGTATCAAATCAATCACCTGGAATATTTCAAAGGGGTCTGACCCACAAACATAGTGTTATGAAACCGAAGCAATGACCTATTGCTTGGATATTGCATATTATACAGTTGTTATTGCAGGAGGATTGTTGGCAAAAGGAGAGAAATTTCTGAAAACTGTGGTTTTCTTAGAAAAAAAAAATTAGCTTAAAAGAAAGAGCATGCCAGATATGCTTTCATTTTCAGTAGAATTTTCACTTTATTTCAAACATGGATTATCAAGTACATATTTGGTGTTGAATGGTTAAACATTCTTTTTAGATGAAAATATTTTCTCAAATAACCTTAATTGTTTAGTGTTAAATATAAGCAAATAGATGACTAATTAAAAGTAGCTTTAAAGAATAGACCTATTGCCAAAATAGATGATGGCTGGTGATGGCTGTTTTAAAAAATAAATAAATAAACAAATAAATAAAAGTTGTTGATATTCTCATTGCTTCAGTTAAAGTTTAGGCAGAATTTCCCATTTGTACTCCACTCTGAACAACATGACATAATGTCACTAATGGGCTGATTTTTCTCTTAAAGCATTGCTAGATTCATTATGGGGATTTGTTATTATTGTTGTCTTACACCATCATTCATTCCCTTATTTTGGCCTGTTTGGTTATAATGGCAGATGGAAGCGGTGGTGTTAGAGATGCAAGATCCCAAAACTGGGGTAAAATCCCAAACACAGAGGCTGGTCATCACCACCATCCCTCATGCGATCACAGGTAGGACATTTACATTTATGACATTTAGCAGACACTCTTATCCAAGTTCACTAGCATTTTCTAATAGTCTTTCTAAGAACTGGAGTCAAGGGCTTTGGTCAAGGGCTCAATAGTGGTAGTCCTAGTGAAAAGATAGACTGAGACTTGAACTTACAACTTCATGGCCAATAACCAAGTATTTTACCACCCTGGACCAGACCAATCGATAGATTCAAATTTCTGTTTTGCCACATACATAGTTGTACAAGTTCAACATGTAGTAACACACACAAAAAATGTTCTTGTTGCATTATTATTGTGCACATCTATGCTTAACACAAGCAGAAACCACAAGGAAAAGTAAATATCATCCAGCATATAGAACACAAATAGACATAGCTTGGCCTGATCCTCCCACCTGTGCTGATTTCTTGAGAGAGATTACTTTTCTAGCCGTGCTAGTCATTACAGCGGCCCATGCATTAGAGTCCTCTTATGTCGGTCTAGGGCTGAAGTATCCATTGCCATGACAACCCTTGTGCACCGGGCTACTATTTCTCCCTCCTCCAGGATGAAGAAGAAGCTCCTCTTCTTACTCAGCCTTCTTAGCCTCAAAGGTCCCCAACCACGGCAAAGCCCCAAACAATAAGATTTCATTATTACATGTAGCATAATTATTGCTTATTATTAGTTTGTAGTCTAGAATGAGTTGGCAGAAGTTTTAGTAAATGCATTTTGCGTCTCTAATGCATCCCATTTTTTAAAATAAATGAAGTAATTACAGTGATTTCATCTTTTAGCTAACAAGACGTTTTAGGTTAATTAAAAGCTTTAAATTTGAAATTAAGTTTGTCTAACTTGTTTTATCATGTAGATTCAGGTTACCCGCCTTCAGTTGCCTCTTGACATTGGATTTTTTTTACTGATTCGCCATTGTAAACTTTAGAATGTTTAATGTTTGGTAGGGCAGGGCAGATATGTATCAAGTATTCCCAGGTATGCAATACATTGCCTTGCATATCTTTGCTGATTAAATGTGTGCACAGAACTGGATAAAAAAGAGAAACAGAAACAGAATTATTGTCCATTTTTATTTCTTTAAAATTATTTACTTATTTTTACATTTGCTTTTTCAATTATAGTTTCATTTTTGTCATTCAATTTGTCATTTCTTGTTTGTTAACCCTGCCACCACCACAGCCAAGCGCAAACAAAACATATTTTGATGAAGTCCATTTAGAATGTTGTGATGCAGTATATGCAAATTTGATGTGTCTCATCTAATATTTTAATTAGTAGTTTTATTGCTATTGTTTTCAGGAAGTGTGTTTGGCACAAAGTGGACACCCACAGTGTTCATGAATGTTTTAGTGAAACCACGTGGATCGGGTCAACAGGGGTCCACATGCTCCTCACTAATGAAGCTGCTGTGATTCACTCATGCAGGCCCCCGTTCATTTGGCGCCAATTAAAAGAGCTCCTGCTGGCCACGCACCAGTGCACCTCGTCACAACCTGACAACTCCATACAAAACACTGTTAAATCTTCATCTAATATCCTGTATTTTACTGTGTAAACATGTCTTCTGTATAAAAAAAACCCAAGACCATCAGCTTATAATGTAACATTTTAAAACCAGACATACTTACTTCTTCCTCCATATCTGTTGGCATTTCTAATGACTCTCAGTCAAGATTATCACTTGAATCCATTGTTAGACATAACATTGTCTATAGACTGCAAGTACATAAATGTTATTGTAGGATTAACGCCAACTTTCCCACCTGCTCATGCAAATGTTTTTAGTCTGTTTCTTTCATGTATATTTTGTGGTGTGAATGTACTGTAAAGTATTTTTGACCTTTCCCCAGGTGAAGATATTATTGAATGGTTTGCAAATCGTTTCAGATTAGATCCAACTGGTAAGTAGCTTGTCAAATTACGTTCTAGACTACATTAACATGCTGGAGTCAAAGGCACTACCTTTGAATAATATTTACATTATATACAGTACTGTGCAAAAGTTTTAGGCCGGTGTGAAAAAATGCTGTAAACAAAGAATGCTTTCAGAAATATAAATAATGATTGTTTATTTTTATCAATTTACAAAATGCAAAGTGAGCGAACAAAAGAAAAATCTAAATCAAATCAATATTTGGTGTTACTACCTTCTGCCTTCAAACCAGCATCAATTCTTATAGGTACACTTGCACAAAGTCAGGGATTTTGTAGGATTATAATCATTATATTATTTTGTAGTCATTATATTATTTTGTAGGATTATAGGATTATAGATCTGTGGTTAGTTCTCCAAGATGTTTGGAACAACCTACCAGCCGAGTTCCTTCAAAAACTGTGTGCAAGTGTACCTAGAAGAATTGATGCTGTTTTGAAGGCAAAGGGTGGTCACACCAAATATTGATTTGATTTAGATTTCTCTTTTGTTCATTCACTGCATTTTGTTGATTGATAAAAATAAATGATTAACACTTCCATTTTTGAAAGCATTCTTTGTTTACAGCATTTTTTCACACCTGCCTAAAACTTTTGCACAGTGCTGTAATAATATTCACAGTAAATTCATACTAATGTCTCAAACACTCATGGACTCACTCATCTTTAGTTGGGAAGATCACAAAATGTTCTTCCAACTATTGGGTGATGAATTTCTTTATCCTTCATCAATTTGACAGATTTGAAAAAAATTACAGTCTTATCCATTTTTGTCTCTCTCATGTTTGATCCTAGAGGCCCGAACCATGGGCACCATGATGGTGGCCTTTGGATATATTTACCCGCTTCAGGATCATAAGAGACTCATTATCAAACCAGATGCCTCACTATACCGCTTTCAGGTAGCATTCATGAAAGATCAGACAATTAATACTTTATTTACTTTATTACAAATGTTACTGAGCGGTTTTATTCCTCTTCTAGACTCCATATTTCTGGCCTGCACAGCAGTGGCCAGTGGAGGACACAGACTACGGTACGTTTTTAGAACAGAGACATCGCCAGCCGATTTTACCGGTCTTCAGCCCAGGGTATTTTGTGTTTAGCCTGGGTAGCCAAAATAATTGTACATTTGTTTAGCTTATTTATTTCATTACCATGCATGCATCTGGAAATTAAATGATAATTTAGGCAGTCTACTAGTCTGTAGTCTACTCTAACACCTTTTATATACTGTACACAAATTGAAAAAATCCTCGGCTCCTGTTTGAATTTACATCTGGTCCGGACTAAGCCCAGGTTTTGGACCTTTGTTCATTTTCCAAATCTGATATTCCCATGTTAATTTTTTGCATTTTTAAAAATGAAATCCACTGCCCTCCATAATTATTGGCACCCCTGGTTAAGATGTGTTCTTTAGCTTCTAATAAATTCAGTTTTTTTCTAAATAATATAGGACCACAATGGAAAAAAAGAGGAAAATCCAACCTTTAATTCAAGTGCATTTATTCAGTGGGAAAAAATCCCACATTAAGAAATAATTCTTTTACATCAAATCATTTGTGCCACAATTATTAGCACCCCTCATGTTAATACTTTGTACAACCCCCTTTTGCCAACAAAACAGCACCTAATCTTCTCCTATAATGTTTCACAAGATGGGAGAATACAGAAAGAGCGATCTTCGACCATTCCTCTTTGCACAATCTTTCTAAATCAACCAGCGACCTGGGTCTTCTCTGCACCCATCTTCAGCTTTCGGGCAGAGGCCACCAGATTCTGATTTAAAATGTCCTGGTATTTCAAAGCATTCATGATGCCATGCACCCTAACAAGGTTCCCAGGGCCTCTGGAAGAGAAACAGGCGCACAGCATCACCGATCCTCCCGCATACTTCACAGTGGGCACGAGGTGCTTTTCTGCATACTCATCTTTTGTGTTCCGCCAGACCCACACAGAGTGTTTGTTGCCAAAAAGCTCTATCTTGGTCTCATCTGACCAAAGCACACGGTCCCAGTTGAAACCCCAGTACCGCTTAGCGAACTCCAGACGTTTGCGTTTATGATTGTGAGTGAGAAAAGTTTTTTTCCGTGCATGCCTCCCAAACAGCTTGTTGGCATGTAGATAGCGCCTGATGTTTTTTTGGAGACTTTGTGACCCCAAGATGCTACCATTTGTTGCAATTCTTTAACAGTGAGCTTTGGAGAACTTTTTATTTCTCTTACCATCCTCCTCACTGTGCGTGGTGGCAAAATAACCTTGCGTCCTCGTCCAGGCTTGTTTACCACTGTTCCAGTTGTTTTAAACCTCTTAATGATTCCTCTGACAGTAGATATGGGCAGGTGCAGGCGAGTGGCTATTTTCTTGTAGCCATTGCCTGACTTGTGAAGGTCGACACACATCTGCCTTACTTGAATGGTGTGTTCCTTTGTCTTTCCCATGTTGAAGAGTGGATAAGAGAAATGGCCTCTGTGTCACATCATATTTATACCCCAGGGAAACAGGAAGTGATGAATTACTAATTAAATGTTAAATACTTATCTTAAATACTCAACTTTGTAAACTACTGTAGAAATGACAGAAATACTTCAATTACATTTATTTCCTAGGAATTGTTAGGGATGCCAATAATTGTGGAACAGGTGATTTTATGAAAAAAATTATTTCTTAGTCAGGGATTTTTGTTTCCCCTTAAAATTCACTTGAGTTGAAGGTTAAATTTTTCTACAATTTTCAGTGTGAGAGTATGCTTCTGCAATAAAAATTGAATTTATTTTAAGGCTTTTAACACATCTTAACCAGGGGTGCCAATAATTATGGAGGGCAATGTATATAATTTGACCTATTATGTTTTAATGTTCTTAATTGACTGAACAATGAAAATGTCAATGAAAAAATGGAAGACTAAATTTAAAACGTAATCTTATCTTATTCCAGCAAATGTGTTTATTTTGTTTTGACAAATGATTTGAATGAAATGAATGATTTTTGAATAAATGATTTTTTACACTTAAAAATGAAATCCAGTACTAACAAGAGGGCACATTTTTCTAATTAGTTTCACTGCATAAAACCTCTCTTATGTTGACTTTTTTATCTCACAGCAATATACTTGGCAAAGAGAAATATACGCAAAAAGGGGATGTTGGACCTACATGAACAGGTGAGGAGTGTATGGTCATATTCCTTAAGACACCTCTAAAACAATTATTTTAATGTTTTCAGTATCAAGAGCTGTTTACATGGTGCCTGTTTTAGTCCAGTAACTGATAATGATTAATTTAAAATCTCAGGAGCAATACAACAATCTACACAAATGGATGAACCACAAGTGGGACTTCATTGTAATGCAGGCCAAAGAACAGTACAGGTGAGAAGCTGCAAGAAGAATTTGTATCTTTACAGTAGTCCACCACATCCTCTGCACATACTGTATATCTCAAATGTAAATGGTACTTCCTATAACCATAACCACAAATGTAAACCTGCACACCCTTAAGATCGTCTCTCTCACCACAGAATGTCATTGTTTTCATTTATTTCCAAATGATATAGTTTTGGTTCTTATAGAATTAGATATATTCATTATGAATCATCTTGAAAATCAGTTGTATTTGTCATGTTGTCAGAATAAATTATATACTTCTCATTTGTTTAGCTGGAATTGTGCCTGGAATTCCAGATTTTCATTAAGGAATGCTGAATTTCATTTAAAACAGGCAGTATTCAAACTAATAGTCTATTGCCCTGCATACTCAGCGCACTCACCTATTCCAAATGGTATTACCTATTCCACCCAAATTTGGTTGGTGTGCTGAATACAAAGGCTATTGCCATTTAACATGGAGGGCCCCATCCGGCTTCCATTTCATGTGAATTGTTTGTCCAAATGACTGTGCTGCATTTTACCAGCTATTCTGAGAAATGCACAATCAATTGTGGAAATTTGAAGACTGTTTATGGATATTGTTCAACTGAGAGCAATGCTAAAATTGAAATAGAACTTGTTTTTTTAAGCATAACAGTTTATTTAAAAATGTACATACTAAAAAAAACTAATGTCCCTCGGCATTAACTGAAATCAGATTGACTTTCAGATGAAAATGTTTATGTTTTCTCCATGTTCAGGGCTGGGAAAGAGAGGAAGAAACCAGATAGGGTGGTGTTTGACTGCCAAGAAAGGGCCTATTGGGTAGTACACAGACCACCGGTGAGTTTAAAAAATGTATTTATTTGACAGTAGGCCGAGTTGTAATATATGCATGTGTTTTCTGTATAGTGTGAAAACCTTTAGCTGTGTAACCACCAAGGCAATTCTTAAATTGTTGATCATATTTGGGGGCAGTTAATAGCGTAATGGTTAGGGAGTTGGCCCTGTGATCAGAAGGTCGTCAGTACAAGTCCTGGACCAGTAAAGGTACCACTGAGCTATTAAGCCTTTGCTGAATAGTTTAAATGCAGCTGCTCCTTCATGGATATGTTAAATGAGGGGGTCACATTTTTTGTGGTGCACTGTGTGCTGTGCTGTTCACAATGACAAATAATCTCTCACTCACATAATATTTGCAGCAAATATGATCAGGGTGTTCTACATAAAAAATTAATCAAATTATTTTTAAATGCTCACATGCTTAATAATGCTCTTTTATATTATTCATCAAAAGCCTGGAACAACAAGCGGAATGGAATATGGTATAGACCGACTTGTAGATCCCAATCAGGAGGAGGTAAAAAGGTGTGTGTGATATTCAGATTTTTTATGAGCAGATCTAGTGATAGGAGACCCCACTAGTTGAACATAAATAATTGTTCTTTTAATTTTAGAAGTTTTGTAAGATGATAATGAAGGAGGCAAAGGCATCTAGAATATCAAGGACACTTTTAGTCTGTCAGATTATAAGCAAGAGGATTTATGCCATGATAATCTTACTGTGGCTGTACACCAGAAGAGCTCGCTAAATTTAGACATAATGATCAGTGTACATTGACTAACAGCCCAGAGATGATTGATTATGCAAATATGTACTGTAAAGTGTTGATTGTATTCAGCAGCTGAATTCTTTTTTTTTTTTTTTTCAGATTTTATCTGACATTTCTGGGAAAGCATTGTCAACTGCAAGAGAAGATTATACCATAATAGAGAGTATTTAAATAAAACATTATCATATCATAGTTATTTAGCTTATTTTAAAAGTATATGACTATTTATACTTTTAATACATTTAAAATAATAATATACTCAGTTCTCATATACAGCAGTAGTAGTGGTTTTGGATCATGATCCTGAACAAATTTTTATTATGTTTCAGAAAAAAACATCTGAATACTACAGAAGAACTGTAAGTCATTAATTTGCCAGCTGTTTACTTTACTATATAGTGCTCATAAAACATATCTTGGTGGCATGTTCTGTAATACAGAAAACTGAACAATCTTACATTATTGTAATTATGACTCATGAAAACTTTTGACCACATTCTAGTTCATTATTTCATTTTTTCGCAGATCATCTTCACTCAGCAATGCATCATGAGACCAAGAGTAAAGTCATCTGTGTCCATCGGAGCGTATGTCACATCAGCAGTAATGCAATGTCTTTTCATGTCAGTCATACATCAAACCTAATGCCATTGTCTCCAATTATATCATTACAGCTTGGTCAAGTACACAACAATGTACAATCAACACGACCCCTTCCTATATCCCTGCCTTCCAAGCAACCCCTGGTTAACTGATGACGTGACTTACTGGGATCTTAACAGGCCAAAGTAAGTCAAGGTGTTTGACTAGATTTCCAAGTCCTATATAATGCATGTCACTGACAGAGTTTTACTAACCTGTGTTCGTCTTTCTTAAAAAGTGTGGAGAATCCAACAAAAATGAGAGTGGAGAGGTGGACTTTCAGCTTCGGGGAATTACTCTCTGATCCCCGTGGACGGGCAGATTTTCGTCTTTTCCTAAAGAAGGAGTTCAGTGGTATGTAGGGTGTGGAAAAACTAAATGTAAAAACTCAATACTTCTGAAGCACATCAGCTACGAAGTTGCACTGTGAATGTCACCACAAAGCAAAACCCCCACTGTGAGATGTGATTCAGAAGGAAATGAATGAATCTACACTCGTTCTGAAATGAAAATGAAAGCACTTAGGATAGTATAATATTTGAACCTGAAGTCTTCATGTGTTAATGAACAGGTGAGAATCTGGCTTTCTGGGAGGCATGTGAAGATCTCAAATGGGGAGCTGCTGCTACAATGAAAGAAAAAGCTCAACAGATCTACAAGTCAGTTTCAATAGAATTTCTTTGAACTACTGTTGCTTATTCATATACCACATTTACAATAACATACAGTATATGATACATTTTGTTATTTACCAGTTTGGACCACATTGTAATTGACTGCAAATTTTGTATTAGTTTCCAGTTTCTTTACTTATAACTTACCAATTAAATAGAAGACAAAATATAAACCTTAAGTAAACACATATATAAAAAGAATAACTCACAAAATTTAAATGAACAGCTTAGATACTTTCAGTAAAATGTGTTTATGATTGCTATGCATGTAAAGTGCAGAGTGCAATTGTTGAGTAATTGAAACTGATGGCCTGAGAATAGAAGCTCCTTGTGAGTCTCTAAGTTTTGACTATGATTTGTTGGAAAGGTTTGCCAGCATGGAAATGGCATGCTTTGATTAACTTTTTTTCAGAACATTCCTGGCTCGAGGAGCCCCTCGCTGGATCAATATTGATGGCAAGACCATGGAGATTACTGTGAAGGGTCTGTCTCAGCCTCATCGCTATGTTTTGGATGCTGCACAGACGCATATCTACATGCTCATGAAAAAGGTCAGCATTAATACTGGTTCTTAATTCAATGCCTTCTTCAGACTACAAAGATGACTCTAGATTTTCTTCCTAATAAGGATTCGTATGGCCGATATTTGAAGAGTCCTGTATTCAAAGACACTGAGAAGAAGGCAGTTGCTCCTGAGCCACACAGATTCAGGTTAGCTGTTAATCATGACGCCTTAAAAATAACTGATTTGTAAATTCGAGTGGTGCCAGTAAAGACCAACTGGCACACAGGGTTTGCCAGAACATAATTGCCATAACTAACAGGCCATTTTGTCCCATCTCAGTGAGGCCCAGCTGGAGCAGAATGCAAGGAAGAGAAGGCCCAGTTTGAGTCCCATCATCCTGAGGCAACAGGAAGAAGCGCAGAAGGCCAAGCTGGCTGCCAGCGGCCCTGTGGACATCACACAGGTTATGAGCAAACTGGCCCAGAAGAAAGTGCCTGAAAGCACGGCTTAGATCATGTTTTTTTTTTTTTTTAAAGCGAGAAGCTTGAAGAAAAGCTTGGAACAGTGTCCAAGGGTTTCTTTTGCTGATTATTCATGGTTTGAATGTAGTCAAACTGGCCACATGTTCAGTAGTAGTTGGAAGTGTTCAAAACATTTTGTTGAGGAAAACTAAAATGGGTCTGGAGAAGCAGAAGAAAGTAGAAGCAGTAGAAAGAGTCTAGATGTCTCTGACTGATGTGCAACTTTAGAATACAGAATTATTACTTTAAAGGAGTGGCATACACTTTTGTTAGCAGTGCTTTACAGAATATATTTTCTATGCTGTACATTTTGTCACAGGCTATATTATCATTATCATATTCATTTCACATCAGATTTGGTAAATGAATATATAGATTGTTTTCATAATCAAATTCATTATCAATTACACCCACCCACCAGTCAACCCATCTCTTTGTTCTACTTTTATTTTCTTCTTTTCCATTGTCTGTTTTGTGTCAGGATGTTTAGGATTCATTTAATAAAGTCATTCTCTAATCATTGCTGTCCAGTGTTGTCATGTCATTTGTCATGTTTGTTGATTTAGTGTGAAATTGTTTTGTCATCTAATCCTTATGTCATTCATGTATGACTTTATTTTTGACATTAATGACATTTAGCAAAGGCCCTTATTTACATATTTCCTAGTTACAGGGACAGTCCCACTGGAGCGGCTTAAGAGCCTTGCTCAGGGGACCAATGGTAGCAGTTCTGGCAGGAGAACAGAGCTGTATTTAAACCTACAACCTTTTAGTCCATAGAAAAATATATTACAACTAGATCATTGCCACCTCATTGCATACTGTGGAAAAATGAGATAAAAATATGTACATGTGCCACTTTATTAACTATTTACAAATTTGACATTTAGAAGCTAGAGCCTATATGAAGCGCTCTCAATTATGTGGTGATCCCGGCACGTTAAAAAACCTCAGCCAAACTGCATTACTATATACTCCTACCATTTCATCATCAACTTACATTGCACTACCGTGTCACTCTAATAAGGGCCACCACCTATGTATGTGGGTCCGTGTGATGAGAAATGGCAAGTTCCAAGCAACAAGTCTAGGCAGTTGGTAGCGTAACGTTTAGAGAGTTCCTGTAATGGGAAGGTTGCCGGTTCAAGTCATGGACCAACACAGCTTCAGTCACTCAGACCGCTCAGAGAAAACTGTTATTGACACATATATGCCTTTTGAATGTGCTTTTTGACCTTTTTCCTGCCTTAATGATGTTGATTAATTACTAACCTAGCTATTGCTTTGCTCTTTAGCTGTGCCGATATACTGCCCCCGTGCCTCATCTGGCTGTGTACACAGGCATATGTGAGAGCCAGTCCACTGCCTCCCCAGGACTAATGACGCTGCCAAACAGTGCTGCATGCCCTTCACCTATCAGCGTGGCCATTGACAGCACCCCGGCCTCAGAGCGAAGGTTTGACAGCGGCGGTCCTACCTCATCCCACTTTCCATCCATAGCTGAGAGTGCTGAGGCTTCAGGCTCAGAGGAGAGACAACCACCTGCTTCAAAGTCCCGAGTCGCCCTGTCCCTGAGCCGACTCCTCCGCAGAGGATGCAATGCCCCGTCAGTGTTTGCAAGTCTGTCACCAAAATGTGCCGTAGCTACAGGAGGAGGCAGAGTGCAACCGCTGGGGGTAGAGCCAGTCACACAACCTCAGCCAAAGAGAACAACGAAGTTAGTTAAACATTCACATTGATACACAATAAAATGTGTGGCATGTGCATATTTTGTAGTCATAAATTATACTCCTACATTATACTACATGAGTTAAATGCATTACATTTGTTCATTTACATGCAATGTCTCATCATTATGCCACAATCCACTTTCATTTCTCCAGCTTTTTCCAAATCAAAGTTGACATCCCACCCGAATGCAGAATCTACCCCATTGACTCAGAGGATGAGGAAGAGGAGAGTCCTGGAACCGCCAGAGGAGGAGTAAAAGAAATCATCTGTCCATGGGAAACGGTCACTAAACATGATGGAGCAGGATAGTAGGATTGTAGAGGGAACGTAAAGATGGTTAAATGGGAAAAGCAGAGATACACATACTGTACATCATCTAAACCCCATAGCACCACCCGAATATGGTCTGGGATTAAACATCTGAAAGTAAATTTGAAACGTAACCGTGTGTGTTTCTGATAGCTTATACTTAGTGCCTACATGTTCTAGTAGTCGGTGAAACAACTTGCTTGTGGGATTTTATATCTGTTATTTGCCTGTTCTACTATTTGTGGGCACATGCAAGAAGTGGAGGCCTTATTTTAGGGGAGCTTTCTTTTTGCAAAACACCTGTCAAATTGTTTAGTATTGCACCAGATTTTGTATTTGGTATGTTGCTCATTTTGTATCAAAGATGTATTCATGTAAATCTACTTAAGAAATCTTACATATTTTGGTAGCCTAGTTGTAATCTCAAAAGGACAGCAAAAGACTATGTGGAATTACTGTCGGAATGTACTTAAAAGTTTACAGTTTCATTACCAATTGCGAAAGTGGTTATTTCTCATATTTGACTTGTGTAAGTGCCTAAATAAAATATTTTAAAAATCAAACGACTGCCATAAATGCAAAGGTAAACAAAGTTGTCAAAAATGATCTGCACCTCTGTTATTGACTACTGATGCTATCATGGCCTTATTAAAAATATATGATTGTGTATATTCTTAAATAAATTAATGAATAGGCAAGCCACATACTGTATATATCATTTTAGCACTTTTAACACTAGAGGGTGCACTAAGCTTATTCCCGTTTAAATCAAATCTTTCAACACTCTCCACCTTTTAACAGCAGAAGGCGCTACACGCTTAGGCTAAACCAACTGGGCGGGACGACAACATGTAAAATGCATCCGAGTAAACAACAAAACTTAACACAAACTCATGTATACTACACGTATACCATTGATATTCTTTTATTGAGTTTAGCGCACTCACTTTTTCTTGAAGTATAATACGAACTCATCTCCTCTAACATTCATTCATTCATTCATCTCCGTTAGTTTATTAAGTCTGCCAAATGAATGCATTAGTATCGCCGTACGTTTTTAAAGGAATGTGGTTTATATGTGATATGTAAGTAAACTTGCCAACGTTAATATTGCATTAATAATGTATTTCCGTTTATTTACATGCATCATAATGAACGCCGAAGCGCCACGCTCGAGTCGCTCTCACCCGGAAGTGGTGCGCCTCCACAGGCTCGACTCACGCGTTGCGGGAGGAGGTCCGTTTAGGGTTTAGCTGATGAACGCAGCCCCAAGTCATGTCGCCACAGTTTTGTGCATAAATGAAGCTTCCATTCCCAGCCCGTTACCACACTTAGGCCCCGTCAGCCGGTAAGTTGCTCGGAAATAACGGCCACGCTCTCAAACCTCGATTTGCTCACGGGAAGTGGCAGGCTAGTTGGCTAATAAGTGGTTAGCGGCGCGCTAGCACACTTAAAGCAGGATGCGCACCAAAACGCATACTACCGTACTCTGTAGTGTAGTCGAAACGGCACTCGAAGAGATGCATGTTATTTTGGGGCACTTTGCAGTAGGCTAGTAAACGGAATCGGACGCAGCCGGGACTAAAGTAAAGCACTGGGGATGTTTTTGCTGGTCTGCGCTGTTAGCCCGGGCTACAAATAACCGCAACCGCCGTCTTTTTAATCCGTACTTTAAAGCGATTGATTTCCTCAAACTTCGTCACTGTTAATGTCTTCTAAAGAGCGAATTACGGCATTTTAGAGAAACGTTAGCTTTACTGACTCTGCATTTCCTGCCGTGGCCATTTCATGACGATTTGTCTAGCTTGCTCATTTTTGATGGTAAACTTGATGCTTAACAGCGTTTTAGTTTCTGTTGAGTCAATACAGAGCAAATAGATTGCCGACATCCGATCACTCTGCATTTATTCCCTTTATCATCTTACTATGGGACACACCTACCAAAAGTCACAGATGCCAAGTTCGTGATGCTTATTGTTCAGTTGGCTTCATTTTTCTTCTTCTGCGTCGACCTTTTGTTGTCAAGATTAACATACCAGGATTGGAAAAGTATTTCCCCCTTCTCAATTTACTGCTTTTTTTGCTTGTCACAAACAGTTATTCAAAACCTGTGTCATCCATGAGAAAAAGTAATTCTCCAACTACCCCCTCCCAAACTTTATAACTAGCTATAAGGTCCCCTTTGCGGTAACGTGCAAATGGCTGTGGAAGAATTTTAGACCATTCCTCTTAGCAGAATTGTTTTAATTCAGTCATATTGGAGGGTTTTCGAGTGTGAACTGCCTGTTTAGACTCATTCCACAACATCACAATTGGATTCAAGTCCGGATTTTGCTTAGGGCATTCCAAAACCCCAGTTACCTTTTTTAAAAAACCTTTTAGAGGTGAATTGCTTCAGGTCATGATCATGCTTTATAATCTAGTTGTACTCGAGCTTTAGGTCGCAAACTTTTGAGTGTGACGTGCATAAATAGAAGAAAAGAGGAAATACTTTTTCATTGCCCTTTATTCGTCATGTATCTTTCTAGAACTCTTAGATCTTTTCTGTCTTTTCTATGTATGGCATTATTTCTGGCCACAGAATATATAACCCATGACGTATTTGTTTCTTTATTGAATCTATCCACATAAGCCAACTAAATTAAGCCATCATTTATGCCACCACAGTTGCACACAGTTAGACATGACATGTAGAATCATGCCGCATTTGTATAGTGTTCCTGGACAATTGCCCGTTATCTGCTCTGGGGTCCATAAATATTCTGTCACGGTTCCTCATCAGCATCCTTCGAGGTGAAGACCTGATTTTGGAATCGTGTTTGTAGGTGATTACTGTAGACAGGTGTGGACCTGCTCACTGAGGAATGTGACCTTCCACTTTTCATTGTATTAAGACTTGATGCTGCGTGCCTGAACACTTACTTACAGAGCCAGGTTTCTACAGACTCCAAAAAGGGGAATTTAAAAAGTGTGCATCTTTGCTGTTGGGTTTCTGTGTCTGGAGGTGTGAGATTTTGGTATAATGAAATTAATTCAAGCTTGCATGACATATTTTTATGCTTGCGTGAGAATTATAGTGATGAAAGTGTAATGTTGTCTAATTGACCTGTTTGCTGCAACTCAGCATCAGTAGACAATACAGTCTAACATTATGTATGAAATATTAGTGCTTAAGAACTTTATACTAACAGTCAATGTCTTTGAAGCTGCCAAAATGTACTATTTTTCCAGTTCATTTTATTTTTTGAGAGAATGACAATACATCTTAAATATTTAAAAGATTTATTTGGCATGCATTGCATGCTTTGTATGTTTATTAAAATCATACAGTCCTGTTGTCATTGATTGCTCATGATGATCTGCGAATGACTCACTAAAGAACAGTTAATATCAACTTATTTTGAAATTCAGACACAGTGCCAGTGTACTTTTTTTCCCCCTTCAAATAGGTCAAGTATAAATGTCAGGCAAAAGATAGTGTCTCTTGGGCTAAGTCTTAGATGAGGTAATAGAATTTGCTTTTGAATTGACACAGATTAATTTAGTGCTGACATTTAGTGGGATCTTTTGCTTGTGCTTTCTCTTTAACTTTTACAACCACATAAAGACACACAATAATTCATACACTTTACCATACTTGCAATGTAATGCAAAAGTCTTGACCCAGACCTCATTTCTTTATAGTTTCCTAGGAAAATGAAACAGAGCTGCAGTTATTTATTGAAACCTTTATTCAAATTTAATTGCACAGCCTTAGGAACAAACCAGGTTTACATTTTAATATGTGTTGAACTTGTTTAACTATGTACTGACATAAGGAATCTTGAATAAAGCTGCTTTAGATATCACAAAGGTTAAGGTGTTGGGAGCTATATGAAGGAAAAAGCATTTTTGGAACTTCTACAGGCAGGGAATGTGGGGGGTTGTTTTTGTTCTTTGGGACAATGCTGGTTTTAGTGAGGAACACTCCCTTTCATGAAGGTTAGAACCTTTAGGCGTCTACCTGCCTTGAAATTTGAGATGTGGTATTCCATGCCATGCACTTAAGGGCAAATGTGTAACTCAAGGCTGGGGGAGCCTGGGCTAGGACATTTGCAGTGATTTAGGTTCTCTGAATGAATGTACCATCTAGAAGCCTTGATTTGTCTTTCATGAACATGACTATATGTTCAGTTATATAATAATTATGTTGTGGGTATTGGGTTAGGAATATTTTCACTTTTTCCAACATGACAAGATTTCCGGAAAGCACCTTTTACTGGAAAGTACCTGGTAGCTCTAAGTAGGTTAGCTATTAAAGTTGTGTTTTTTCGATAGCCAATTGGTTTTTAATGTGCATTCACTTCAAATGTTATCTCAGCTGCATTTCCCAGTAGTAGGCTAACAAGTAACTGTAAATTGCTTTTAAAGGGAGAGCAAACATAGTATTATACAATAATAATAGTCTATAGTTAAGTTAACATTTTACTTTGCATTTCAACATTATGCAATAGCAAGTGTTGTACATTCTTGTAAACTGGATCATTTGTGGGTATTCTCAGACAGTGACTGACAGTTTTTCCAGCTGGTACCTACCATGTATTTTTAATGACCGTTTCTTGACAAAATATGTCATGTTGATCTTTTGTGGCCCCTACAACAGTTGAAAGATTAAGCATTTAGAGAAATTTGTCAGCTCAGCTCACACAAATATGATTGTGTAAAGGTATTTTGTGTTTGTGTGCATGATTAAATGAGACACCACCACTCTTTCTTCACGAACTGCTTCAGGCTGTGTTTTTAAGGCCTGCAAGTTCCAGAATTGTTATCGGTATTGCACAAGAGGTGCTGTACACCATGAGACGCGCCTGAGCTCGTTGTGTGGCTCAAGTCCTTCGCTTATTATATGCTTTCAGCAGCTGAGTCCTTATGCAATTTAAAAGGCATTGAAGCACTACCACTACCATCTTATTAAATTAAGCAATCTCTGTTGAATTGAGGTTAATTGAACAAGAAGCTCTAATCCATATAACATTTCCGAGCTTAAAATTGATGTTAGCAGTAACCCAGTTGGACATCTTGTAGTGGTGCAACCAGGGTTTTGAGTCATCATTTTTCAAATCCACTTTGCATTGAGATTTAGCAGATAATTAATTATTACTTCACAAACTTGCTGCTGTACAGGGGACCATAAAGGAAGATCTATACAAATTGGGGGTCAGCTGTTGTCTGTGGTAACACTGTTGGCTCCTAATGCAATAGACACCATGTAAAAGTTGTATTATCCTTGTTCCCATACAGTCACTTTTTTACCCTTTTTATGTCTGTATTGTAAGCAGATTCATTTCAGTAATGTCCATAAATGCTGTTTGAATGACATTGTTCCCCTTTTGCCTCTGAACCAGTCAATGCAACAGTTAAAAAAAAAAAAACCCCATGGTGACCCCAGCAGAGATCGGCTCAATCCCTAAAGAGGTTGGGGTGAAAGTTTCCAAAAACAAAATGTGCTTTGTACATAAGTTTTTATTATTAAATTCTTTTTAGTAGGAAGGCACTTTTAATATTGTTCTTGCAGCCTTTAAATACACTCATTATTAAAAGTTGGATATTGTGAAAAGATCATTAATTTTTGTTATTTAATTAAAAATGTAAGCTTTCATATATGCTATATTCAATACACTTAAATCGAAATATTTCTATCCTTTAATGTTGATATATATCTTATAGCTCATGAAAAGCAGAAATATTATTACAAAAAATGACCTTTATAACCAAAATGTTCTACTTTTCGAGAGCCACTAGTAAAGTGTTTACCTGCCACTTAAAAAAATGTTTCAGAAAAATCTTTAGGATGGAATTTGGGCATATTCTGCATTGAGTGCCAGTAACCATGTTTTTTAAGTTGGGCTTAATTTAATTTATTTAAAGTAAATATCTTTAAAGCGCATCATAATTACAATTTAAAGCAATGGAATGGTTGCTCGTGATAAGTATATCTAAAGGTGTAATAAAAAGGATATCAATATCCATTTAAGAAAGTTAATCTTTTAGATTTAGTCAACTAGTAGCTAAAATAGTTCCTAATTGGTAAATTAGTCTAATTGGTTTACAACCTGTTGCAGGTCTGTGTGCCACTCAGCCCCACCGCTCACGCTGGCGGCCATGGGGGAACCGAACCCTTGCAGCATGGAGTCTGCAGCGGCCCCAGGTTCCGCTCCCAGCCCTCAGAGCGAGGCTGTGACATCTGAACTGCAGGAGCTCTCGCTGCAGTCCGTCCCCAGCCTGCTGCCCCTGAGTGAGAGGAAGAATGGTAAGTCGATAATATATGCACATATTTTCACTCCTGTGAATTTTCTCTTTCTCTGTGCATGGCCCTGCTCATCTGTGTTCCTCATTTTCTTACATCCTACGTATTTTTATTAAGATTCTGCTCTTCAAGGATGTTTGATGTACATGCTTTTGTTTTTGGTTGTTTTTGTTTTGCTTTTTAAGATGAGAGCCGGATTGCTGTTGAATAAAAAGTCCACACATAAAGCCACATTTAAGCTTTAAGCAATTCATCAGCACCTTTTACTAATGGTACATTGTAACAACTAAATAATACACTTGTATGTATAATGGAAATGTATCTCAAGGAGTTTGTAAGAAAGCAGGCACAGGCTCAGTTTTTAATATTTATGTTTAATGCATCAGCTTGTTTTTTGTTGCTGTAAACTGCAAATTATAGGAATGGTTTGGTACTAGATTTATTTATTTGTGCTGATTCTGTAGTCATCAGTTTGCTAGCTGAGTGTTGGCATTGTAACTCAAGGTGAAAAATTAAGCATGTGAAAGTAAAGTATAAACATCTCAGTCAACCTTTAGGACAGTGGTAAATTATGCCTTTTTATATCTGACACTTCTCTGACTAGAGTACTGCAAATTTGAAAACGAGTTAACATGCATTTGTTGTCGCTTCTGGAGAGTCCAGCTCAGATTGTTATTCAGGAAATTACCAGTTTTAGCTGGTATGTGAGGGCAGGAAGATGTTAAAATGATGCTGGATGTGTTCCTCCGGAATTTGTGTTGTCCTCCAGTTTAATTACAGTGAATTGATAATGCTTATTTGGGGCATGTCCCAGCTTATAGCCGCTGACCTTAGTTACCACTCTCTGTTTCCACACTTTTATACTAGGTTTGTACTTTCTTGGGGGCTGGAGCCATATTAAAAGATTTCACCGCAGAAGTACTTGTTCCCAAAAAAAAACCCCAACCATGGTGATATTTTCGTTGAACGTCTCTTGTGATACTGTGTTATGTGTGTCATTTTTTTTCTCAACTTTTCATAACCAAACTTTATAGACCAGACGGAGATCATAAAGTTTTTTGTAGATCATGCAGTTGGTGACCCACTGTTGGCGACGCTTTGTTTACACTACACTGACTAGTGACTAAGAGTCTTGAAGTTGTGTATCAACGTTCAGAATTGTTAGTGTAAGATGAGATTTTAAGACTATTTTAAATAAAACTTCAACGATGGAACCTATGACTGGAATATGGTCTTTCAGTCAAATAAAAGGCATAAAGGGCTGGTTTCTCGTTCATGGATTAAGCCTAGTCTTGGACTAAGTTGTAGTACCTGTGGAGATTTACCATTCAAACTCAGAGCTAGTCTAGGCCTAGGCTTAATCCTCGACTGGGAAATTGACCCAAAAAGTCATGACTGTGTTTAGAAACTCAACTGACTGGACTCTCTTGTTTGATTCCTCAGACATCTCTTCACACCATTACTGTGCTTTAGATTCTAACTTCTAATTGAAGTTTAAATAATCTAATAATCAGATGATACATTATAAAATTGACACGTACATTAAAAGATGCTAGAGATGTAATCCCTGCAAAATTGAAAGATTTAGGGAACATCAACAGATACAATTGGTAAAATTACAGATACTGGTTGGTAAAATTACACAGAAAATATTCAAATAAACCACAACTCCT
Organism: Distichodus sexfasciatus; assembly: GCA_032718565.1. NCBI lineage: Eukaryota > Metazoa > Chordata > Actinopteri > Characiformes > Distichodontidae > Distichodus > Distichodus sexfasciatus. The sequence continues at coordinate 2,210,342 of JAVGVS010000032.1, forward strand.
GTTCTTGTTGCTTTTTTTAGTGCTGTACTGAAAAAATGTGGAATGGTATTCAGTGTCTGAATTGAACTCAACCATAATAGTGACCTGATTGGTGACTAAATCAGTCTATTAGCTTTTTCTAGGCCTGTGGTTGGCTGTTTTTGCTACATTTGTAATGCATTACAATTTGGTAAAAAAGGTTTACACTGGATGCTCTTCCATACGCAACGCTCCTCATTTCTATTTTATTATATGTTATACTACAGCTTGAGCACAGTATCATGAAACTGTGATATTCTTGCTTAAGGTTATCATACTTTCAGAAACTTATACCAGTCCATGCCTACTACAGACATTGGGAATCTGAAATATTTTGTCTGTTAACACCTTGCTTCTGGCTGGGATGTTAGAGTGTGGTGCGTTAAGACATCCATTAAAGACAGTCCTTAAAAAACGGATGTCCATACTAGAATGTCGGCAAATTGTCCAAACGCATTAGAAACAAAGTGGCAAGACGTGTTAGAAGGGAGCATGGACAATGGAAGAGGAAGGCAAGAGGAGTAGGGAGGAAGAAAACGGGAGTTTTTTCTGAAGATTGCATTGCATAACTTTGTGTATAGAAGGAAAAGGAACTGAGTAGAAAACAGTGAAGGGGAAAAGGGGAGGGAGATTTTCAGGGGCCAAAGGTGATCTGGAATGCATTTTGGCAGCTGTGTTTTTCTCAGTGCCTGTGATATATATTTTAGTCAGAGGGCTGGACTCCATGACGGACCAGAAGTGACCCAGCCCACTTTGAGTCTTTTTTTTTTTCCAAGGAGCGGGAAAACTGCTGGTCAGAAAGTCTGAAAACTTAAAGAAGGCCTTCTTAACATGGAATGAAGGGAAAATTCTGGATTGTAGATAGACTTTTCCACACTTGAGCTGACACACCCACGTAAACTGGGCGTGCTCACACACGCCAACACAGATTAGGTGCAGTCAGAGGGAAGGTGAGAGGCACAAAGACGCACCCTGAGGTACGGGGCCAACAGCTGGATTTTTCTTCCAAGCTTCATTCATTCTTCACTCTTGTTTTTTGGTCTTGCCCGGAGTACAAATGGATCGCTAAACTTGGAATGTGAGTTTGTGTTCTTTCTTCTGAGAAGGAAGGATATGGCCATACACTCAGGTAGAGTTCTTATCTTTCGCTGTATGTAATATGTAGATTCATTAAGACTTTTCACGGGACGCGGTGGGTGTGGGAGCTGCGGTTCAGTGTTATTATTTAACGGCAGTTCTTGCTGTTGTCACACGTCTCGTACAGGATTGATTGCTGTGTTTGTGTCGAGATTTCCCAAGACCACTGTAATTATTTATTCAGATAGTTTGTGCAATGAAGTCATTTGTCCTGGTAAACACTTGTGCAAATGTGGAAAACATGATGGATGTTATGTCCCATTGGAAATTAAAAATAAAATAGAAAAAAAGATCATCCAAATTAGCTGTCATTTTTATTCTGTTTGGCTATATGCTTTTACGTAACTACAAATTACGTAAACAGAATCTTAATTAACAATAGAAGCATTCTTTCTTTTTCTCTAAAAGAATTTTCAAGCACTTAAAGAATTGTACATAATGACACTCTTTCTGAAGTCATTCCAGCTGGAAGGTGCTGGGTCTTGGATGATGGATAGGACAAATCCTTCACCTCTTGCTGTCTCTAACCAGCTGTCTGCTCTCCGAGGACTGGGAGTGGAGCTCAAGGCTTTAGAGTCTAAGAATCAGTCTTCAAACTTACATCACTGGCAAAGGATGGCTGGACAAGAAACAGACGGCGAGTTTTGTTACAGGCCTGAAGTCATAATTCATCAGCCGGCTCTTAAACACTAAACTTCCTTCAAGTCCGCTTGCTGGAACAAGTCATCTAGACCTGAATGACTGACAAAATTTAAAGCCTTATGGATTAACAAAAGCAATTTTGTATATCAGGCCTTTTTAATGCTCCTATTCCACTGTCTTCAGTAATGTTTCATCAAACTTCCAGATGTGAATTGTAATGAAACGTCTTACTAAAAGTCTTTCATTCATTTTTAAAGTGCTTATAATTTGTGCCTTACAATAACAGTGTCAGGAAATGGTGTTGAAGGCTGTCATTTATAATGTTGGCCTGGTATTGATTTTTAAATGCATTTAACAGACATTGAACATTTGGCTTATTATGCATCCATCTAGCTTTAAAACTGCCTTTCTGCCTGCCTGTTATACGTGGTGCACTGAGCAATAGACACAGCGTGTTTGCGGAGCACGAACACTGATATCATGCAGGCACACAGACATGATTCAGCCTGCATTGTGCTGTAAGTTTGGCTTGTGCAGGAAAGGACTGAAAATATTGAAATGTTTTTGCATGTCACAATGTTCTTTTTTTTATTTTCTTTGTATGTTGATGGTAGAGGGGTCTTCTGGCACAATTGTGTTGAAGCTAGAGAACGTGGAGCGTGTGGGATGTGAGGGTTAGATTGCATTTAGTCGTGCTGCTGCAGCAGGGACATGGCAGAAGGCAAAGAGCTGAGTCTCTGAGCTGCTTTGTGGTTTTCTGTGTTATGTAACATTGTTGGAAACATGCCAGCTCCAGCTCCGGCACGCTTCCACAGGCCCGAAACAGAGTGGGATGGACTGTGCAGGAAAACGAGAGTGGGCAAAATAGAAGAGAGCAGAGGGAAGAAATACAGCCTTGCTTATTTACTCAGTGCATGCATGCATAGAGTTCAGAGAGTTACTGATTATAGTAAGCACTCAAACGGTCCTTCCCTTGTCCGCAGACAGTTCTACTCTCAAAATGTCTGTCCTAACACAACAGTGGTGGTAAAATTCAAGGGGAAAAAATGTGCGCCAAGAAAATATGTGGCTTAATGTCTTCCTGTTGAAAAACTAGCATGCATTTATAAGCATCATCACACTTCACAGTGTGTAAGTCTGAGTTTTATGAGAGATGAGTTTTTGGCTTTTGGTTTGCTGTGCTAAACCAAGTTAGGTCACACAAATATAGAAAATGCTTTCTCAGTCAGATGTTGTCGCAGCTTTCTTTCACAACCATCCACTGCAAACTGGCCAATTGTTGAGCTTGGGTCATGTTTGTGATGCCATTAACCATTTACATGTGATGAGTGGAAATGTGCAGATTGTGAGATAAAGTGAAAGGCTGAAAAAGTAGACAGTTACCAGGAATTTGAAGAACGTAAAGTGAAAATAATCAGTGTTAGAATGTGTTCGTGTTTCGAAAATGAAATAATCTGTTTCTTGTGGATAATTTAGATAGTTTCGAAAATCAGTTTCCAATAAGGATCATATATCTGCAACATGGTGTTTTTGTCCAGATTCTTACTTTAACTGAAAGTGTTCTGTCTTGTTTACCAAAATCAGACCTTTTTTCAGTACTTTAGTATGATTGTAAAGGCCATTCTGCAAGTCTCTCATTACCCCGTAAGTATTTACAAGATCTTAAAAAAAACAAAAAACAAATGCGCTTCAGGAAAAATAATTAAGTAGCAGCAAGTTTGGAATGCAGATTCTTGTTGTCACTGGTAATCTGACCGTGTAAGCATGAAGTGAAGAGATATTGATCAGTGTGGCATACCTCAGCCTTGTTGCTCACTAGACAATGAGGAACCAGTCAGAACTCAACGTTCCTTATTGCCTTAGTAAAACAAGCAAGAAAACGTTTAAGGCTTCAGTGTGATCCACATATGTCTGTGCCAAGGAGCCTTTCGGATTTGGGACCAGGCTCTTTTTTTATTTTTATTTTTTGCTACAGACAGACTTTATGGCTTGGGGTAAGTAGGGCAGCGGGTTGAGGGATGCAGATTAAAACGATTTCAGCTGGCTGTTATGTAACACAGAGCCTGAGTCTGATCCACCTCCAAAAACCCCATTTGCCGAAAACCAACCACCCTCCTCCTTTAGTGCCTCATATTGCCACATGTAGGAAGCTGGATCGAATTTCATCTTCCTCCTTTCTCTCTCGCTCTCTCTCTCTCTCTCTCTCTCTCTCACTCACTCACTCTTGTCTTTCTCGAAAATCTTTAGTCAGAGGAATGAAGAGGGGCCTGTTAAATGGAGTGAGAAAGATTTGCACTTACATGTAGTGAGATCTCATTCTTCTGTCTTTGGAACTAAACCTTTTTGTAGCTCATGATCCGTATAGATCTGGGAATATTTATCATAACTCATAACTCATTTCATTGCGGTTATGTGAAATGCCTTTTTTGTTGCACCTCATTAGATGATGTAATTTGGATTATACGTGACCCCGCCTGTGAAAACCCGGCTAAATCGCCAAATCTAAATATGAAATAAAGAGCGTCAAAGTAGTCATAGTGAGAAAAATGTCAACAATATGCCATATGAGTTTATTGCCGTAAATGATAGATTATGTGCTGAGGTTTTCGGATGTAATATTTGAATTTCTAACAGGATAAATAGCGAAATTCGTGATTTTATTCACCTTATGTTTCCATTTTCCACCGGAAAATACTGGAGGTTGGCTTCGTGAACATTGCTTTTCTAACGTCTTTGGGATTACTTTATGTGCAAAAACAACTGGTGATTTGGGTGTTATTCGGTTTAGGAACTACTGTTCTATCATTATAAAGTACATACAGACATTAAGATCAATGTGTATCCGCGGCAGTCACGTCAGGTAAAGAAGAGGTAGAAAAATTGCGACTTTAAGGTTATCATAGGCAGGGTCACATATACACAGAAGCATGAGATAGAAACTGCTGGACAGGAGTAATGTAGGAAGGGTAGGGGAAAAATATGTGAACTTAATTTTTCACTTCTCAACAGTGCAAAATATATTACCACACTGTTCTCACCTGTATTTATAGAACTTGAGCCTGGTAGAGTTCGTGTTCTTTAGCAGGGTTGAGAAAACCTGGAGTTTGCGTAATGTTCGCCACAGGCTCTGAGTGGGCTGGAAGCACAGGACTGCGTAACCCTGGTACAGAAGAGACTGGTGTGTGTGATGGAGGAGCATTACGAACACTGCAGTAAAAAGTTTACTCGCTTCAGCTCTGAGATGAAAAATCTGAGTCCATTGATTCAGTTATGACTTGTCCACAAAATGCGGAAGCCTGCACATTGCTTATTTGCTGTAAATCAACAGTACATGTTAGTCACACCATGGTAAATGCTTTTTGGAGAGGATGGTATTATTACTGTTTCTTTTTTAGCCTCGTATGCAAATGTGACCAATGTGTCAAACAGATGCTGCTAGATCCTCTGTTCTGCAGCGTATATAAGTGATCAGTGCAGTCATTGTATTTTAATCTGCTTACTTACACCATCCATGTTCTATCCCTGAACCCTAGTGCTTTCTAAAAACATTATTCAGTAATGGTAAAGCAGTAAGTGTCACCACTCACTCCGAACTAGGGGTGTTGAAATTAATCTTATAATCGATGCATCGCGATGCAGACGCGGACGATTCTGCATCGATGCAGTGGCAGGACATAATCGATTATATCATAATGAAATTGTTTGGTGATTTTTCTGGCGGCGGCACAAAAATTCTAGTTAAAAGGTAGTTGCGGTAGTGACTGTGGCTGCCTGATGTGAGTACAGCGCTGCTCCGGGTAGAAGTAACTTTCATCTCACTGACGGCGCTCACCGCATGCGCGGCAGCCGAGAATGGCAGAGGGAGTAAATTTCGCGTAATAATATAATATTGCGCGCAAACTGTATTTTTCCTCTCTCGAATGTCTTTTTTTCCTCTGGATGTGTTAAATAAATTAAATTAAATTGCAAAGTAAATTACCGACAAGCGGCTTTTTTGCTCGAGTTAGATTTCTACGCGGCAGGTTTGAAAGGGGCGGGTTTTGGCAGTTTGGGGTGGGGTTTTGGCAGTTTCTGCCTGCGATTCCTATTGGTCGATGGCTCCTGGTCTTGTAATTGACTGCACACTACAGACAGTTTTTACAGAAAAACCAAAGATGACGGAGGAAGAGGAACGGCGACAGGTAGGTTAAACGCAAGTTATAGTTTATCCACCTTATAATTATAATTTAATAGTTAGGTCTTACACGTTTAATAAGCACGCAATCAATGGCTCCCCTTGCCCACTTGTCTGTCCCCAATTCAACATAAATACAGATGCAGTTACAGACTGCAGCGAGGCACATCATTGGGATGCTGAAGCAGGCATTATAGCTCCATCATTACACACACACACACACACACACACACCCCAAGACTGATGGCCCAGAATAATAGTATCTGCATAATCATCCATTACGTTTCGTGCTTTGTTGATCCTCTGATGGTATGTAAGGTTGACATACTTATTATATTAGTTGTAATCCTTAAACAGCTTGCAGACGAGTGTCAGAATACTACACAGGTAAACTGCCAAAATGGTAACATACCATTGTAACATTTATGGTAGAGTTACAAAGGCCTTGGTTACTTTACCTTTTTCCAAATCTAATGTCTGTGTTTATGTTGAATTGGGGACAGACAAGGGAGCTTACATCTCACTGCTTGTATTTGTATTTGAAAACAATATGAAGTAATGCATAAAAAATGATGGGCTGCATCGTGATGCATCGTGATATCGAATCGAATCGCTGACCTGATAATCGTAATCGAATCAAATCGTGAGACCAGTGACAATTCACACCTCTACTCCGAACTGCTGCTGATCTGGCATACATTTAATGCCAGACGATTGAAATAGCAATCCTCCTCAAATGACTGTTGCTACAACATTGCTATAACATTTGCATATAACATAGTTCTTCACTGCTGTTATAATATCTGCACAAACTTAATCCAATTTAAATGTTAGTCAGCCTTTTTAAGAGATACTGTTTTATTAATAGACTAGATATAGAATTTTTCATATTGAAACTGTTACTAACCTCATGCACATTCAGTGTAAAAGTCAATTTCCACTTTTGTAGGTTAATACTGCATCCAAACTGTTTCTGTTTCTACTTCTATTTCAAATTTTAGTTTAAAGTTTATATTTAATACTCTGTTTCTAGTTTAAAGTGTATATTTTGTATTCTATTTATATATTGTTTGTTCTATATGCCCTATTTGTTGTTTGTTCCCTGTTTCCTGTTGCACTGTAAAAACTGGAGCCATATTGTCTCGTCTCTCTGTATATCTGTACAGTATATAGCAGAGATGACAAAGTTTACTTTGACTTTGACTGCAGTTGTAAAATGTATCATGTTGCACAGTATGGTAGGCCAGATAGTTCACATGCACCTTTCTGTTTGTCATGACTCTTTGCCTATGAATCTTTAGGCTTAGTGGACTTTGGTCATGTTTTCTCCAAGGCGCTCTGTTTAGTCAAGGAGGTGTTCAATGCTTGTCGGCAATTGTGGGCTGCATTATTTCCTGTGAAGTCATTCACATGTCCTCAACGCCTTACAGCCTTTCTGGTAATTTTAGTGATTATGTCACTTCAGCAAAGCTTTTGAAGAACTTTCTCATGCACTTAATTAAACTAACAAGTAAAACGTTTGGCAGTAACAGTGACAAAAGATATTAAAAAGCTTAAGGTGGTTTTGCCTTGATGGTGGTCCATCCTACAGATTAAATCAGTGGTTCTGTATGTTTTCGCGTAGGCTGATTTTAGCACAATCAAATCTTTGCACAATTTGCTAAACACATTTTTGTTTTCAGATATTTTAAGGAAATCCATGCTTTTGACCTTTTGGAAACTTTTACACCATGTCAGACTGTACTGCGGCTAAAATTACTTTTAAAAAAATTGCCGTGTTGACTGGAACAAAGCAATAGCCATAGCCAGAATGGACAGGTGACATTCAAATGTTAAACAAGGATTTTAAATATATAAATTTTGACACGTTTTTAATATTAACATTATCAACTTCGTTTTCTGGTTGTAGCAGGGCTAATTATCATGTCTTTTGAAATGAGAAGAATGCTATGATTGCAATTTTTTGTAATCTTTCCCGGGAACCTGAGAATGTGGTTAGAAGATTCCAGTGATCTAGTGACAACCAGCAGTTTCAAAAACAGAAACTTTCAGCTTCCCTTCTTGTTCCTCAGTTTAAATGCTTTATGTTGATTTCTGTTTTCTAGAGTAATTTAGTGGTTAACCACCATGCCTACAATTCTACCTGCAAAAGTGCTCTATTATTATAGCTGTTTGATTTCAGTTCATGTTTTTTGGAAAATGTGATCTGCCCGCATTGTTCCGATGCCATATGCAGAAGTGTCTAATGACGTTGATCAAAAACGTACATCCACAATCTAAGGAAAGGCTAACACAATGGTCACCTTTGTCTTTGTCCAATCTTTGCTACTGCAAATGGGTGTCTCTCCCAACCACAACTTTGTGTGTGTTAGTGGAGAGGGATATCTGTGCGTAATTCTATCTAATGCTTGCACAGGTGATACTGAGCTGAATATAGAGCCTTTTGGCCAGCTGGCCTTGCTATTTAAAACTGGGAGAGGACCCGAGGTGGGGGTCGGGAGCGACCTCGCTAGCATTCTGCAGGAGCCACACTGAGGATTGAGGGGGAACATACAGGCTTGTCAAAAGCCTGTATGTTGCCCCCCTCCAGGCTGGAGCTGAAATGTTAAATGAAATTCCCATTGTCTTAGTGACTTCCTTCCTGTGCACTCCAGAACATTTTACCGCACTAAAAAGAGCTGGTACTTATGGGTGAACATTTGGAACAAAAAAAAGCAGACTCAACTCTGTAAATACCTCTAACAAAGCATAATAGCTGGTGTATGATGGCCAAGATGGATTTGTTAATACTATTGTGATTGCAGTCGTTTATTGATAAGGTCTCATAAAGGTAATGCCTTTGGTTTCAAATTTGTGGTATATTTTTTATTTGTTGTATATAAGCCGGCTCTGCAGATTGTGTGTGATGGCCTGCAGGTTGTAATGAGTGAACGAATGGCAACAGCTGAGACGGACAGTGGAGTCATTGGCACTCAGCAACCCTTCGTTTGCCTGTGTGTGTGCGCGGGTGTGTGTGTGGGAGGCAGCACCCTGAGAGCATGTTTGTCTTACTTGTAGTCTGCACCGTCCTGTTCTCTCTGCTGCTGGTCTTTTTCAACGGTTTCTGTGGATGTAGCTCATGGATGTAACTCTTTGTGGGCTCAGGCTGCAGTGTTGGTCATTTACGCAAGTGACAAAGAAAGAGGACAAGGGAAGCGCAGGCGAGAATTTCGTTTTGACCAGACAAGAACTGGAAGCTGTGTGATAATCATAGAGGCGTTGAATTGAGGAAATATCGAACGTCCTTTTGAACAGATATCTCCATTATGGAAAACTTCCTCCAGTGATACGTGGCAGATGAGAATCATTTTTCACCTCAGGAAAACAACTGGGATATTGTTGTTGTTTTTTTTTTCCCCCTACTTTTTGATTTTCCAGCCATCAGGCTAAATTGAGACTTGTGGGATCGTTATTATTCAGTTCTGGATTCAATCATGCTGGACACTAACCATTGCCTTCACATTGATACGTCCTCGTTTGAGGAACAACCCACCAGAACTAATCGCGATAAGCAGCATGGAAGGCTGGACTATGACAGACATGCATATCATAGCCTTAAAGAAGGTGGGCTCAGTCTTCGCTTTTTCATTTGAACAACAACTTATTTGCACCTATACACAAGCCTGTGGCCTTGCTTGCTATAAAGTTACTCCATTTGGAATGTGCTCCATTAAAGCTTTATCAGATGCTTTAGCACATCAGGGCTAGCTTAAAGTCTTAAAGGTGAGGTCATTGTCCTGATATTCGCACTGATTGTGAAGCCAAGAGAGAGAGAGCCCGGCTGACCTATGTGTTGTGCCCAGTTGAGAGACTTTGGGGACAGGAGACGTGTTTAATTGAGTCCACCAACTGGCAGGCTTAGGGATTAACCCAGTTGGCCATCGCAAGTGTGGAGTCTTTACTATTTCACTCTGCCTCCAGTGAAGGGGTTGTCTGAGATGTGGGAGTAGGGGCTAGGAGTGTAAATCAAAAGTTTAATCCCAGTACAATATTATATTGATTCACTGGACTGCAATTTGATGTCTGCATCTATCACAAAGTCTGCTACAGTATGATTTCAAGAATATTTTTGAAATTCAGTGTATTGTGACATTACAATATATATGATGTCTGGTTGATGTTTTCAGTTTGGATCGATTTAATAGCTTTGTTGATCATTTTTGAATCAATGTATCTTTGTAGATCAGTGTATCGGTACACCTACTAGAAGCCTGTGTGGTCTCCACCAACCCCGGTCTTAGCACCTATCTCTCACTGTAAGGGGTGGTCAAGTTAGGGTTTATGGTGGCCATTTGATTTACAGTAACGCTCCCGGGTTCTCAAAGAGGTGTGGGGTCGGGGGCTTATGTTACCTCACTGGTACCCAGAAATAGTGTTGAGGGGAAGGGGGGTTGGGTGTTCAAAGCCTTCTGGCAAAGTGGGAATGAGAAGAATTTCGATGGGACAGAGCAATAGTGGGACAGACAACAGCAATTGAGAGTGTTTGAAGGGGTTGCGCTCGAACTCGCCCAGGCCAAGGCACAAGAGGCAAGATTGTGGCTTTTGCCTTCCCCGAATAGATTTCCCCACAGTGCCAGTCAGCTGTGTTGTGCATGTAGCGTGGCGAGTTTTAACACGTCTGGCTCTGTGTGGCGCGTGTGTGTGTATGTGTTTATATGTAAAGCAGTGAGAGTGAATGGTGCTATTGCTCGATAAAGCCCGGCACTAATCCCCAGACAGAGTGCCCATGAAGGTCAGAACAGCTGACCAGTGAACACAGCAGCGCCATGCCCACGATGACGTCATTACACCGGGTAACAGGTGCTGTCGCTGGGTACACATTCCGCTGGACGTTCATCAGATCGGCAACGGTTCACTTATTTATCTGCTCACTATCACAAGTTATTATATTGTTTAGCTGGTGGTTCTGAGGGCGGTGCCAGTCTTACATTGTAAATAAGCTAATCAGTTGGCTCGAGGGTGTTGTTTGGAATGGGGTTGCACCAGTCCAACAGATATCTGTGCTTTCTAGTATTGGGATACTCGTTTACTAACCACAGAGGTCAGATGTTCAGGTCTGCCTCTGTTTTTAGACTGTTTGTCCCAAGTTACTTCAATCAGACTATCACTCTAATTAGGAGTCGATCTGGATTCAAGTGTAAATGGCATAAAGTGTAAATGGGTATCAGTCAACACTGAGCATCTGATAATGTTTTATTAATTACTTGTCTGGGAGACTGAAGTAATTCTATTACGTTAAAGGCCACATGAGAGTTTATTCAAACATTCTTTTCCTAACCTTATATAACGTTTCTTCCTATATCTAGATCTGTTCAGAGCAGGAGTCCATGAGGACCAGAATAGGGAACCGGTGTTTTACGGGGTAATAAGTGTATTGTTTGAACTGCACTGAATATTAGTTTTTACTCATTCAGCACAGATTTAGATCTGCAAGAAACAAAACAAAGTGGCACAGGCTTCATACCCCACCCTGTTCATGCTAGTTGAGCAATTTTGTCTTCTCTTGGTCCATTGCTCTGTGTGTTCCTGTTTTTGGACCCTTGCTCCCTCCATCTCTCGTGCTGCCTGGTACACTTAGTGAATTAAAGAAAACGGTTGACCATGGAGAAACAGGAAGTGTGTAAGAGCAAACAGCCACAACTTTCACAGTCCCTCCCCTCTGCTTGTCCTTTAGTGAAGCAGAAACGGAGCGGGGTTCCGTTCCAACCCTGGCCAGACTTTGTGCTGCATAGTTCAACTTATGTGTACACACACCCTCAGGCGTTGGATGTGGAGGAGCTGCTGAGAGGCCGAGACAGTCAAAACAAAGCCATGCTGATGTGACTGTTGAGTGTGTTGTTCTCTTTACTCTAACACTTCTCTTTCTGTCCTCATGCAGTCCTCCAGCTCAAACTACAACAGAGGAGGACACGAGAGGAGCTCGTCAGCCAGGGAATCATGCCACGTAAGTCTTCCAGACTTGTAAATACTATTTGGCCCTGAGTGCAAGCATTGCCTTTTTGTTTTAGCTTTAAGTCGTACGATCAGCAGCTAAAATGATGCATGTGATTTTGAACGGCTATTAATGTACCGCGGTGTGGAAACCATAACAAAACAAGTGCTCAAAGACAGCATTTGCATCCTTTTTGCTCCTGACTTAAAATTTGAATGACGAGTATGAGAATCTTTAAGATCTTTATTTAGTCAAATAATTCAAAATGGAGACAAGGACTGAGGAAGGGTTGTGCGATTGCCTCAGAAGTGTGTTGCAAGCTAAAGAACATAGTAAGTTACAAAGGCAGTGTTTCTAAGTGCAACATTTGTGCAGTATGTGGTTACTTTTTAGATGTGAATATTAAATGCCTTAATATTACAAGTGCAGCCTGTATTTGCATATATAAATATTCTGAGCATACTGCTGTCTCACCCTGGTATTTTCTTGTAGCCTACAGCATACATTTGTTGGTATTGTATTAGGTAGTTAATCCCCTTTAATACTTCTGTCTTACATGCACCACAGAATTGAATTACACTTTGCATAGCTGACTGATTGCAGTCTCTGTCGTGTTTTGGTCTCTAGACCAACTCGACTGTGGAAGGTCTTCATGTTTGTCTGCAAGCAGTGGACTAGCTTTCAAGTGACTCTGCTCAGTCATTGTGAAAGGGCCTGCTTGTGTTATCAGGTGGTCCGGCTTCCCCCTCTGTTTCCACTTCCTTATTCTGGTTTCTGCTCATCGGACAAGAAGAGCTATACTGTTAACACCGCTCTCTGTTCTGCCTATCTGTGGGAAGAAGGAAGTGTAGCAGAGGGTAATAACAGCCCAACTCTGTTACAGTATGAACTGAAGATGACTGTACTTGTCGCTCGCATATAAACTAAAGGATAAGAGTGTAACAATACAGCGATCTACATCGATTCAACAAGCACATAGCACTGTGTCCAAAACATTGATCATCATCCAACATAACGTAACATCCCACTTTATATTGAACAGGAGGTCTGAAAATGCTTTTCATTCAAACATTTATCCAGAGCGACATCCATTACCTAATTTCAGGGACAGACTCTCTGGAGCACTTTTTGTTAAGGGTCTTGCTCAGGAACCCAATGAGGTTAGTGGTGGAGGTAGGATTCGAAGCCATGACCTCTTGGTCTAGAGGTGAGTATATTAGCCACTAGACCACCACTGCCACCATTGAAATGTCTGGATGAGCTCAGGAATAAAAAAAAAAAAGTTAAACGTTATTTTAGGTGCACAAGGGTATTGTGTTAAATCAAAATATTAAGGTAAAATCGCATTGTATCAAGCTTTGTGGAATTGGCAGACATTTGGGTTTTGCACAGGGGCTCAATTGTGGTAGTTCTAGCAGTTGGATAGAGCTGCATTTGGACCTGAGACCTCTTGGTCCGTAAGCAAGTATTTTCCCGCAAGGCCACCACCATCACCACTCATGACATCAGATCTCACTGGAAGCCTCTTAGCTAAAAGTCATTACCGTACGTCAGGGAAAAGGGGCTGCAAACACTGGGATGTGAGAACAGGTGGGAGGGTCAGTTTTCGCTATCACATTATATTTTGCATCATCTTCTGTGCTATTAAAAGAATTGAAATAGCTGACCAACTCGCGCTCGTTCAAGATGCCATGACATCAACCCCTGACTAGGGTTACAGGTGACCAGTTCCTGCTTAATCAATGATTGAATCATGTCTAACTGTAGCTGAGGACATTTTTTCATCTGTTGGCCATAGGAGCTCTTACATCATAGACGACTGTCTAATTTACCTTGTCTTTCGTGTAATGCAGAATTGTCACTAATAATCTGAAACAAAATGTTTTAAATAGTTAATGTAATAATTTGACAAACATGTTTACCTCTATGTCTGTCTCCCCTGTCTAGTCTAAAATGTATATTGTATGTTGTCTGGTTTTAAAATGTATATTGTTTAATGTATATTTTAGTATTTTACTTATTTATTGTTTATTCCATGTGCCTAGTCGTGCCACTGCCTATTTATTCTCTGTTCTACTGTTCTTTGTTTGTTTGCACTGAAAATAACCTGGAGCCACGTCGTCTCGTCTCTCTATGTATCTGTACAGTATATAGCAGAGATGACAATAAAGTTAACTTTGACTTTGACTTGACTAAATATACAAACATATTTGAATATTGTATATGTAGTCAATACAGAGTGGAAAGAATGAATATTTCCTTTGTTAGAATCTTCTGCTTGACATAACGTACATGTCTAATTTAACCGGACTCAAACTATTGACTTCTGTGAAAACTGGAGTTCCCTGAAGTTCCAGTTATGACCTCAAACATAAATAATTACATGAGTATTTATAGCAATTCTGTGTTTTCTGTACATCTTTTCTGAACTTTTCTGTTGCCTTTGGATGTAGTTTTAAATATGACGACGGACTTTTTTTATTTATGTTCCTCTTTTGAGTGTGTTCCTCATAATCATATGTGTCTGTCAGTCCTTGACTCTTTCTCTGTATTTGTCCGTAGCGCTAAAGAGTCCGGCTGCCTTTCATGAGCAGAGAAAAAGTCTGGAGCGAGCACGCGTGAGTACCCTCACACGGCCCCATTACCCTCTTCTTATTTCTCCCCCTTTTCTCAAATCCGTTCAGTTTATTTTCATATTTTGCTCTTCATTTTTCTGTCCCTTTTGCTTTGACTCTGCGCAGACTGAGGACTATCTGAAGAGGAAGATCAGGAGTCGGCCAGAGAGGTCAGAGCTTGTGAGGATGCACATACTGGAGGGTGAGTGTAATACATTGGCCTCTGAGTGAAGAAGCAGCAGTTAGTTGCAAGTCTCAGTAGATCTTTGCTTCTACCCCAGAGAACATTTACATGCATGACATTTATCAGAGGCTCTTATTCCAAAACAATGTACAATATCTTTCCACATTATAGGTACAGTCTCTCTGAAGCTTGGTATTAAGAGTCTAGCTCAGGGGCTGAATCTAGGATAGAGTCAGACAAACCCCTTTACCTCCTGGCCGACAAAAATCTAATCACTGTCCCACCAGAAAAATATCTATCTAGGATTTTTACCTTTACATTAATTCCATTTAGCAGACACTCTTGTCTATTGCAACTTTCATGCCCTAATTACAGTCTCCCTGGAGCAGTGGGGTTAACTTGAGGTCTTGCTCAGGTGTTAGTTCTGGCAGTAGAATAGGGCTGAACCTGAACCTCTTGGTCCTCATGAGCAGTGTAATGACACATCAAACAGCATCGATCCAATGATGTACGATCCCATAGCATCGGTCTAAAATGAAAACATGGAACAGATGTTATACATATTGTAGCGTCCCTTGCTAAGCAAGTGTGGATTGTCAGCTGGTTTTGACACAACTTTTATTAGGCATGATAACAGGATACTGTGGGCAGTAGCAAACATCGAATCATAGTCCATTGACTCAATGTAATATTATATCATGATGAAACCTCCCTACAAAATGTATAATTTGCCTGCCAAAATTAGCTTGGAGTAGTTTTTTAGAAAACATAAAAATATTTTCTAAAAATATGTTTGGGAATTACATACGCGTACATGTGAAGACCAGACAATTACGTGTGTCTTCAAGATTAAGAGTTTAGTTTCCGTCCCGTCAACAGAGACCTCAGCCGAGCCCTCCCTCCAGGCCAAGCAGCTGAAGCTGAAGAGGGCTCGTCTGGCCGACGACCTCAACGACAAGATCTCTCACCGGCCTGGTCCCATCGAGCTCATCCACAAGAACATCCTGCCCGTGCCGACGCTCTTAGGTCAGCATTAAAACATTATCAGCACACGCCTATTTACTCTGTCTCATCCCTGTTTAGTAACGACTCAGTTTGATAGGTGACTCATGGTTCACTACTGAGTGGCATGGCTTCATATTGTTTCCTCTGCAATTTCAGCTTCGGAGTCTCCAAAGGGTGAGAATTCCTCATTGGACGAGGACAGCAGTGACGCCCTGTCACCTGACCAGCCGGGGAGTCAGGACTCGCCTCTAGGCCTCGGGCCTCAGCACTCCCCTTCCGATATGCTCAATCTGAATAGAAACCCCTCTCCCACCCAGGTACAGTCCCTTTATGTCTGTTTTACACTATTACAGTCATACAGGATGGATTATTTTTTACACTGCCCTATGTTAAAAATAAAGTTAATTACCGGAAAAGCTACAGTGTTTTTAGAGCAGTTGCTACTGATAAACTACTTGTTAAAAGTAGTTCAGTTAGTAGTGAGGCTAATTTTAGTTAGCTACTGCAACATTGTTTAAGCATTGCTAATCAGCAAATAATTTGCAGTTCCTCACCCAGGCATCTGTGCTTAATGGCTCTGACTCCTCCCCTCCACAAAATTTGACCAATGGAACTCTGATGGTGACCAGCACCCGTCCTCCCACTGGAACTGCCAAAGTAAGCACTGGCTATTACTAGCTTTATGCTTGCATACTTCTATTTTCTCCCCCTTACGATTTTGTTATTCCTCATGTCGCGTCTTATTTCTGAAACAGTCACATTCAAAGTGTGGTTCCGACCGGCCCTCTCAGCGGCCTAAGAAACCCAAAGAGAACAAGCCTAAAGTGAAGAAGCTAAAATATCACCAGTACATCCCCCCTGATCAGAAGAACGATCGCGAACCCCCTCCCCAGCTCGACTCGTCTTACGCCAAAATCCTCCACCAGCAGCAGCTCTTCCTTCAGCTCCAGATCATCAGCCAGCAACAGCAGCACTACAACTATCACACCATCCTGCCTGCTCCCCCAAAGTAAGTGCTTAAATTGTAGGGGTGTAAATCACAACTTTTGTGACTGTGATATCAGTGCAGTGGACAACAATTAAATGTCTGTCACAAAGTCTACTAGGATACTGATGTTATTCGATTCAATTCAATACTTGATGTATCAATGTAGATTGATGTGTCGTTACACACCTTTACATTGGGGGCGATCTTATTGTGTTACCGTAACTTAACGACCCTGTAACTTAACTAAGGGTCGACGATTGTCAGCCGGGGTGATTATCAGGGGTCAATATTAGGCATTTTGCCGATTATCAGTATTGCTGTTTTATTTTGACCATCACTGATATTAAGTAATTACAAGGTGCACTACTGTGGCTGCACTGCAGTCTCTTCTTTCTGTTCTGTCTGCTCTCAACTCGCTGCTTCATTTATTGTCCCGCCCACAACAGTCTCTGATTGACTATATGTCACACAAGCACTAGCCAATTGATGCTGAAGCCTTGTTGTGACTCACACATGAGCGCGGTAGAAGTTCCGATAAGGAGAAGAGGACAGTTTCAGTTGAGCTTGGTGTTTATAAAAGTAAAAAAATTGACAGATTTTCTGGGTTTTTTTGCATTCAGTTCCAAATATCGGTTATCAGCCACATTAACTAGCAATAATCAGTATCGATACCGGCCCTGAAAAACCAATAATGTAGACCTCTAATCTTAACACTCTGCGTATATTTCCAGACTTCCCGTTGAGCAGCAACAGCCACCCACCAATCCCGGTCCCTCTCCATCCCGCTCAATTTCCAGCTCCTCTACAGCATCGTCCAGTCAAAATGGGTCTAACCGCCAGAGCCAGCCGACAGCAGCCGGGGCCAAGCCAGGGGCGTTGCCTGCCAACTTGGATGAATTCAAAGTAAGCCTGCTTTCTGAGTCAGCACTTAGAAGGCAGTTAAGATCCTGATGTTTTTTTTATTGATGGTCTGTTGCATTAATCAATGCTCTTCTCCTGTTAGGTTGCTGAGCTTAAGCAGGAGCTGAAACTGCGGGGTTTGACTGTGTCCGGCACTAAGAATGACCTGATAGAGAGGCTGAAGAACTACCAGGAGCAGAACGGCGGTGCAGGAACGGCAACCGGCGCTGGGGCTGTCAAAGCTTTCCCAACTCCTCCTCATCCTCCTCAGCAGGTGGTCGTTGAGACCTCAGCATCTGTCCCCGTTACACAACAGCCCAAAGACGCCGCTGGAAAAGTGGCAGTCATGACCAACGGGGTCCATGCCGCGGCTCCACCCCCAATTATGCGTTTCAGCAGCACCAGTTCCTCCCCGCCTGTTTCTCCTACGCCTTCCGACCGCTCGTTCACTGGCCAGAGTGCAGACGAGACCAGCTGTAATGGAGATGTGTTTGGAGAAATGGTAGGTTCTTCTTTCAGAACTGTTTATCAACACTTTTAATCAACGCTTCTGTTGTTCCGTGTTGACCTTAAAGCATTTCACATTTTTTCGGCTCAGTTCTTGTTTTTTAAAATTAATCCTCTAGTATGTATATCCTTTTCTCAACAAAATGGTCTTTTGTTTTTATTCAACCACGTTTCTTATTTTGGATTCTTCTGAGTCTGCCTGTGTAGGTTCTCAGTTGTCCAGGATATGGTAGTCTTGTGAGCTTCTTTGGTTTTAAAAATGTGATGGGGAGCTCCAGGTATTTGTTCTCTAGTGGGCATGTCGTCTTGAAAGTTTATAAGAAAGGAGTAAAGGAGGCTACCTATGTGCAACTGAAATGACCGACTGTCAGCCACCTACAACGCAGCATTGAGATCTCTTCCCAGGAAATTTAAGTTTGAAGGGCCAAATGGTTCCCACCTGGGCTCAGGTAACACTATCTACTTACACCTTGATCCACACCGTGCTTTTTGTGACAACCGCTCATTTTGCAGCAGATTGAGTCAATGATCACTTTCAAGCTGACAACCCCACTAGAGGAAAACCTGAAACTCCTTGTCAGACTTTTAGAAATGAAGAATTTTCAGATGAAAGGTGAAACATCTTCAGGAACCTTAAAGAAGTCTAGGTTCTTCTGAACTTGTTTGATCTTATTTCCCTGAACAGGTGAGCTCCCCCTTAACACAGCTTACTCTGCACCCATCTCCGGAACACCCTTCCCCAGTTAAAGAAGAGACGTCGGGGCAGCTGCAGTCTTCCTGCTGCTTTTCCCGTCCCGCTCCTCCACCGTCTGGACGCACCCAACCACAGGAGCCTCTGATGGTTGCGTCGTCCAGCTCTGCAGCGCCTCTTCTGGATAAAGACCAGATGCTGCAGGAGAAGGACAAGCAAATTGAGGAGCTCACTCGCATGCTGCGGCAGAAACAGAGGCTGGTAGAGACCCTGCGCTCTCAGCTGGAACAAGGCAAGCGTGGAGCGAACGCAGACGGTGCCAGCCTCAAGCTGGCCCTGACCAATGGGGTCGGGATGGGGGTGAGGGTGAGGGTGAAGGAGGAGGTGGAGGCGGAGGGGGACATGGAGACGACGGAGGAGCCACAGCCTCCACCGCAGAGGAAAACGCAAATGCAGTGCTCTCAACAGACGCTGCTCAAACTGCAGCAGATCCACCGGCTGCAGATCCAACAACAGCAACAAATTCAGCAGCAGCAGCCTCAACAACAGCAGCAGCAACAGCCTCAAAAAATTCACACAGGGCAGCTCAAACAGCAGCAGCCAAAGCCGCATGTACTGCAACAACAGAAGCTGCAGCAGCTGATCATACAACAGAGCCAGCAAAAGCAGCTTCAAACCAATCAGAGGAAACAGCAGCGGCCACAAAAACTACAGCAGCAGCAGCAAAAACAACAGCCGTTACAGACACAACAGGTCTGTCAGGTTACAATAGATAGCAAAGCTGTCCAAAAATAGTTTTTTAAAACCATAACAAAACATTATATTGTTTTCATGTAAGCTGACTGACATGAGATTGAGTCTGTCAAAACATTCACTTGTATTGCCGTTTGGTTCTCGGAGGTGTAATTCTTGCCTTGTGCTCACAGGTCTCACAACTGTTTGTTAACCAGCAAACCGGCACTCATTTGACCACATCTTTTCCTCTGGACCTTCTCAAAGCTCACTCAACTCCCACCCTTGTCACAGATGGTAATGGCAACCATTATCTGATTGCACTTACCAATAACAGTGTGGAGAGCTTAAATGGTGAAAGTCCTCCGAGTAAATCAAACGGACGCATCACCCTGCAGGTAAACTACACGAGTAGTGCACAGTTTCTTGTATAAATTGATTAAAGTGAACTTTTGACTAACGCCTTTTAGTAGATCTGTTTATCCAAAACAGTTAAAATGAGTTTTCAGTTGTGTGGTTATGAAGCTATTCCACAAATGCCACTTTGCTTCATAATTTTGATTCCCACCCCCACTGCCTTCCCCAGAGACTGCAGTCCACCCCTGTCAAGCTCCCTAGCCAGTCAACTAATGAAGTGGCAGTTCCTGCAAACCAATCCCATCAGCCCCAACAAACCACCACTGTAAAACAGCCCAAAGTAAGTGAATGTCCCTTGATTTCACACCAGTAAAAAACAAAATTTGTAACAAAATATTTTTGTGAAAAAATGTATATTGATAGTTTGACTTAAAAGGGGCAGTCCATCACATTTTCATATATTTTACTTATACTTAGGCCCACTTTTGTAGCAAGGTAATCCTCTAAGCTACTGCGGTGTGTAATAAATGTTAATCCCTCCACCAGGTGCAAAAGGCAGGACTGCACTTAGAAACTCCTCCAGCTCAGGAGCCGAGTCAGCCTGTGTCTGCCCCACCCAACCTCCAGTCCTTCTTCCTCAGCGAGGAGCCCAGCCCTCTCGTCCAGCCCAGTGCCTCCCACTCACTTAAGGTAGAGCATTTACCACTCGTCCCCTCTTTTTATTTTCACATCATAACACCCCCTGGTTTCACTTCATTTTTCTCCTCTCTAAGTATTACTGTTCTGTAACATTAACCCCTCCCCTTTCCCTTTACCGTTTCCTCTACTATGATCACCCTTTCTTGCAGGGAGAAGTGTGTCCAAGCTTTGACCGGCACACTTTGTTTACCCCTCCCTCTCCAAAACCAACATCCCACCCCCGTCTTAAAGTATGATCTTTTTTTCCTCTCTGCTCTCTTTACATCTGCATCTGCTCCATCACTGTCATTTGCTGTCTGGAGTACTTTCCCTTTTGTCGACACTGCAGATTGAATTAACGTTATCGATCTTCCCACAGGAGAACGGTTCCAGCAGTCAGCACATAGACGATTTGTTTGAAATTCTTATTAAGAGCGGAGGTAAGATGTCAATACAGAACTAGGGGTGTAAATCACAATATGATATATTGATTCAAATGGACAATGATTCGATGTTGTATCACAAGTCTGCTGTGATATTACTTCAATTTATCGAAGTAGAGCGGCATGTATTGTGTATTGTGTAGATCATTTTCATACATGATATGAATCATTACAAAATCGTATTTTTTTTTCTCCATCTCTCTCTTCCAAACCAGAAATCTCAGCCGGATTCAAGGCCAATCCTGACCCATCTCTCTCAGACTTGCACTCCAGCCCCACCTCTCCCTCGTCACCCTCTTCCCCACTCCACCTTTCTCCCCCTACTCCTCCTCCCCCAGACCCGGTACCAGTATCGATCCCAGTCTCTACCCAGCAACCCCCAGACACGCGCAACCGGCCCTGCTCAGGAAGTGGCCGTCTGGAAGACTTTCTAGAGAGCACCACCGGGTCGCCTCTTCTCGGGGTGGAGCCTGATGGCCCCATGACGCTGATTGACGACCTTCATAATCAAATGCTGAGCACTTCCAGTATTCTGGATCACCCCCCTTCCCCAATGGACACCGGAGACTTGAGCTTCTCCCCTCACCCCACCAGCCTGGACTTTGGAGATCCCGCCTTGGATGGCATGGATTGGCTGGACGTGTCCATGGGAGGAGGGAACAACCCAGGTGGGACCGTTCTAATCCCTCTGGGCTCTCACACACCTCCCAGTGTCTTCTCCGCTGACTTTTTGGACAGTTCAGACCTGCAGCTCCACTGGGACTCATGTTTGTAGGGTTGTAACTGCAGATTTACCCCACAACGTCGCACCTTCGTCCTTATACTGTGTACAGGATTTGACACGCGAACACTCCAACCTTCATGCTGTTTCATATGCTGAAAACGCAAAAACGTCATGCTCCACCAGACTGGTGTATTGTATTAAAGCAGTTCGCTTGTTTGATAGGTCGATTTAAGCACTGAGTATTCTCCCCGCCGCACCCTTGTCCGCACATGAACCGTGTTACAATGTACTGTGCTGAAGTCTTTGCCAACAGAGACCAATCTACACTCTGTACTTGCTTTTTACTGCTTTAGCAACTCTATATATTCACAGTAAGCCAGTGTATCTCCAAAACCAAATTGTTTCTGGGCTTGCATTTTGGCTGCACTAAACACCAGACAAGAACGTTTGTAAGACTGCACAGGTAAATGCATGGTCTCTTAAACCAAACTAAATGGGGGTCTGATATGCAGTTATCTCATTTCTGGGCTTATCATCCAAAATTGTGGTCGGACAGTGTTTAATGGGTTCCCTTTTCCCATGACATATCACTTTACTCTGCCGTACTGCTTTTCCGTACTGCTGGCACTGATGGAGTTTGGGCACAGATTCATGGCAGGTAGGATGTTTAAGGAGGCAGTCCAGTCCTCTAAGATCTGAGGTGGGCTTTGGAGTCTCTTTCCAACATGCCAGTGCTTCCAACTTTGCACTTAAAAATGACCCGAACAGTGTTCTGGTCTAAGGAAACCTCCCAATCAAATAAACTCTGCTGGGAACTGGGTTTGGTGACGTTCACCAGATCTCTATGCATTGCTGTATTTGAGGTATATAATTATTGACTAAAGCCTTTTTTCTTCTGATTGTATAGACGAGCCTGGTGGAGGTCAGGGTTGGGATTCAGGTTTCAGAAATGGAAATGCATATTTTTTAGAAAAGACCAAAAAAATAAAATGAAAAAGTGGAGTTCTGATTGATTGAGTCTTTGTCTCTTCTTTGTTTACTCTTTTTTTTATATTAGGAAATGTATTTTATACCTACCTCAAAAACAGAGTTATGGATTGACAGGTACTATTTTTCTTTTTCAGCTTCACGCTGGAGTTATGAAGCTAACAGGTGAAGAAAATGATTGTGTCGACTAAATTAGGTTCATTTCTGATATGGCGGTGTGGCACTGAGATATGCTTGCGAGTTTAGTTAAGAAGCAAATGGAAAAACTGTATGTACAGTATGTTATACAATGGTTTTTTGACCCTTCTATATCTCTCTGCATAGATAGATCTGGCCAGTAGAGGGAGCAGAAGTCAATGAAATTCTTAATCTGTGCTCATGATCAGATTATAAATGTTTATTTTGTTTTTAGAATAATTGGCACACTGGTGACATCTTTCAGTAAGTGATTGTCATTGTGAACCCAGCACAGCACACGGTGCGCCACGACGAAATTTGACCTTGGCATTTGACCCATCCACGAAGAAGTGGGCAGCTTTTTTGGCGGTGCCCGGGGACAGTACCTTGTTCATGAGTACCTCAGTGGTACCTTTACCAGTACAGAGGGAACCGTCCACCCTCCAGTCATGGGGCCAGCTCCCTAACTGTTACACTACCAACTGCCCCCTGCAACACCCACTGTAAAACACTGTAATGTGGCTTAGCAGCAGGGTAGGTAGTGTTATCAGCACTTCTAAATTAGGTCTGCAGATATATTCAGAAGATTTAGGTTTATTCTGAAAGGAAACACTTTAAGAACAGTTATGCAACATATAAATACATAAAAGATTTTTTTTGCTTCATGTCTAGATATATAGTTATTCTATACTCTTGATTAGCATATTTGTCATACAGATATTTTCAAGTTGACATTCGCCCCAACAGTCTTCAGAAGTGACGTCCACAGTGTAAATAAGCTATTAGCCATTCAGCACAGTATTTTAGCAGTCATTTAACAGTGTTTGTGTAGCAGAATGTGGATATTTAACAGGTAAAATTTACCATCATTAGTTCACTGTGTCATATCCCTTTCATAACATGACTTGTTTATAATTTGTCAGTGATCCAAAAAGTTTTTATACCAGTTGTGGTGTAGCTATTACTTGGTTTGCATCTTGTAAGATCTTTCCAAAAAGCCCTTTCGTACATAATTAATGGAATACATCTAAATACATACAGCAGTTACATTTACAGTGTAACACAATAGTAATAATACATATACACATCTTACGAAGTTGTTTAACAAATGTAGTAGAATCATGTGTCATTCATGTGTGTACCACACGTACAGAATATTCATGTGTACAGGTAAGATAAAAGTGCACAGATGTGAAGTTCACATGGTCATCCGGTATTAACAAGTATGTGGTTTAATGGTGGAAATGACTGGAAGCTTTTTTACAGTACACCATTTGAAATATTAGAAACATTGTAAAATATTCGGATATAAAACATATTGCCATAGATAAAATGTGCTTGAAATGCAGTTTCTTAAGTGACCTGAAATGTTTCCTCCTTCCATCCAGACGCTTCATGGGAGTTTGAACTTGTCTCTTCACCATAAAGGCTATAATCAGATTAAGGTTGTTTTTGAACTGGGTTTCTTAATTTGTGGTTTTGTCTGCAGGATAAAAGCTGATTTGGTAATTCAAGGTAGAGTTTAAATATTAGTTCATCAGCAACTTGACCTTATTAAGCTAAATTAAATTGTAATGTAAAGTTTAAAAGAGTAACCATAGTTTCTGAGGTAAAAGTTGTGCTTAGTCTCACAATGAATCATTAGCTGCTAAAAGGAGGTTTAATGAGGATATATAAATATATATCTACATTATCAGGAAATAGATTAAACAGATACTTTAAATTCAACACAAGAAAGGTTACTGTTTAATCTTTGCATAGGTCATGAAAAATAATATAGCAACATGATGCATCATCTGCTAACTAAGGTTCGTGCAAATGATAAAATGTCACAGACGTTAGAGGTCTAAGCATGGATCTTCGAGGTGGAGCTTTTCACTTAACAGGGAAAGAGATTCAAGCAAGTTCTGGATCATTAGAGAAAATACCAGAACATTGTTTTTGAAGCTGTCCTCCCCTCCTAGGAGTTGAGGTGTGTGAGGACAGTTCGGGATGCACAAAAATGCGTCACGCTGGGGTCTCATCCTGGTTTTGGGGAGCTGAGAGAGGGGTAGACTATAAATCCAACATTAACACGTAAAATAAGTAGGAGAATGTATTTTAAAGGTATTAAAAATTCAATGATTTACATGTGAGAACATGAATATTTTCTGTAGTGTCAAACTGCTGAAAATATTTAAGATCTAAAAATTATGTTTAGAAAAATTATTTTTCCCACCATTTTATAATAGTATCTTTGCGTTCTCATTCTTCAAGTGAGAATGCAATTTTTTTTTTTGCCTTTTCAATCTGACATTGCCTATTGCATTGTCATGTAATAAGGTATTCTTGTATTAATTTACAAGAAGTGCACAACTCCAGACCTACTCTAACAAAATACATTATTGTTACATTGATTTGGTGTGACAGGTATTGAGAACATCACCTACAGTTCATGTGGTGCAGTTACTGCCAGGACATTACGGGTAACCTTTGGAAATTTTCAGAACTGCATCCTTACTGGTCACACAACTCAGAAAGGCCTCCCATGGTAAGAGCCCACTGAGAGCATGACCTTTTAGTCACTCTTCGTCCACACCCTGAGGCTCAGGTCTACATACTTGCATTTTGAGGAGACATAGCGATGCTCAACACTTTCAACCATCCTCAGTCTCTCTACTTGAGATAATAAGAGCATGTTTGACTTTTCATGTCATTTCATCTACAACTTATTGTCCGATTGTGTTTGTGTAAAGATGACGGATGACTGTTCTTCTTGAATGATGACTCTCCACTCCCACGCTCCTTGCCAGTGGAGGTAGATCTTGGACTGCAGTGATAAAAGCATTGTCCTGTTGAGTTCATGTAGTCTTAATGGCCATTCATGAGTTGTTGCAGGCTGTACATACACCTCTCTACTCATTGTAGTCCAAGCTTGCTACAGCAAAGACCCAAAAAGCAGATATGGACCAAGCTAACATGGAAAACCCTATTAACTCTGGGACTGAAAATTAAACTCAAAGTTTTGAAACAAGGGAACTACATGATACCAACCAACTCTCTGGGTTACGCTGTAAGTTTTGCTCCTGCAAAAACTGTTTTGCAAGGCTCTTAGACAGTGACTTCTGTCTTGCTGTTGCTCTGGTATGCCTTCTGTTTGGGACCATACTGGTACGATGAATGCGCTCCGTAGGTCACAGGCTGAGGGAAAGGCTCTGGTAGGGTCTCTATGCTGCACTGCCTCCTGCTGTTGTAGTCCTGCCGGCGAACGGAGTGGATGGGATGTGACGTCTGTCGGTGGACGTGCCTTGACCCAGAATCCCAAGCTTTGAAGGCTGAACCAGACAGCAGGGGATGGGTGGTGGTCTTTGGTAGGTGGCTCCTCTCAAATTGAGTGGTGGGGATGGAAATGGAAAGGGGTGAGTGGACGTCAGCAGAGGGGAGGGTGTCATGCATGTAGGATTTATCCTGATGCAAGTAGGACTTGTCTTTGGGGTGCATTGGGATGGGCTGGAAGGGTGCATGTGGAGCCTGGTGCTGAGAGAAGTCCATGAGTGGGTAGCTCTTGTAGTAACTTCTGGCAGCAGTATCTGCTTGAAGAGGGAAAGATAAAGGTACATCAAAATTTTGATGATAAAGAGTAAGGTCTATCCATTCAGCCAAGTGTATTGGAGAATATAGGGCAAAATAAGGTAAACGATGAAAAAGTTAAAGTTGGGGTTAAAAGCTAAATAACGATCTCTGCAAATAAAATGGTGTAGCTGTGAAGTGGCAATGGGTTGTAAACATAGGGAGAAGTGGTATCATTACAGATTAGCAGATAAGTGAGGGAGTGAAACCATCAGAGGACCGAGTTCAATCCTCAGACCCAAGTTACCTCTGTGCTTGAGGACTTTACCTGGCAGAGAAATTCTGTCTCTATTCATTACAGTGTTGTCATCTTGTTTATTTTCACTGTTGCAAAACAAGTCAGGAGAATTTCAAAGGCATATGTAGCTGACCGGCATTTCATGGACATAGTTTTACTGATTCTCTTGTTATTAGACACTCCTTATAAAAACACCATGATGATATAGATGGCCATAGCAAATGCTCCATGAAAAGTCATGTTGTCACTAGGGATACAGTGTCTGCCTCTTCAGTGGTCACATGGTATACTAGTCAATTGAGTGTTTGACTGCTAAACATTCTCTGCTAAACATCCTGGGGCACTCAGCTGTGTTACATTGCCAGATATCAGATAATCTGTGTGTGGGCCTTTTACTGTTTAGTTTGGTGGCGCTAAAGGCAAGTATTTTTTAATGCTCAATATAGATGCAAACAAATGTTAATTGTCATGTTGAAAATGTGTAATTAGGCATAGTCATTTGTAACATCTTTAATAAAAAGCTTTCTCATAATAGTGATGCTCTTCATTTAATGAAGAATAAATTAAATCAGTAAATGTACACTAAAAATACTATCAAATGTTTGATAGCTACAGACTAACTTGAAAAGGGTGACAGTCCAAATAAAAGAGTAATTAAATTTAATTTAATTGAATGAAATTATTTTGTTGTTAGTGAGTAAACATCAGAACGAATGGCTTTAAAATTAAATGTATAGCCGATATTACAATTTTCCTGCATACTATGGCTTTCATATCATGAGTAGGGTTTTTTTTTAATAAAAAAAAGCTTTTACTGTAAATCAGATTCATCATCAGTACATGTGCATTGTAAAATGTTCTTGATCTGCCCTTTAAATGGATACATATGCACACACACGTATGCCTGTGCGTATGCCTGTATGTATATATGTACTGTATATATGTGTGTGTGCATTCATGCACATGTGGGTGAAGATCTAGATGTGGTTGTGCGTGTATACAACACGTGTGCAGGGTGTATGTATGTCTGGATCACTGTGTTTCTGTTGCCACTGGCCTTGTTTTACGAGACAGTAATCTAGGGCAGTCCGATGCCCCATCCTATAGTTATCTATATAGAGTAGGCAACATGTTATCCACTTCTCACATGCTTCCCGTCTCATGCTTTAGGTCAGTGATGTGTTATATACTGACAGTAATAATGTTCAAGTTCCGAGTTCCCATATTGGAATAATTATTTAATCCTGCTTGCACTTTAGTTTGTATGAGATCAAATTTTAATAAGTGTTGGGGGGTAGACATAACTATGCTTAACAAATACTTTTTTCAGTAGCTTTTTTTTTGGAGCTACTTTTAAAATTCTGTGGAACTAACTTTAAAAAAAACATAGCGATGTAGAGTGGCAAGGTGCTACATCATGACCAAAGAAATATTTGTATTTTTCCTTTACATATAGAATTCATTTTCAACTACTTGTGTTGAATTGGCAGAAGTAGCATCTGATAGGCTAGCGTGCCCTCATGGCGTCACAGTACGCTCTTGGCAGCTGCCTGATGGACTTGGAAGATAATCAGGGGTGTAGCTTCAATGTAGTAAGCGACTTTTCTATTTTATCTGTAGCTTCACTACAAGATACTTAGTCTTCGGGTACTTGAGACCAGTTTTTGAAAGTCTTGGTCTTGTCTTGGGCTCGGTCGTATTTGTACTCAGACAAGAGGATTTGGGATTTTATTTCGAGACCAGACTAGACTTGGTTTAGGTGGTCTTGATCCCAACTCTACAAGATACAGAGAACGGTTCAATGTAGTAAGCAACTTTTCTCTGTCTTGTAGTGAAGCTATCTACTTTATCAAAACAGTAGCTTGGCTATATCTTACTAGCTTGTAGCTTGAAAAGCTACTGTGTAAAAGTAGTCTCCCCAACACTGGCTAAGAACAAATATGCAAGACTGCTCAGTTTGTTATTTTTAACTTTTTAGTGAGACGTTTCTTAGTGTATCAATGCCGTTGTTAACTAGTGCCTGGAGAATAAAGTGTATCTCTATCTCATATACAGTATATACTGTATATACGTGCATGTGTATGACCATGTGCTTGATTGTGGAAATGGGCTGCCAGCCAATAACTGACTAGGCTCCAGCATTTGGTCCTTTTAAACAAAGGCTGTCTTAACAATGTCACAAACCATGCGAAAAGTGAAAATGGGCTTCCACCAAAGGGCTTCCCTAATTCTGTCAATCAAAAGAACGAGAAAGAAAAAGAAGAAAATATCTCTTTGATTCTTGCCTTGAAGGAGTCACAGGCAATCTTTGTGAATTCAGAATTGAATTACACTATGAATAAATGATGAATGAACTGCATTATAAAGATTAAAGGGGTTTGGTGGAACTGTGAGTGAAGAGCAGCTAAAATCAACTGATTCCTAGTTGTTGTAATGATGGACAATTCATCTTTGCACCGGTTGTTATTAGCCCTCTTACCAACAGCCTTCAGGGTGGTGTACTTGTTGAGCGCCAGGCCTGGCAGGCTGATGTTGCTTTGTTGCTGAGGAAGCCCAGTGGTTGGGCTCAATGAAGAGAAGGAGGCGTTGTTGAGGTGGTATTGCTCTGGAATGTAAAAAAGAGGCAACCACGAAGAATATAGGTTTTATAGGAGACCAAATATCTAGCTTATATATAGGTCCAGTCTAGGTTGTGCAGGGTCCCAGCATTGAATATTGTGCTTCAACAACATGCCCTTTCTAAAGACATAGGGAGCAAAAATCCAACTCTAATGCAGCACGAAAATCTCACAGTTCACAGTGAATATTTTAAAGGGTGCACAATAAAGGTTGATTTGCAGTTACATCAGAGTCTGTGTCGGGAACAGTAACACAGTTACAGTATTAAAAACAGTATTAAAAGCAGAACTGCGATAACTAACACATATGACCCAGTCACCACATATCTTGTTCTTCACCCATAGCTTCCTCTCTTCCACTTATTTATGTGTTTAGCAACTTTTGATTTGACATGTATTATATCCCTTTTTCATCCGGGTGATTTCCCATTGAGACTGCAAGGTCCTTCTTGCACGCTATGCTTCCTTATTACTCTCCTATTTATCTATTTGTGCCTATGTGAGTGTGTGGTTTGAGATTATCATTGTATATCTGGTATGCAAACAGTTATATAGACTGCAAAGAAACACTGTGTCTCATTTACAGATAGCTTCTTACATTTTTCTTAAGTTCATTCTGTTCACCACTGTATGGTAATATGCACAAACATGCATGCAATAAAATTTGCCTTAGAGTTCAGCATTTGTAGATTCTGTGCTCACCAAAGAACAAAGTTTTATAAACAAATTTCATGAACAGATGGTGAATGAGGCCCACTGTTGTGCATTGAGGATAAAGCAATTATACAAGCATTGCATGAATTTTGATCATCACCCATATTTTTTTAATAATTAAATGCCTTCATTATAATATGTGTGTGTATATGTGTGCGTGTTAATGTGCTACTGCGTAAAACGGGCAAGCACACAATGCTGTTTTTGTGACACATTCACAAGGTGATAACCTAAAAACAGCACAAGCTCTGAGGCCATGTCTATATCTGACGCCTTTGCTGGTTTGAGGCCCAGTGCTGCAGTCACCGGCTGTCCTATTTTGCCCTGCCTGCCCACCTAGTCTCGCCATGCCATGTATTGACCACAGAGATGTGACACGGGGCACTCAGAGAGCCCTGCCCTAGTCAGAATGGCCTACTTCCGCTCATTGGTGATAGCGTGGGGAGGGGACTGATGCAATTAGTCCATATTGGATGTTTTTTTTCTTTCCTGTTTGTTCCATTGCCCGTCAGTGAAGGCTCATTAAACATGGCACGGTGTGTTGAGCTCTGGGAGATGTGCAGTGCTCTTGTTTTCGAAGCAGACATGTGGCGTGCGCTCAGAGAATTATGCTGCCATTTTCTATTAATGAGTAAAAGCAACTTATTAAATGCTATTAAATGGATGTTCATTAAAAGCCTGGAGCACATCCTTCACTAGATCCATTTGGACACTTGCATTTAGATCAAATATTAGGAAAACAAACTAGCTGTAACAACATAAATGTTGCACTAGAGCGTACAGAGACCTTAAATCTACGTTAATTACATGGTTGTCAGATGAAGGTCATAAGGTCAATATGGTTCTGTATGTTTATATATTTTAATTCAATTTTGGATGAAAATGCCTAAAGGTCAGTTTCCCTCAGATCTGGCGCATTTGTCTGATTCTCTGACTTGCATGTGAGCAAGTGGTTAAATGAACTTTCACCGTCAAATCTATCCTTCTTTTCTTTTTAAGCCTGCTTTTGTTTCGGCCCTCAGGCCAAAGCAGTAGCACAGTAGCACTAACTACCATTCACCATTTCCTCTCCATCGGGTGAGACATCATTTGATAATGATGGAGAATAAAAGTAGAGACTAATGAGGCGGCTGTCAAGTGAAAGCGTCTCTCGGGGACCGACTTATTCAAACCCAGGAACTGCATTCAGCGCACATCAAATTAAATGTGAGATCTTACTCTATAAGGAAGAGGAAAATGTCCTCTGTGCATTTTAATATCCTTATTAAAGTATTATCGAGTACTCCTTTAAAGTTAAAATCTGTTTATGAATGTCTGAGGGAGTGGAAATGGCTTTGAGTGCATTGTTCTCTCTATCCAGTCTATATTACACATAATATATGCACATGCATCTAAATAATAGTGGTCTGCTAAAGTGAAAGCCTCCTGTATATAGTTATGTACAGATGTTGCTATGACTATTTATTTGGAAATATGTCATCATACTTTTCTATTTATGCATTTAGCAGACACTATACCAACTCCCTGGACCACTTGGTACTAGGGGCCATGCTTAAAGGTGGTTGTGCTGAAGGAAGGACACATCTGGCCTCAAACCCACAACCCCTGGTTTCACAGATGAATATCCTACCACTAGACCACCACCGCATCAGTTCTAAAATTCGCATATAACAGAGACTCACGTGTGCAGTCCATGCGAAGAAGTACTTCTATAAAAAATTCCCAAAATGCTCTTTTGTGCCTTATCAGCTTCAAGGTAAATACCCTTCCAGTCTTGTTTTAGCATGTGAATGTAAATTGAGTCAGGCATTGAGTGTGTGCAGCAGAGATGCACTAATATGGGACCAAGAGAGAGGCTGTATATTTGTGATTGTTACCCGCAGTCTCAGCCTAATGCCGCCATCTCGCACTACGGCCAAGCATTGTGCATGGTCATAGCCCTGAAGCTGTCAGACCAGTGTGTGAGATTTGTATGTGTGTAATGCCTGTAATGCCTGTGAGACAGACATGTGAGTGATTTTGGGCCTTGGAGATGTCCAGGTAGATCCTTGTCTGTCTTTATGCATGAAATTGTCACATCCTGCCATGAGGACACAGCGACACTTAAATGTTTAGTGAATATGCAAGCTCCACTCAAATATATTTTAACCGAGATACTGATTTTTTTGACTCACTAACGAAACTATTTTACATGCCGAAATAGTGGTCAAAGTAATCTTCTAAGGGCATTGTTTCACATTTTGTACTGAACTTTGTTCTAGAATTATTGTCAAAACATAGATATGTCTTGACATGTTTTGACATCCATCCATCCATCCTTTATGACTATTGTTTTGAGAGAAGTAATGTTACTTTTGTACTTCATAATTTGATTAGGTACTCATTAGTCTCTATTTAGTTATTAAAATGTTGGTTAGATGTTTAAATGCTATTCTACTACAGAAAGTAGAGTAGTAATGCAGAGATTTGCGATGGTAACGTCACATTTTTTATCCCTTTTATTTTGCAAGAGAACTGATCTTTGTGTGACCGAAGATGTTTGGAAAGAGGAGGGGATGATGAGCACATAAAAGCTAAACATGGCTAAAAAAAAAAACCCCACATGAAGAAGGAACAGGAGGATTTGCTACCTGAGGAGAAAAGGGAATTTTTGGCCCAGCAGAAGATGAGGAAGAAGGCTCTAGAAACAGAAAGATGAAATGAATAATCTTACAGAAAGTTTTATTTATGTGTCATTAGAGAAAGGGGGTTGTTCTTCATAAATCTCTTCTGGTTCTAGCTCAGTTATTTTAAGCCACAGGAGTCACATATCCTTTATGGCAGTATTTTTCCACACTAATATAATGATTTTATCTTACCTTTTTGGTTTTTCTCACAAATAAGACAGCCACCAAAAGAAATATCTGAATTTCCACTAAAGCAGAGGCTTTGTAGAATCCAAAGCAGGATAAAGAGGAAAAAGTCAAGTTTACTATTACTCCACGCAGCACCAAAAATGGATGGGACAAAATTTTGGCAGGTTTTCAAACTTGTAAGTGTGATATGATGGTCCTTTAATTTGTATTCAATCTCATGTGTGGCAGGTAGAAAGAGCTGGCAATGTGGCATTATGCACCACACTGAGCATGGAGAAAAGAGAGAAGGGCAGACAGTTGTCTGGGGGTTTAAGAATCAAAACCATGGAAAAGAATGAATAATCTCAAGATTGAAGGAGCCAAGAAATGAACAGATGAGTTGAAAATATTTTTAGTAAAGCCAATCATTGTACCATTCTTCAAATAAAAGAACACAGTCCTCATGGTAAAACATGGTAAAGGACCACAGATATTTTGGGGTTGCTCATGCACAGTGAGCGAGACATTATGAAATATGAAAACTGCCAAAAATGTTGGATCACCCAATGTAGGATCCACTGTTAGAAAGCTGGGTCTTTATCACAGGTCATGAGTCTTCCAATAGGACAGTTACCCAAAGCATAATTTAAAAAAACAACCAGACGAAGTGCTGGAGAGCTCAGAAATAAGGAACACATTTCAGCTGTTATTTTTAAGACCAAATATTACATTTACAGTTATTTTGTTCGATCCATTTCTGTTTTTTTTTGCAGAATGATATTATTAGATTTTACTTTTTAAAATATGCTGTTGTGCATTGTTCAAATGTAAACAAAAATAACGTGAATAGCAACTTATTGGTAATGCATCGGTTACAGTGAACTAGTACAGTCAACAGACACTACAAGTGTCTGTAAAAACGTACATGAACTGTTCAGTACAACAAATGAATGAGACTTGCTATGACAAATGTGGCAACCACGTTTCTTACTGTCCAATAATATATGTAAACAGGGGCTGCAGCAAGAGCCTATAACTTCTCAGTATAAAGATGCTAACTCTTCTTTTGAATGAGATAACAGAAGTCGGCCCTGGGGTCACATTACTGGATCATATGTCTTAATAGAGAGCTAGTCATTATGTAGCCTCAGGCTCTCACCCACTGGTGTAAATCCTTGTCTAAATGTGAGGTGGTGTGTCAGGCAGCTATTCCCTGCACTTCTTCTCTCTTACTCTCTCTGATCAAAGTCTCCACAGAGTGATGTCAGGCTTTTTGAACGCCAGCGTTACACATCACCTTCCCAGAGCAATTGCTCTAAACCCTCCATGACAACAGCGGTGGCAGACCATAATCTCCTCCACACCATTACTGGGAGAAACTAGAGAGTATGCAGAAGATGTGTACAGTCACACATATAAAGCCCCTAAGCACTGCCGAGCCAAACTCAAATCCTTACCATTAAGAGGGGAGGAAAGCATGGCTGTTAAGCCATGCACAGACTCTGGATATCAGCATAAATCCTGCATAAACTGTTGGTATGAAGTCTTTCTGAGCCTTAACCGTTCACACATCTGCCAAGTGGCAATTTGTGAAGAGCAGTCAACTGTGATTGTGTATAAAAATGAGAAGGAAACTGGGTTAGGGGTGCATTTTCTCTGGGTTAAAAGGGAGAATACTAGGTCAAAATAGAAATGGGGTGCACATAGGACAGGGAAGACATGAATAAGAGGAGCTGAAAGTCTGACATCAAACATCTCTGGAAGACACATATTTATGTACATGCGGCATCCGCATGGGCAAAACATATAGAATTGGCACATGCTTCTTGTGAACATACAAATGGGACCAATCAGCATAATGATGAGTCTTTCTCTCACATATTCGTGGCCCCCAAACATGTTTATTTCTCCTTCTTCTTTCTCTTCTTTTTTTTCTAAATTTCACTCCATTAACGTTCTTACCATCAAAGGAGCAGAACGGTGTCACATTGATATAATCATGTCTGACTCATGCCTTCTTTACATATCTGTGCATAAATTAATAAGCAGATTTACACACCAACACATGCTGTCAATTGAATTGACCAATCAGGAAAAGCTTTAAGTAGCACATTTTTACTCAAAAAATTAAAATTTGTTAACAAAATATCCAGTTTGCCAATAGATTTATACATTTGTATAAAATGCATAAGTGTTAAAGGTTAAAAAAGATGCAATTAACCCATTGAATTATAAAGCACTGATCTGGACCTGTGATTATGACCTGGGTTGGTGGGAGTATTAAAGCTTGTAGCTTTAATGTAGATCTATGAAATTCCTTTCTCTTTAGTAAAGCCTCAGTCTGCTTTGTTGCTCA
The DNA here is from genome assembly GCA_032718565.1 of Distichodus sexfasciatus. Classification (NCBI taxonomy): domain Eukaryota; kingdom Metazoa; phylum Chordata; class Actinopteri; order Characiformes; family Distichodontidae; genus Distichodus; species Distichodus sexfasciatus. The sequence continues at coordinate 2,245,641 of JAVGVS010000032.1, forward strand.
TAGCTCTGTGCCTATAGCTGAACTTCCCACAACTATTCACACATGCTCCCATACACAGTCAAGGTGACTGAGCAAAGGTCACTTCCCCATAGCATTCAGATCCAGACATGTATAAGTACACATACACATACACCGACCTACTGAAGCATTTCTATGTTGATATGTTATGCATGTTATGTATTCTTACATATAAACAGAGATTCCCACAAATCACAACATATTGTCATAAGTCAATACATAAGTCACTACATAACAAGGATTAGGTTCCCATTTGCCTTACCATTTTGAGTCTGTATTTAATTTCTAAATACTTTTATATAGTGAGACATTTTGCACCCTATTGGCAAGCTTTTGTAGTCACTTCAGAAATAATCTCTTACCACTGCGGCTGCGAAGCATTCGGGCTGAAACACCATTGGCTCCAAGGGAGGAGGTGCTGCTGGTAGCTCCATCTACAGGGCTTATCTCTCCACCCGGCTGTTTCAGCAATTCCTGCAAGGTCCTGCACAGCACAGAAATGTTCGTTCTATAGCAAATCATTAACCTTGTGTGCATTAATACATTAAAAGGACAAAATGAAAATTAAACATCTTGGAATTGTTTTACTGTCACTTCTAATGGTTATTTCAAGGTGTCTAATAGATTTTATTTATTTGCCATTTCTACTATCTAGCCTATAGTATAATGATGTTCAAACTCCACCTTTGAAACTTTTCCGTATTTATTGCAGATTTTATTCAAATTTATTTTTGACCCTAACTCTTTTTTCTTTGAGGTGGCTGCTCAAGGTGAGGTGTAATATATGTAAGGCATTTCATACACATTAATGAAGGATTCGTTTTCCAACTCTTTCAAACCTAAAAATCAAACCCTAAGACATTCATTCGGGTCTTCACCAAGGCCTGTCTAAGTAGCACAAGAGCAGTTCTTGATCTGACGAAATTTCTACTCCAAATAACTAGGTTACTATTCTCCCAAGCACCATGTCCTGTTGTTGTACTATTTCTCGGAGCCTCCCACATGCATCCCTGGCAAGCCCCCAGACCCGTCCGACACGCCCTCTGGCCGACACAAAAACATGATGAGATGTAACGTGATTGTGCAGCATAAGTGTGTAGCCCTTGGCCAGTGACTGCCAACAGGAGTAGGCCATTGAGGCGCAAAATAAGGACAACAGCAGATCTGAGAGGCATGGGGCTATGAGGATGTGCAACACTGATGTCACCTGAGTGCTGGAGCGTGCTTCTGAAAAGAGAGAGAGGGAAGCAAAAGAGAAAGGACAGTAATTTGGTAGGATAAGGTCAGCTGTTCCTGATGGACAATCATACTTTATGAATACTCCTGTCTTAAACAGTAAAGCTGACCAGGGGCTCACAAAAAAATGACAAAGATCATCTGTTTGCTGTAGTGTTGTTTGCAGATCTCAGACAAGTGGCACCCTGGGGTTTGCTGTCCTGGACAGCTGTCCTCTAATATGTCAGTTTATAACACAAGTTTCACATAAAATACAGAGTTCGAAGCTTTTCCTGCTTGTCTACAATTTGATACGTTCATCCCTTTCATGAATGTATGTCCACTTGAGTGTAGGTTTGATAATCATAGCTAATGCATCATATTTGATACATGAATTAAATGCTGCAATCAATATATACATATGGGATTCTTTTCTCTTTGAAGATCTTCCAAACTTTCTCCAATTTGGCCCTATTGGTTCAAACTTAGGATGTGCATGGATTATTTTTAGCCATATATCGTCTAATTCACAAGGCGCTGACTCAAACCTTAATAGGATCCACAACTATGAGTCCCTCTCTTAGACTTAATCTGACTCAGGTTTGTCTCTGCCTGCCCTGCTGTCTCAGACATAAACATTTACTCACTACAGAGTGACGTGTTTTATATGAAGCCTTAGAATTCAGAGCTTCTGTCCAATTTCATTGCCAAATTGGCCTAGATAGTGACCTCATGAGGACAATTATGAGGGCAATAACTGATTATGGGTCACTGCCTTAAACTCAAAGTTGAAGCAACACTTCTATAGTTGGAGCATTAATATAGAGTTGACATTCATTTTGAAGAGATTCAGTATAGACAGAATGATTTCAGGTGTAGAGTGTAAGCTTTGACTGTATAACAATGCTATTTCCCTCATCTCATCATTTGAAAGTCTCCAGCACCAAAATCTTCTTTAGGGAACCTGCACATTTGCTTCCTACAAACGGAAAATATTAACAGTTCTCTCCTTTTCCCTTGATCAATAAATCATCAACTTCACTGCAGTGCTTACTAAGCATGCCAGATAGCTTTTCTTCTTTCTGAATTGTGCACTCATATCAGAAGTTTGTGAAACTAGGACCGCACCATGATGGCAAGTGATGGGACACTGTGGTTGCCGGGAAAGGAGCCTAGGCCTACAGCAATGTTGAGTCCTTTCTGAGAATTTGAGATGTACAGCTGCCCAACTGAGCCCTGGAGGAGAACTTGTGCCGGGTTTGAAGCTGAGATGTCTGAATTGGAGTCATCTGAATCGATTGCTCAGTCGTGTAGCGAAAACAAGTGTGTGGTCTCCAGGGACACAGGTTTCTTTTGTATTTTTTTTCCTTTTTCCATCTATGTAGCTACAAATTGAGAGACATTTTCCTTCTGTTTATACCTCCTGTCTGTTTGAATCATATATTTGCCTCCCTGTCTAACTCAAACCTTTCCTTATTTTTTCTCTTTTCTACACAGAGACACTTTCTGTCTAACTCACAAAATCTGAATGCCACTGATATTGCTTTCTTTTCTGAGGTGCTAAATAGCTAGCTTATATAGCTATATAACCCCTCATTTCTGTAGTGTTTTTTGTTTTTAGGTCTTCCTACTAAAAAGTGAAAAATATATCATTAGTAGATGTACAAATCTATCACAATTTAGTTTAGGGTATTAAGGCCCTGTATCTTACTAAATATTAGACACGGCTGTTATATATACACCTGTTTGGTTTCTTTTTCTGGGGGGATCATACTAGGAAATATTCAAAATTAATTGAATTGGAAATAAAAGCCATTTTAATGCATGAACCAGGGATTTATTCCCATTTTTTACTCACTAAAGAAATGAGGGATGGTTCAAGACTTTTACACAGTACTGAATAACCTGTGCCCCCACAACCCCAGTTGGGATTAAGCGGTTTGGCTAATGAATTAATGGATGAATGAATGAATGTATAACCTGTCTTTCTTAATCTTAACATTTGTAGATCATGGCTTCATAAATGTGTGTATCCATTTCTGAATAGTCATACTCACACTGAATATACTGTACATTAAGGAACGAGAGCTCAGCAAAGTCACTTGCTTTACTAATCAACCTAATAAATGTTTGTGTAATAATGTTTAGGTTGCATCACACTGTCATAATTATGTGGAGTACTGCTAATATACCAAATGTCTCCACAGTATTTAACTGTAATTGCGATATAATTATATATATCTCTATAGTTCATTATGGATCATCTGGATTTAGTTCAAATATAGCTCTGCCGTGTGAAAGTGGGACTTGCAGACAATGGAATGAGATGATGTGAAAGGAGCTAATTAGAACTAATGAAAAGAGTCAACTATGTCCACTTTAACTGCTCTGCAGAGTAAAAATTAGCTTGTCAATCTTCTGGCTATCCTCTTTTATTTAGTAGACTATTAGAATGTCTCAACCTCTCTCCATTCCCAGAATCATCTAATCTAACTCAGAGTAATGTCAGATAAGATTATGCTGGAGACAGATCATAGCATTAAAATCCCACCAGTTATACCTGCTTGAAATGACAGTGTCCAAAGATATCATCTCTTCAATTGCTTTTTCTTGGACAGATGGCCATTCTCTTTATATGTACCACACCAATCACCTGAAATCTGACTTCTTGTTCTAATACAGTTTATTCTTTCTCTTTTTCAGTGATCTATCCATTACCAAGTTGCAATATCTGTTCCAAGTTCCATGTCAGAAATGTACAACAATTCAAACGAAAAGCTAAATTCCTATGACACACATACTTTGCCACCTATTCCAACCTTACAAACCAGTGGATTACCAACTGGTGTGTGCAGTAAAAGAAGATATAATTTCTTGTTTGTCAAGAAATTATATCTTCTTTTACTACACACATAAGTACATGAGATGTCCCACCACAAGAAAGTATGGCATGTCAGAAACAAACTGAAGACTTAATGCAGGCTAGACAATGGAAACTGATTTTAATTTCCAACATGACGCCCCTAACTGACTCACCCAAGCAAGGCTAATAATGGCAAGCCTGTGTCAATGGCCAAATTATTAAAATTCACCAAACATTTAACTGGTATATGCAAGTTACCTACCATCTCCAAAAAACCCCAGTAAATATGCTGGAGCATTTTTTTTTTTTTGCTAAATTCACTCGCTTAATTATCTTTACACCACATTGCTATCATAGAGTAGGTACACTTCTACTTTCAGTGTTAATTCAATGCCTTGACTTTTCTCCCTGTATTCTAATAACACCACAACTATATATTTTATTACATCATTGTTTAAAGTATTGTTCTCATTGAGTACTGTAGTCATTTGTGCATGATAGGTAAATAGTTTCTTGAATACATGAAGGTATGCATTTTAAATGACTATTTTTTTCATTTCTAAATTAAAATGTTCATAATAAATTTAGTGCATTTGTTCTTTAGTTTGCTCTACATTGTGCCTCGTAAATTTGTTTCCTGCACTTCCCAGTCAGTACTGAATCACAATCAATTCTGGTATGTCCGCAAGTCTGACAATGAAGTATTAGTTGAAGTTAAAGTAGGCTGTCCCTGTTTATCAGAATAGACCTTATCTTGTCTCCTTCAGTCCATGTCCCTGGGGCAATGCAGCATTTAGGGGTCAGGCACAAACCCTGAGAGTTCTAGATTGACCCTAACGTCTGTAGGCACAGTATGTTGAAGAGTTTGGATGTTGTCAGAGTACTTGGACAGTCACTTTTTCCTTCGATGACTCAGGGGGTCTGAAGAGGACGGAATGGAGGGAGGGGACAAGCAGGGGGCCAAGAGGATAAAAATGTCAGTGTTCACCCACTGTGACTCAGCTGTGCAGGAGACGGTGTGCCTTCCAAATCAAAGAGACAGAGACACCTTCACACGCACCAACACTCACTCACTCACCTGACCTTGTCATGGCCAGACATATTCCAGTCATGTCACACATATTTGGGCAGTTTTGAAATGCAATGGAAGCAGAAGGGATAAGGGTCTAGGGTCATGAAGGCTTTCATGGCAGACATGCTTTTGTACATATCAGGGTTACATTAATATTCATATTATTCACATTATTATATGTGTTGATGTGCACTTTTTACACTCAAACATTCTCACCACTGAGATCTCTCCCTACTGGAGAAACAACTAGATCCAGACTTAGTTCACACTAAGTTAAAAGATATGAATGGTTGTCCACTCAAGGACACTTTATGATGGTCAGCAAAGGCCCTTTTCCCCATGACCCACTTGAGCTGAGAACTACATTCATATTTGTATTTTTCTAGTCTAGATGCAGAACCTTTCAAGCTGCTTTCATGACAAACTAGCCCAGTAAAGCAGTTTAATCTGTCCTCAGCACCATCAAACAGCAGCAAACTAACAAAAACCAGCAAATGACCATTAAGGACCAGCGTATACAGTAAACTATGCTCGATTACACTTTTTTTCCACAAGCAATATACTGTATAGTTTCAATCATTTCTAGCCGTAGAGCATACCACATTATTCAATATGATATATCTCATCCACACTGTTGCCTTAGGACACTCTCACACAGAAATAACAGCAGAGAGTGATAGACTCTTCCTGACATGCTAAGTCTGTCCCTTCTGTGGCTGTAGATGGTTTACGGTACACAGTCATGCCCTTGGCCCCAGTATTCTGTTTAATTTGTGATTTGAACCATGTTCTCTCACCCTTAAATGTCATTGCTGGAGTACTTGATGCAGATGGATTTATGATTCACTGGGTGATGACATGGGACCTCAGGGCTTAAAGGTTTATGTTAAGGTTCTGTCTGTCCTTAAAATATGCAAAGGAGACTTCAATGAAGGCATTGGCTTAAGTAAAGAACTGGACAGAGGTGTCATCTTAGACATAGATCCACATCACTGAAAGTAAAAAGAAAAGTCACATAATATCTGGACGATGTATTTTAAGGTACAAAACTTTATGAGACGTCAACTAAAATGTACATGTTTTTGGAGAGTGAAAACTGTAGCAGTACGCCCTAAAAAATGTTTTCCATACATTTCCTTCTTGTCAAGTAGACGATGTAGCTTCACATTTTAAAGCACTAATAAATTCAAGGACTCAATACCATGGAATCTTAAAATGTACAAATATTCATGAAACAAAAGCAAGATAACAGTACACACATCTTTGGTGTTGCAAGACTGTGCAGAAGCACTATGAGAACCTATGAGGAATTCTCTGGAACGTTGCTCAGAAAACAGCGAAAGAGCAAAGGGAACTTGAGGAAAAGATAATCCCGAGAAAAGTTTGTTTAATCTTTGTGCAGCATGTTAATCTTGAGGGAACTCTTAATCTTGTAAGAAGAGTTAATCTGGGGAGCAGTGTTCAGCATCTGAGAAGTACTTCATTATAGAGAGCCGTTAACCTCAGAAAAGAGGTAATCTTCAGGGCAATTTCTCTCTGACCACAAAATGCTCTCATGTTAGAAAAGGTGTTTACAGTTTTACAGCAGCTTTTATCTGAGGTGGGAACATTGCCGGAAAGAGGGAAGAATTTGGCAGTCTTATGAGTTCTATTTTTCTGGTTTGATGAGTCCTTTGATATTCAGAGATTGCTATTAAATATTCAAAAGACTGAGGACAAAAGTTCTGCTTCATATATAAAGAGCCTGTTAATGAATGTTGATTTGGAAAGAGGCACTGCATTGATCAATATGGTAAAAAGAGATAAGCAGACTAGAAAAATAAATCAACTAATGGTGAAAACAAAAAAGTGACTTAAAATTTGTGCAATGGTTGTTTATTTTAACAACTTCATCATCCACTTAAGTTAAAATCAGTATGCAGATGTATAATGAAACTGCTTTGAAGTATCTGTACAATCTCAGTTGGAAATTGGGGCTGGGCACTGATCATTAGAATGAGGAAATTATCACACAACACTGTACTAAAGATACACCAGCATTTCAAAAGTATGATCCTGGAGTGAGCTGGCTCTGCACATTTAATATTTTGCCTGCTACAAATACAACTCCATCGTTTAATTTTCTAAATCACAGTGTTTTCAAGATGACATAAATGCCTTTGCCACTGAGACTTTTACTTAATGTAAAAGATGCTGTGGGTTCCTTTTTTGTTTCTAATAAATTTTTGCTGCAAAATGCTGAAACAGAAACATGCATATGGTAGAACTTTTTTTTGACATCCATCACACTTACCTTGAGCTACTGAGGTCGTTTTGTCCACCTCGGCTCTTCTCCAGGCCCAGCTTAGTGAAGATGCCCACCAGGACCATGATGGCAACCACACCACATATTATGTAGACAATCATGTGCGTTCGGTCCCGCTCATGGTCTGACTGGCCTTCAGTAATGGTGGCCACCGGTTTGCCTGTGTTTGCCCAAATGGGTGTGTCGTAGTTGGAGCATGAAGTCTGGTCAAGCCGCTGCTGACGGAACTGGCAGCAGAAGCGGTAGAAGCAAGTCCCACAGCAGTACAGGAAAATGCCAGCGTTGCAGTTAAATGGCGGGTCCCACTGACCCATCACGTCGTAGTAGCCTTGGCAGCGAGTGCCTGTAGGTGGGACCATTTCCTCCTCCACATCTCCTGCAGGTGAGCTCAGGGCTAGAGCTCCTTCCGAAGTCACAGAGGTTATGGTGGGATCAACTGTTATGTTGGCCAGCTGCATGTCCACTTCTGTGGTGGTCTCATCCTGGGCCTGCGATGCCCACCCAAGTAGAGCAGCAAGAACAACACGGAGGAGGAAAAACTGTCCCGCCATCTTCCTTTAAATACTCATTAGATACTACAAGTTTGCTCTGATTTTTCAGAAAGTGATGAATGTGCAGATGGTAAATAGCCAATGCTTTGTTTAAATTAAGTTTTAATTTATGTTTTCAACCCAAGCAAAGGCATAATTATTTAAACATTATATTTCATTAAAGAAGTATTTCATTCAAATTAGTTCAGATAAATAACTTGCAAATGTCTAATGTATAAAAGAAGCCAATGAGTCTAATCATTTTAGAGCACAAAATGTACAATGATTCTGGAAAATTTCTCACTAATTATCAAAATGTGAGAAGCAAAAATATGACTTTACCTTCAAGAAAAATTATTCGGAGGAGATTCCGAACAATTCCAGTATTTATCCTAGGCAAACTGATCGATAATGCCGGCCTGCACTACTTCTATGCAGTTGCAGTTCAATTTTAAATAACAGAAATGAGTTAATAGTCCTATGTTCATCCTTTTTCTCCCCTGAGAAAAGTAGTCCTTGGAAGTTACCAGCAGATAAACAAACAGCACAATCCAGAGTGATCCACACAGTGTGTAGAGTCAGAGTCCTGTGAAGAGCAACAGTTCGGGATTCAAAATAAAATCCTCACAGCCTGAACACCACATTAGAGAGGAAGAGGGGGAGCGAGAGAGAAAGGGAGAGAGAGAGAGAGAGAAAGTGGGATGGGGTGGGAAAGAGGAAGAGGAAGAGAAAGGGAGGAGGGGTGGGGGGACGCAATTTCCATCCAGATGCTCCTCACAATGTTAGGGGGGAGGAGTATATTTTATAGAGTAGGACACAATATTTTGATATCTTTTTATGCCTTCATGCAACAAAAAGGCAAAAAGGATGTGGTCCATGGTTGCAAGTCTGTTTAGCACGACTATGAGTGGGGAAAGGTAGAAATGAAAAAGAAAAAAATTGGGAGCCTTTTAGGGTTGCATGATGAATACATCCCATGATGTAGCATGCACAGCATTGAGCTTGCTCTTCATCCCATGGTTGTCATTGTAAACTGTCCTGAACATCCAGGAGCTGAGATAAACACATTTGAATGGCATTATGAAAGTGTGTCTGCGACTGCACGATTAAGTCCAAGGTTCTGACTCTCAAATCCTCTTCATGCATTTGCAAAATCCAAACCTGTCCAAACCCTGTTATGCCTGCCAGGAGTCCCCCACCCACTGTCCATCACAGCGCTGGTCTTCAGCGAGCCTCATAAACATTCAGCAGCTTAAAGCCGCAAAGAGAGCTGAGAAGAGGAGGCTCGTGTTTAAGGTTGGTCTGTCCAGAATGGCACTGCAAATAAACAAAATCTTTGTTGTTTTTCCCCCCAAGCATCCATCTGGTACAAATGCAGCTTTATCTCATTGTCATTATATTATTTTCTCCAGAATTCTCTCCATAATTAATTTAATACCATTAATGCCCTGTTCCCAAAATTAATGTTTAACCTCCAGCCATGTCCAAAAATGCTGGCATGCAAAAACATGTACTTTATCACTTTTCTGTGTCTATTTCTCCCTTTTAACCTGTTCTTTTTCATTACTGTAGAACTCTATAGAAGTGAATGTGCTACAAAGTACTGACAGTTAAATGACTACATTTCTCCTGATATGTGCAGGAAAAAGGAAGAGTGCCTGAATTTCAATCTACAACAAATTTGTGAGGGAGGTAAAAAGACACGGGAAGGCAAGATCAAAGAAATGCAGAGCTATTTGAGTAAAAAGCCAGGGCATTTAAAACCCCTCTATGTACTGTCTACTACAAAGTGTCTATACTTAGTCAGTATCAATTTGTGGATGTACAGACATTTTAGGAAGTTTCCTCTGATGCGTGTCTGATTACTTCACAATAAATAACTTTTATTTTATTTCTCTAACCTAAATATGCCCTCTCATCAGCATGAATTTCTAGCCTGGTGAGAGGATGCTCCTGAATATTTCATCTCCCCTTTCTCATTGACACTGTTTTTGTTTTTTTGTTAAGTTCCAATTATCTCAGTGTACTTTTTTTTCAGATGAAAACAAATGCATTTCACTTTGGTCCCTCACTGCTCTTCCTTCAGATATGCTTTTCTGCAGATTCCCATACTTTCTTATACTCAAGATTTTAGTTGGATTGTTCACTAGGTTTTAGAGGATTGTCATCTGTCCCAAATTTTCATACATCAATTTGAATCCCTTAACCTTAAAGATAATTGTCTTTGATTACTTGGCAAGAAAATGTCTGGCATGCCCCAAATTCTCTAATGTTTGCTCATAAAAATATTTGCATTATTCACGTCCATAATATTAATTATCAAAAGAAAAATAAGTAGCATTTACCTACTGACCAAAATATAATCGCTTAATCCCTATTGGGATCGTGGGGACCGGAGCTTATACCAGGACTACAGGTGTGAGGCAGGGATCAACACTGGCTGGGCACCAACACACCACAGGCCACACACACTCACACAACACAGTCACACCTTATGGGGCCAATTTAGATTAACCAATCAACCTATAGCTCACATGGCGAACATGAGAAGAATACCCAATTTCCACACAGAAAGGCCTCCACCGTCGACCCAGGGACTGAACCCAGGAGCTTCTCGCTAGGGGTGTTGAAATAAATCACATAATCGATGCATCACGATACAGACATGGATGATTCTGCATCGATGCAATGGCAGACCATAATTGATTATAACGGAGATTTTCAACCAGCGGTCCTCTGCCCCATCTGTGGCGGAATTGCAGGTGGTCCATCACATGCAATCCACTTTCACCACTGAAATCACTTGATGATTTCTTTTTTTCCTTTTTCAAAACATTTTCAGATGATTTGGGCATCTTTATGATTAATTAATTTAATGCACATATCTAAAAAGTAATACATAAAATAGGCCTACTCCGCTCCACACACAGACTGCTTAGTCTGAGTGGTGGTCCCTGGGACAGAAGCAGTTGAAAACCTCTGGATTATATCATAATGACACTGCTTGGTGATTTTCTGGCTACGGCATAAAGAGTCTAGTTAAAAAGAGCATCAGGGTGGCAACTATGGCTGCACGATCTGAAATCCATGAGCAATCTGTGTGCAATATGAAGTAATGTAGAAAAATTGATGGTATGCATCAAGATATTGTACTGAATCGAATTGTTGACCTAATAATCGTAACTGAATTGAATTATGAGACCAGTGAAGGTTCACACCTCTACTTCTCGCTGTAAAGCAACTGCATGCTTTTCTTCCATTATAAAAAGATGTCTTAGCATACCCTGTTCAGTCATCTTTTCTTGCATTTCCGCATCAGTAAAGAGATGCCATTTTTCATTATTATATTCACCTAGCTGTTTTCTGTTAGGTATTGTTTTACATATATCTTTTGAATTATCCAACATCCTAACAACAAATAAAATTAGCACTCACTAATGAATCTTTACTGACCATAATCCCAGGTTATATAGACAGTTGCCAATATATTCTATATAAAGCAGTGCCCCATTTATAATATACAATCCTTCCTAATAGCAAGGTATTCTCAACCACGCTGAAACTGTCCTACGCCATCATTAGCTGGAACAAAACTCTTCCTATTTTTTAGATTTTCTGGCTTGTTCGTGTCTTTTTCTCTCATCTTTAGTACCTATATCATAAATGATGCCCCACTGTGCTTTACTTCACTGGAAATGTGTGCTGTTAGATGCAGGTCTGAGGCAGGTCCATTGAAGCGTGAAATATGACTGTCCAGAGATGAGCAGACCACTCTTGGATTTACAGATAAAGCAGAGGTAGAGCAGAGTGAGAGAGACTTTAGTATGGAATGAAAAAAGGGAATGGGTTTTTAGACCGGGGTGCTGGCCATGTGCTGGCTCTTGTAATAGCAGGGAGGGAAGAAAGATTAGGAAAATTAGTGATGTGCAGTGGCATGTCGAGCTGAGATTGTTTCATTACATGTAATGTGGCTGCACTACACTACATATAGGTCTTATAACATACATATTTTCATCAATACTGACCGTAGGCAATATTATTATTTAAACAGGCCAATTACATAAGGAGTAATACTTCAAAAATTAAGATCAGGATCATACAAAATCAAATCTGGAATGAATACAAATTCATACTTTCATCAGATGTAGCATATATTATTACTATAAAAAATAAAACTCAACTGATTTTAGGTTGGCTGTTTCTTTAGGAGTAACATAGATATTAAATTCAGCAGCTATTGATGGAAATCACTGAATATTTATTCAATGAGTGCATTTTATATAATCCTAATATATTTAAAGAAGTGAATTCACACCTTGCATCAACAATGAAAGAAAAAGTCAGAGGATGCATTGCAAGCTAGTTAGAGAATCTTTTTCTCTCTAAACACCAGTTAAAAGGTCAAGCTGAATGTTAATCAATGGCATAGGAGATGTTTTGTGAACAAAGACGAGTGAAAAAGACCCTCTCTTTCCCACTCTGCATGCTGCAGTGAGCAAATTGTGAGGTCAAAACCGCAGTGCTGTGTATACACTTTTTAAACAGAAGTCAATATTTGAAATAGAAGAGTGATCTTACCATTCACTGTATTCATCTAATATAGTATAAAAAACTATTTACCGAGTATTTTGCTGATCATAAAATAATGTAATTTGAGATGTCCATGCATGAAGTTATTAGAATGGAACCTTGAGTATAATAATACTTGGAAGATTTATTACAATACATATTCTAAAACTGAGAGCAAAAAGTGATTAAAAAGGCTTAGATAAGAATCTAAAAGAAAAGATGAGAGAGGTCACACAATTTTGTCACACAATATGCCAAGTTTAAACAAAATCACAAAAATCCCAGAGTAGACAGAAGGAGAACTTTGGTTGGACATCATCCACACTTTATTTGGATAATCTCCAAAATCTTGCCTCTTTTTCCCTACCTCTACTTTTGTCCATTCGTTTGGCTTTTGCCAACAAATGGATCTGTTTAATCAACTAATGTTGTGTACAGTTCATATGGGTCAAATGGAAAATTGGAATTTTTCAGTCCACTGTCTTTGCTCGCAGCTTTGTCTGGGGAGGACTGTATTTTTGAAAGCGTTTTTCAGCTTTAATTTTCTTTTCACATAAGATGGGTTTATTCAGCACTAGAGAGGATGATCCAACTCCTATTTTTGTTTTCCCAGGACCACAAACCATCCAGTGCATCACAAAGCAAGGCTGGCTGGTGGACAGGCTGAGATTAGGACAAAGGGCACTTGGGATAAAACAAACCTATCGTTCAGACTGAAAAAGATGAAAGGCAAAGAAAAGTCACTTAAGTTAATGAAAATATTACAAACAATACAGCAGGGTACAACAGAGTTAGGCTTTGTAACAGATAGATAAAACAAGACTGGAAGATAAATACAAAGTTAACATGAGGAAAACTAAAACAGTGGACACTTAAAGACTCTGGTGAGGTACGTGTCCACGTCATAAATGTGGAGCCTGATGCCTCAAAAGACTTTCTGTCAAACCTGACCTTTAGCAGCTGAAAGGGGATGCAAATAGCCAGCCAGTCACTGTGTTGATTTCATTATTATAGTGAATAGGTTTGGAGGTACACTAATCCACAGAGAAAACCTGACAATCAACTGTGAAAATTAGATTATAACAAACAGCTTAGTCAATATGTATTTGGATGCTACAGACTGTTTGCAGTTTTGCCTGCATAAATGCACAATATATGATAAACGCAATATTTTTGTTTTGTAAAACACTGTGCTTGAACACTTACTTCAAATCTATTCTGCTGGTGTTAAGAGGAAAAATAGTGTCACTGTCCAAATGCTAATAGACCCAAAAATATCCTAAATTCCAAAAGGAAAGGATTATGTTTACCTTTTACCTTTAACCTGACTGCTTTCACTTTTCATAAATGTTTACTAAATTTTCCCAACCGTTTTTTTTTTCGTTCTCATTCCCCAAAGCCCTTCTTCCAAAAATACTAAATCTGTTTTCACCCCTGTTGTTGTGATGTACTAGGAATAATCAGAATAACAAGCATGGAATATATGGCACAGCTTGCTATATTGCTTCAAATGGGAGCTGTCTTGTCAGACTGGCTCATAAAACACATTAGTGATATCTCAACCAAAAAAACTCCAAAACAAAGGCAGTCTGCAAGCTGCCTCACCTCAGCTGGAGTCAGCACGGCTTACAACTGCACCTACAGACACAGAGACAAGCGAAAACTTGACGAACGCTGCGGTAGGAGCACAAACAGTCGCTATTTTAAACAAGATGATCTGGGAGAGGAACTGTTGCATTTGTGATGCATATTTTAAGACCCTTCAGCAGTTCAGCAGTAGTTACGCTATGGAGAGTTTATGTTGCTTCCAATTTACTACCACGGATGAAGTGGGAAACTTGAAGGCTAACAGAACCTGCAGAAAGGGCTTTGGAGGAGAGAGATTACAGTTCAGCTTCACATTTGCGAAAAGAACTGAAAGGCCAGAGAGGGACAGTATTTAAATTGGACGAATTTTAACAGTCTCAGTTGGTGAGTGTTGAGCAAGAACCCAAGCCTGTCCTGGTTTCCATGAAACATATCAGACACATCAACTTACTTCTTCATTGTTTGTTTCGCATCCTTAAAATCTAAAAAAGATTCATATAAAAGTGTATATATTTATGGCACTTAGCAGACACTCTTGTCCATTTTCCTTATTTCAGGGACAGTGTTCCTGGAACAACTTGGAGTTAAAGTCTTGCTCAGGGACCCATGACCTCTTGGTCCAGAGGCAAGTATCCTAACCACTAGACCACCACCAATTGCTTTTCTCTTTTCTTTGTATACCTATTATTAACATATGAAATAACTCCTTTACAGGAGAGACGATACTTTAGCCAACATCAGCCCCTATCCTAACTACTGCTCAGTAGGCTCTGCAGAGGGCTGTTGAAAAGCAGTGGACCAAATATTGATAACCTAATTGCTTATCTATCTGTACATATTGAACAAGATGAAGTTGTTAGCAAGAAGATTTAATAAGTTAAGCAAAACCTTTTGATAACTTGCTTGCATCTGAAATTTCAGGTATTTCTGTAGCGATAGGTTCCATGGCTGGGCTCCAGACTAAGAATTTATGCTGGTTGTCAGAAGGTAAACTTAAGAATATTAACTTTAAACACAAAACTTCTTGATGGAAATGATGTCTGTGTAACATGCCTGTATGTAACATCCCAGTAAAACTCATGAGTAGAGGTCTAAATCACAAGTTCCATCATGTTACAGTAATATATTGATTCAATGGACAACAAATCAATGTCTGCCGATATCACAATTCAATTTCAATACAATTTTGACATAATTCAATTCAGGAGCCAGTGATCTAGCTGGAACCTTATCATGTGCTGATCACAATCACACTTTCATCCAAATCAAATCATAAAAAGCAACTAAAATATAATTTGACATTTTTATTCCTGAGCTCAACCTGAGATTTAAATGAAAAGTTTCTCTTTTAGTAAAAAATAGATCTCCTTTTTAAATATAAAGTGAAGTAACAATATATATAATGCCTGATCAATCTTTTCATTTAGGATCAAGGTAATGGGCTTGTTCATCATTAAACTGATATATTAATGTAGATCAATGTATCATTACACCCCAAATCTTGATTAAATTCCTTTCTAAAGAGTTTCAAATACTCATACTTACTAATTCATACCAGTTACAAACATAGTGTTGCAATTCTCATTGAGGAACAACTGGAAGATAGCATTTCAAATCCAGTAGAAATGTCTGTCTGCCTGTACATTGTCTACAGTATTTGGAGAGAGATAAGTCTCAATAAAATGTTTCCCTTAAGCACCGGTTTGAACATAGGGCACCTATGTTCAAACCGGTGCTTAAGGGAAACATTTTCTACTGTGAGAGCAGAATTATTGTAAAAGAATACTCTGAATCGAATGGGCAAAAGAGAAAAGTATTTTTCTAAAGGTGTATTAATATTGTAGTGAATGTGGTGGGAGTACAGAAAAAAAACCCACTCCCAACTTGATTTCACTCGAATTCACTTGCTATATAGAGCCCAATTTGATCTGTCTGTTATAGGCCCACACTGTAGTGTTCCTATAAAAAGTAAACACAAAGATTTGCTGCCTGCGAAACAAGCATAGAAATGTTTTTGCTACCATACAGAAACAACCTATAACAGATGGAGAAACCATTTCTAGGCTTACATATGAACAACAGAGATCTAGACAACTACTGTATACTATCAAGGACAATGTGAACACACAGCTTTAACAATGTCATTCAATGGATAGAGTTTATTAATCCATTAATCACTAGTTTTACCAGCAAATAAGCAGACCACAAATGAATAAATTCAAATCGATACATTTTTGATTTTGTAAAGTTATTGTGTGGTATTTAAAATGTTATTAATGATCTGTTGTGGTCACAAGGGCACACATTATGTATCATAATCTTGCTCCTTGTACTCTCTGTCTGATCTGGAGAAAAGCAGTGCCTTTCTTCTGATTCATTACTAATGAGCTTATCACCCCGACTTGTATACGGAGAGCAAGGACAGAGGAGTTTACAACTCAGCAGCAGTGGAATCAACATGTGCCAGGAGGGTGAATCGTTCTGATTTATTCAGGTAAAGAAAGCTGCAGCTTCTTCTTGTTGGATGGCAATTACATTAAGTTCAAATTGC
This sequence comes from Distichodus sexfasciatus, assembly GCA_032718565.1. Lineage (NCBI taxonomy): Eukaryota > Metazoa > Chordata > Actinopteri > Characiformes > Distichodontidae > Distichodus > Distichodus sexfasciatus. The sequence goes on from JAVGVS010000032.1 coordinate 2,262,351, forward strand.
AGCCTTGAAACTGACTGACCTGTGTATGCATAAAGTATATCAAGGAA
>JAVGVS010000032.1:2267397-2402387 GCA_032718565.1 Distichodus sexfasciatus
GGCGCCCCCTTGCATCACAGTAAATTCCACTGCTAGTGTACATATACTCACAAGAAACTGAATAGCTTTGTCTTAGACATTCTTTTATTTAAATAAACCAATAGCACATTCAAAATACTTAGAAAGAAATACCAAAAAAATGAATGAATAGATGAAATACTATATAAATTGCTTACATAAAGTATTAGATTTAAATATTCCCAAAATAAAAAGTGACATAACTTAAATTATAAATACAATATAAATAAGGCAATGCACAAAAATTACAAGGATTTAAATAAAAAAAAATTAACAAAAAGGTGATCTTACAAAGACCTCATAGGAAAGTTACGTATCATTATTATTATTACTACTACTACTACTTAATAGGCTTTGCTAAGCAGGTAGATTCATGTGGGCTTGTTCTTTTCATATTAAGACACATTAATACCAACTAGTTTTAAGAATAGTGGAATGTTACACTTTTTTTCTTCCTCCGTTTTGGCGCCCTTAGCATTTGCCTATATTGCCTATGCCACGGGCCGGCCCTGGTCCCCCCCCACTACTGTTAAATGAAATTTACGCCCATGCACTGAGCCCAATTTGCCGAGTAGACCAGTTAAATAGCATACCATAGGACAGGACACTTAAAACATCATGATTTATAAACGAGTTTATTTTTTACAAACGTGTTTGTCAAAGCAACACAGCCACAACATTCTCGTCTCCCGGTCCCGGAAAGCCGTGAAGTGAACTGAACCGTTCAGCCGTGTATCAGTTCAGGAAGTCGGAGTCGCAGGCTCCTCCCGCCAAGCACTGAATGATTCGGTGAACGGATCTTTTTAGTGAACTGATTCTAGTGATTCAGCACATCTAAAAGAACTGCCGTGCCCATCACTATACGTAACACCAGTTTTCTGAAATTCCTCATAAAGTTAACTTTGACTTTGACTAACGTTAGCTGCTCGGCGGAGGCGTGGTGCAGTTGTATTACACGCTATTGACCAGCAGATGTAGCCAATTCACGGAAGTTTAATTTCTCTCAATCTTTGTCCTTCTTTCATCCTCTCTTTTCACCCGCGAACAATAAGTCAGGAAGAGCTTAGGGAGTCGAAGCGACAATAGTAGGGCTCAATTAAGGATAACGCTTTTCGAGTGTACTATGAACCTGCTAAAACACGTGAGAGGTGCTTAGGCGTCTGAGCGTCTCATTCATTGGCCATTTTGTCGCCACAAGTTGTGAGAGGCTGCTCCATTAACAGGCGCTATTGCTAATATAGGCTAGTTCGAATGCCTAAATCAACCCGCAGGTAAGATGAGAATGAATCGTTTGATCTAGCACAAACGTTGTATATATTGGAATCGCTTAAAAAAAAAGAAGAAGATAAGTTCGTTTACATTTAGCAGGGCTTTATACGTTCTTGTTCAGACACGTCCGTAAACCCATGGCCACGCCCTCGTGTATTTTTGATTGGCTAGTAAGCGTTTGTTTTTATTGGTTGCTCTTCTCTGTCATATGACCGCGGGAGTCATTGTCACGCTTTGATTGGATCTCATTGCTGCCAATCAAGTTGTAGCGCCGTAGTCCTTGCAGTTGGATGGTTTGCAACTTTGTGCTGCCGAATAACAATAGTTTTTGAACACTAATACCTAATATTACCCGCCACGTGTAACAAATAAATAAAACTAAGTCGTTTTACGTCTTTTATGTCTGTGGGATAGATCATTTCCCAGCGGAGAAAGTAATTGAGAAGAATGGCCCAGTGGAACGCTTACTATCAAAACGACGAGGAAGATGTTGAACAAGAAGATGAAGAATCTGCAGGTTTTTACGGATTCATTCACATCTTTAGAAACTGAAAGATCAAGCTGTATGGGCTAGATGAGTTTGTTATTAGCGAAATTATTTAGCTGAATATTGTGTTAACCTTTAGTTGATTAACGTGTACAGGGGACTACAAGAGCAGTGGCCGTGACAGCTTGGTCTTCTTAGTGGATGCGTCTAAAGAAATGTTTGTCAAGGAAGAAAATGGCGATGCCTCTAACTTTGACATGACCATGCAGGTAAGGACAAATGTGTTTACTTAAATAGACAGAGCCGTGAAACAATATACATTATTATTTTCATTGCCACACCTTCTCCTGCTATTATTCTTTACAGTGTGTGCGCAATGTGTACACCAGTAAAATCATTAGCAGTGACAAAGACCTGGTTGCACTGGTGTTTTATGGGACTGAGCACAGCAAGAACCCCAGGAATTCATTTAAAAACGTGTATGTCTACCATGATCTGGATTCTCCTGGTGAGAGACTTTTTTTCCTGATAAAGAAGTTATATGTTTTCATAGATTACTTATGTTTATGACTAATTAGTTTTACTGTTTTAGGTGCCCGGCGTGTGCAGGATATAGACAACCTGCGAGGTGATAAAGGGGCAAAATTGGCAGCAGAGGTTATGGGCAGTGGGGAGACGTCCCTAGGTGACGCTCTGTGGTGCTGCTCCAACCTGTACAGTGACATTAAGCTGCGTCTCTCTCACAAGCGCCTGATGATTTTCACCTGTAGGGACGACCCTCATGGAGGTGACAGTGCACGGGACAGACCGGCTCGCACGAAGGCTAGTGACCTTAAGGAGACAGGTTCGATGATTTTATTTGACAGACAGAGAGGGTTATGCTGAATAGATCGAAAAAAAAATTACATATGAAGTCATGACATTTAGCAGATTCTCTTATCTAGAGTAACTTCTATTACCTGCTTATAAGGACAATCTCTTTGGAGTGATTTGGGGTTAAACCACCATTAGGCCCCTGTGCAGGGCCCTTAACTCCAAATTATCCCTGAGAGAATGAGCTTATAATTTGGTGTTAAGGGCCTTGCACAGGGGCTCAACAGTGGTTTGACCCTGATGATAACCAACAGTTTTGTTAATCTGAAGTGTCCTTTTCCATCAGGAGTGATTATAGACTTAATGCATCTTAAAAAACCAGGGGGATTTGATGTTTCCCTTTTCTTCTGTGACATTGTGACAACCCCGGAGGATGAGAGTGAACTTGGTCTACAGATTGAACCTTGCGGGAAACTTGAGGATTTACAAAAGCGGGTCAGGGCTAGAGAGATGAAGAAAAGAGCGCAGAATAGGTAAGACAATGACTGACATTTTGCAGTAAAATAGGACGTATATGTAACCTAATTATTAATATTACAAATATTTATGTTGTCATCCACAATTATTGGCACACCATGTAAAGATTAGTAAAAAGAGTTTGAAAATTTTTACTGCTTTGGTGAAGTGACTTTATTTCATGCCAAAAAAAATCATACCTGTAATGGAAAAAGAATATTCAAATTATTTATCCAGTGTAAGATAAAACTACATCACCAAAAGGTGCATTTTTCTTTTTAGTAATCTCACCAAATAGTGCCAAATCGTGGAAGGTACCGTACAGTCTAGATGGTGTAGATATTTCTTATTGATGGTGGTTATATTATTGTAATTATCCTATAATGAGTCATTATTGTTTGGTTAATTGCCCCTTTTGTCTTTAACTTTGTTCCCTTAAGGATGACTTTATCCTTGGGAGGTGGGATGAATGTGGCTGTAGGTGTGTATGTATTGGCCAGGACAGCCACCAAACCTCCTGCTGTCAGACTCTACAGAGAAACCAATGAGCCTGTCAGCACTAAAAGCCGTCTCTACCACACCCAAAATGGAAGTTTGCTTCTGCCCAGTGATACTAAGAAAGCACAGGTATTTGCACAAATGGCATAAACCAAGTATTATTTAGTGTGTAGTAAAAAGCTTTGCAATATTTTTGTGCTTAACGTGTTTTTGTTTCTGCAGGTTTATGGCAACAAGCAAATTGTGATGGAGAAAGATGAAGTGGATGAGGTTAAGAAGTTTGATGATCCAGGACTAGTTCTAATAGGGTTTAAGCCAATGGATCGTTTGAAACTGGACCACCACATACGACCTGCCCTGTTTATATATCCTGAGGAAGAGCAGGTTGAAGGCAAGTTCTTATTAGCTGAGGATTTGGCAAGTTACAGTAGACTAGGTATTTCTAATACGACATTTGAGAGGCACTTTATACAATGCTCTAAAATAACAATTTCTCATCATTATACTGTGATACCCTTTTAGGAAGTTCCTGTGTGTTCACAGCACTGCTGAAGAAGTGCAGCGAGAGGAACTTGTTTGCATTAGCTAAATTCACCCAACGCCGCAACACTCCACCTCGTTTTGTGGCCTTGGTACCCCAGAAGGAGTCTCTGGACCACAATCAGGTGCAGGTTGCACCTCCAGGTACTTCATATGAATGAGTTTCCCATTAAGTAATGTCAGCTACTGTTTACCCATTTAATTGTGCTAGTTGTGATTTTTCCATATAGGTTTTCATGCCATTTTCCTACCTTATGCTGATGATATACGCACACTGGATGTTCATGAGGGTCCCACAGCTTCAAATGAGCAAGTTGAGAAGATGAAGGAGATTGTGCATAAACTCCGCTTTAAGTACAGGTATTGCTTCTTTCCTCCTTTATATTTCGAAGGTTTTCCTACAATTTTATTTTAGACTCTAAATGTACTGCATCTAACAGTTTTTAAGTGTTTCTATCATTAATTCATTCTTTCATTAACTGAACCCAATGTGGGTCACAGTGACCCAAGCCTATCCCGGAATTACAAGTGCAAGGCGGGTGCCAACTCACTGCAAGACACACACTAGAGGTGTGAACATTCACTGGTCTGACGATTCGATTCAGTTACGTTTATCATATCAACGATTCGATGCAATATTACTCATCGCGATGCATCAGTTATGTAATTAATTTCAACACCCCTGGCACATACACTCGCATCTATGGGGACAATTTAGAGTGGCCAATTCTGGTTTGAACCCAGAGTTGCTAGCCTCTGTGCCACTGTACTGGCCGTGTTTCTCTAATTTGCCCAAAATGGTTGATAATGGTTTTCTGTAATTATAGCTATCTCAAGCAGCTGAAGTCTTAACCTTAAAAAAATAATTTTGTGAATTTTCAGGAGTGAGGCATTTGAAAATCCAGTTCTCCAGAAGCACTACAGGAATCTAGAAGCCCTTGCTTTGGATATGCTGGCACCTGAAGACATTGAGGACTTAACAAGTATTTATTACCAGTCTGCTAGCGTTGTATTCGTCTACCAGTGATTTGGATTCTTATAGTTTCTGATTCTCAATTTTCATTTCTTTTTTTTTCCCAATTTGTAGTGCCAAAGTCAGAAGTAATGGATGGCCGTCTTGGCTCTCTAGTTCAGGAGTTTAAAGATTTGGTGTATCCACCTGATTACAACCCAGAGGGAAAGACTGCGGCCAAACGCAAGACAGGTGAAAATTTAACAGACTTATTGGCAGTTATTGTGATCTTGTTTTCTACTGAAAATATTTTGCCATTTTGTTCATAGCTGACACTGGAGGAGGTGTTGAAAAGAAGTCAAAAGCTGAAATATCTGAAGAGGAACTTCGAGCTTATGTGGCGAAAGGCACCTTGGGCAAGTTGACAGTACCTGTCTTAAAAGATGCTTGCAAACAGTATGGCGTGCGAACCACAGGGACCAAGAAACAGGAGCTTATTGACGCACTGACTGCACAGCTTTCTTAATAAATAAACATTTTAGAGCCTTATCCTGTAACATCTTTAATGTCTTTGCTGCTTTGGTCAGTGTATGCTGTAAAGTTTTGTGTACTGTTTGAAACGAAATGTCCAATAACGTCCCTGGAATACATCTACACTTTAATCTTTACATACTGTCTGTAGCAGTAAGGTTTAAAATATGTTTTGATTTTTTTCTTTACTGTACATTAGAGTACAGTGTAGTGTTTGAATTGCAGAAATTATCTAGAGAACTAAACAAAATGTAATTTACACAGGAGCCTGGATTAAAATTTTGATAACTTGGTCTTGGCTTGTCTGGGAGTCTTTTTACATATGCATTTGTTAAAATAAAAAAAAAACCTCATTAAAGCATTTGTGTGCTTTGTATCTTGTGTGACAATTATTTAAATGTACATTCTAGCCGAAGAATTTGTAATGATTTATAATCAGGTTATTAAGCACTGTGCTGAGAGCAGCTTTTGTAAAAGATTCTGTTAAGTACTGGCAAGCATTTAAGTAGCCACATGACTAAAGGAGGTGCTTGTTTTGTTGAATTCTTGGGAAGATGGAGTGCAAGCTAGATGGCCCTTGCCAGGAAATCATGTACTGTGAGTCCTCTGAAGATAAGATTTTGTCAGGTGAGGAACTTTTTTTTTAGCAATTAAAGAATTGCTCAGGATCCAGGAATTTTATATTTTAATATTTTCACATCACATTAGTGAACGTCAAACTAGCAGATTTCATACACAAAAGCTTTAACTAGTTTTCACTTGGCAACATTACATGAAATGCAGTCTACTAATGCTTTTTACATTTCAGATTTGTGGATAGACTTTAATACCTTGATGACAGGATTGCTTGCAATTTTCAGCTATTTTCTGTACAGGCTGTTAAAAGGTATGTTCATGTTTAACATCTATATATCATATGTAACCTAATTGTCTCTTGTCTCTTTCTCAACTTCTAGTTTAAGATTTAAATTAAATATTCTATTTCTAGTTTAAAGTTTTTATTTTATATTCTTTTTACATATGGCTTATTCTATGTGTCTTATTTGTTCTTTGTACTGTTAAAACTGGAACCACGTTGTGTAGTCTCTCTGTATACAGTACTAGAGATGACAAAGTTTATTTTGACTTTGACATAGACCTATACTGTTTATATGTCTAGTTTGTAATCTTATTACCTTGATACTTTAGGTCTTCCAGCATTAATAACATGGCCAGTACGCTTTATATTGTCTTTCACTGGTAAGTAGATTTTATTAAATGTGTTTTTATATATTAGCAAAGTATTTAAGCAAATATTTTTTAGGACTCTCCTTCCTTTGGAACTGCGTGAACCTTCTGGTTTACACTGCTCGTGGTACGGTAAATACACATTCTTTTACTATATTTTATATAATATAGATAACATTTTTAGCTTGAGCTATTTTCTAGACCTATGTTCTGTATTTTAGGTTTACTAACTGTGTTGAGATTTTCATCACATGTATGGAGATTTTTTGGCAGTAAGGCCCTTTTAATGTCTACTGTTATTCTCATATGTTTCACCTTGTTTTTGTGTTTAGTTTTGTCCATACTTTTTCATCTGTTGCAGATCTTCTGTCATTGAGTCCTAAAATTGGCAGGGGTGCAGTCATCATTAAGACAGTTACAGGTATGTTGCCTCTAGGCCTATTGTCTCTGTGTCAGATATATTGCCTTATTGTAGTCATGTAGACTCCTGCTGTTTACACATTTAAATGTTTGGGTTTTTTTCAGGGTTTCTTCGAGACATAAAGCAGTATTTTGAGTGTATGGTCAGGTTACCCAATCATGCTTATAGTAGGTGTAACATTACCAAGTACCTATAACAGTACCAAATGTATTCATGTTTGTTGAGTTGAGTTTTAACTCCAAATATTTATTTATACTCTTATTTTTTAGAACATCTAAACATTTGATTATTCACAGGCTACACGAAATCTGTTGGGATGCTGTCAACTGCAACTTTGACATCTCACATCCGGGACCAAGGCATACGACTAATACTAACAGGCCCAAGTAGAGAAGACTGTGGCTTTCTGCGAGACAGTTTGCTGGGATACAATGTTGGAGCTTTATTCTCAGATAATGAAAGCACTAACTGGAGAGCAAAGGTGAATGGGAGAGAGGTGACTGTTGTTGAAACACCAAATCTCCTTGGACCATCTCTGTGTGCAAGGCGGAGAGCCCTAGAAGCATTTAGAAGCTTACAGTTGGCGTCCCCAGGGCCCCATGCATTCCTACTTGTGTTACCAACCACTTACTTGGATCAAATTGACCGAAAATGTGTGTCAGACTTCCTGGTAAAATTGCTAAAATTATTTGGTGAGGAGGCAGGAAAGTATGTGCTGATTGCTTTTACTTTTGTAGACCCATGGAGCACCTGCTCCACTTATGAGCAGCTGTTGGAAGAAGCTCATCTGGAAATCAAGTCTTCTCTCCCGACATGTGGTCAGCGCTTTGAATTAGTTAACATCAGTCCTGGCTGGTCTATGAAGAGCAGGATGGCCAAGGGTCAGAGGCTGCTGAAGAGGGTGGCTGAGATGAGAACACAGCAGGATCATTACATTCATGAGTTCCAGCGGAGAGAAGATTATATCAGGAAGGAGCTATTAAATGATATGGCTGAACAGCTTGCTCAGAACCTGATAAAGACAGAAAACATAAGATGCAAGTTTGTTAATATCCAATAAAAATGTGATGTAAAGATGCATTTAAAAACCTTCAGGTTTGAGATATAGATATTCTTTTTTGCTAAATTACATTGTCACTCCTTTTTACACTGTGTGTGTGTTCATGTGTATTCATGTAGCATAAACCTCTGTGGTTTGAATAGTGGGAACCACCGCTGAGCCCCTGAATAAGGCCCTTAACCCCAAATTGCTCCATGGAGACTGTCCCTGTAATTAGGAAATGGAAGACGCTCTGGATAAGAGTGTGTGCTGAATATTCTAAATGTAAATGCTGTAAATGGCCCCAAAGCCGTTACTGTGGGCCCCACAGACAAAAACAAACAGTTTCATTTCAGGCCTCAGGGGCACCCCACCCAGTAGGGCCCTAGTTAATCATTTCCTCCACCACAATGCTGAAGTGTGTGTGGGTGTTTGATTGCTCAATCTCAATTATGGTAGTGCTTGAAGTAAGATAGAGATGAGCTTAAATGCCCAACCACAAAAGTGACCACATCTGGGAGATGTCACAGAACAAACAGGTCTCACAGGATTTAAAAAATCAGCTGGTAACGTTTTTGAAGCAAACGACACCATTTGAAGAAAGGGCAGGTCTAAGATCAGATATGTTTAGGAAGTTGAGGAGCAACAGCATTAGAAAATAGGTTATAATGTGGCTGGTGAAATCTGAACTAGTCTTTAACTAGAGCTTTATTTAAATAAAACTTTGAACCACATTTCTATTGTTTGAAATGTGGTCTAAATCTGTTTACCTATCAAAGTAGGAGATGGTTGCCCAAAGTGAAAAGGGGAATGTGTTTTGCTGTAAAAAAAAAAAAAAAAAAAAAAATCCAAATGAGTATTTTCTTTTTTGCTTTACACTCGTCGCTTTACATTGGCAGATTCAATGTTCTACGCCGTTGCGCTAAACGTTGCTTTGTTCCTTTTTTGCAAAATAATTCTGAAGAGCAGCTTTTAGATTTTTTGAGGAACTTGGATTCTGAAAATTCGGTGGCAGGGGCGGGGCTTCCATACGCAACTCGCTCGTGACGCCGTTCTGGCAAACCAGCAGAAAGTGAATGACGTTTTGCGCATGCTCATGTTGAAATACAGCGCTATAGGGAAAAGTGCGAGAAACAAAGGAATAAACAACCCCAGGAAAAGAGATGAAAACATCAGCTCGGCAAGAGACGAGCAGCTCAAAGTCCACTTCATTACGCAAAAGCTGAAGTAAGTGGGGAGGAGGACGGATTCCGCGTTTTCAGGGCGCCGTATTGTGGAGTAAATAATATCAAACGCGCAGTGCGTAGCTGGAGTATGACAAAATGATTCGGGATCGATGGTGTAGAATTGGACGATTTTACCTTAAATATGGCTCACAGTTAAAGTATCGGCACTGTAATAATAACGATTTAGCCATCACTCGTTCTTGAGCGGTTTCTTAAAGGATACAAACCGCTTTTGCTCGTTTGTTACCGTTTGCGATCAGCAGGAAGTTTTGGGCCACCTTCCCTAAACAGGCATCCTGGCTGCATTGACAGCTGTGGCAAATAGGTTAAACGGAAAATTAAAGCTCAGTATTGAGGTTAACGGTATTCTTTTATTATTCATGATGTATGATATAAGTTAAGCTAGAATCTTACTAATATGTTTTTCATCTTTATTTCCTTTTAAGTTTTTGGCAGTGCGATTTCTACATGCCTGCATTTTCCATGGTTCCTATACAACCAAGATTTTAACGTGCCCAAAGGTCAGTCGAGCAACTTGTGTATTTTGCGCTGGACGATCTGCTTCTGGGTCAACATGGAAAGAACTGCTATGTACTAGTACTCGCATCCATTGGCCTTCATGAGAGTGCCACATGGAGAATCCCGAAAAGTCACCAAACTTCTGATTTGCAGAAGGTTGCGAGTTTTGTCCTCAGCTGATATTTTTGTTGTCTCCACCAGTACACACTCATTAGGCTCCTTGCACTGGCCTTGCTTTCCTCCTCACTGTAGCGACCTTCCTCTCCCCTTACCACACACCTCAAGCGGCTAACTGGAGATGACGATGATGGTGGAGGCCTAGTAGGAGCAACAGGGATGGGGAGTACGCCATGTTCTGGTAAGGGGAGGGCAATAGGTGGTTTCCGGGAGTTTGGTTGTATGCCGTGGAAAGTGAGCAAGCAGAAAGGTGAGACAGCCACAGGTGGATGTGACCCTGAAGTGGATGAAGGGCTCAACCGCAAGACAACTCCTCCTCCTTCACGAGCCCCTGCCATCTATCATGAGAAGCAGCGGCGAGAGTTATGTGCTCTGCATGCACTAAATAATGTCTTCCAGGATGGTGCGGCCTTCAGCAGGGATGCACTTCAAGAAATCTGTCAGAGGTTAGTGAAAGCGAGCGTGATGTTGCACTCTGTCAGTCTTTACATGGGGTGGAGGAGGTGGTTATGCTCGAGTGGTATAACACTCAGTTATGGAATGTTGGGAGTCTAGAGTCTGGATTCTAGGTCTTTTTATCTCCAGCACTATCACCATTGAGCCCCTGAGCATGCACCTTAATGTCAGGTTTCTCCAGGAAGACTGTAATTAGACTATGTAAGTTGCTGTGTATAAGAATGTAAATGAAGAATTATGAATAGTAGAATTTGGAAACCATCTTCAGGATGAACAAACACATTCCCCTAAGCAGAAACAAAGTTACAGTAAGTGCGACATGTGTGCACAAGTTATTGTCTTGTGAAAATTGTATGCACACACATATGATCACATACAGATATACATTCATTGATGCATTGTAAATGATTGTCAAGCTCAAAGCATCTATCCAAAATGAAAACTTTTGACAGCGTAGACATTGTAATGGCACTTTATAAAAATGTCAAATGATATTTTGATCTTTGTGATTTGATGGGAATAGCATATGATATTGTCTTAAATCAGTTGCCGGCTCCTGGATTGAATATCAAAATTGCATTGCAGTAAACTTGGTGATGTTGGCGGACATCAAATTGCTGTCAGTTCAGTGTGTGGGCAAATGCTGACTTATGTGCAGTGGTGATTTATTGTGTGCAGAATTGGATTTCTGTGCTTTTTTCAAAGGTGATTATTTGTCATTGTGAGCACGTGACAACACAGTGCACCACAACAAAAAGTCACCTCTGCATTTGTCCCATCCATGAAGGAGCAGTGGGCAGCTTATTGGCTGCATCCGGGGAGCAGTGCTCGGGGACGGTACCTTGCTTATAAGTACCTCAGTGCTACCTTTATCTGTCCGGGATTTGAACCGGCGACCTTCCAGTCACAGGGCGAACTCCCTAACCGTTATAATACCAGATGCCCCAGTCTAATGCAGCAGTGTTTCAAATCAAGCCTTGGGGTGTAAAATGCCACAATAAAATTTAATTAATTATAAGTCATATGTGTATCGTTAGATACCTATTTATACATGTGTTTTTCTAAATTTTGTTTATTTCTCCATTCTAATCAATATTTAGAATCTAATCAAACTTTATCTTCCTTCAAAGGCTTTCCCCCAGCACTTTGGTAACACCCCACAAAAAGAGCATGCTGGGGAATGGGAACTATGATGTGAATGTCATCATGGCTGCATTGCAGACTCGAGGGTTTGAGGCTGTTTGGTGGGACAAAAGAAGGTATTTTTCTGGCAGGTGTGTGGTGTGATGTGTAGTAGCCTTTTTGCTTGCTTTTTTATATGACTTTGTGAAAATCTTTGTTTATCTCAGGGATGTTTGCAGCATTGCATTGCCAAACGTGACAGGCTTCATTTTGAATGTGCCATCCAACCTGCGCTGGGGGCCTTTGCGTCTGCCGCTCAAACGGCAGCACTGGATCGGAGTGAGGGAGGTGGGTGGAGTCTACTATAATTTGGACTCCAAATTACGCAGTCCACATGCCATTGGAACAGCTGATGAACTCAGGTATTTTGAAGGTTATTACCATAGAGTTGTTTGGATGGTTTCAGAATTTCTTAAAACATTTACATTTACAGCATGTAGCAGAAGCTCTTGTCCAGAGTGACCTATAGCAGACCTATAGTCCACGACTACAAACCGTTTTGCACTCGGACAAATGACTTAAGTTACCACTTTGTTGTAATTTTGCAGGAAGTTCTTGCGTCACCAGCTTCGAGGGAAGAACTGTGAACTCCTGTTGGTCGTGCCAGAGGAGGTGGAGGCCCACCAGACGTGGAGGTCTGATAACGCTTGAATCTTTCTGATAGCTTTCTCGGATTCTTCGCTCATGCTCAGGAGGGAATGTGAGGTTCAATCAGGGAACCATCTAAGAGCAAAAGGAGTTGCACTCAACCAGTCACGAAAGCACACTGGCCAGACAATTTGTTTACACACATATGCACACACACATACACACAAAGCAACCCAAAATGCTGGACATGGATGCAAAACAGCAATGGACAATAATACACACAGGGATATACAAAATAACACTACACTGTCCTGTAAGAATTTTGGGATCCTGATGCATTTTTATATGTTAACTGTATTGTTTCGTACTGTTTCTGATTTCGAAGTGAGGCGTAAACTTATCAGTGATGCATTCTCTGTATACATCACCTTTCCACTGTCGCCATTTTCCTCTTCATGTGACTTTCCATGTGTCCATGTGATCACATAAACAATCTGCCGTGCACTTCAACCTGGTCAGAAAGGTTTCCGCAAAAGATTCTCAAAAGTTAAAGTGAAGCACCCTTGCCTGACTTCGGTCTTAGTACTTCTAAAGATGTAAGGAGATAAATAAGGAGTGTCTATAGCAGTACATCATGGCACAGTAATAACTGGTTGTTACATGTTAGTCTGTCATAGAAGAAGTTGTAAAGTTGTACCAAAATCCTTTCTTAGTTCACATCTGTATTTTCCATTGGTCTTATTTTCTTTTTTCAAACAGCTATTGTTGGAGCTAAATTGAAGCCTTATAAGGATAATTAAAAGTAGTACAGTATGTCCACATCTGCCAAACAATCTGTACTGTATATTGAAAGGTTTCTAATAGTATGTTTTGGTTATGTTAAACATTTCATATTGAAAATATTGAATGAAATTCTGGTCTAAGCAGAAAGGTTTGTAAAGTGAAGGTGAACTCTAACTTCTGTAAGTGATGGAGCAAAGACTCCTTCAAAACAAAAGTGTCTGATCCAGCAATCTTAATACAATAAGTTTATTAATTATATTGACTGCTCAAGTCTGTATATAGAGGGAGCAGGTAATCATAGCTCAAAAAAGGGAAATCTAAATGTTTTCCTAAGAGTGGCAGCACTTGCAATGGATTCAAATAACAGCCGGGCATAGAAACTTTTCCACCGTAGAAAATCTTGCCAGGATAAACTCCTAAGTATGTGTAAAATGAAAAAAGGAACATTCCACCTTTACACACACAGGGTGCTTTGTTAAACTGTGGAAGTGTTTTGATTTCTTTGCCATGACAATCTCAGTCCCTCATGTCCCTTTTTAAGAAAGGTATAGTCTGAATTCTTATGTCATTGTTTGTTTTTCCATGCAAATGCTTGTAATGGCACTTTATGTATAATCCAAGATGTGTTGTGACATCATTAAAATGTCTTTATATGTACAAAGACTGGTGGTGGTGTTTTCGTGTTGTAAGCAACAAGGAAAGGTCTTGCATATTAGTTTGATGGTGCTACATTGATTTATGGACGACCCACTTGTGTGTGCACTTGTTTTGTGGCATTATGAGGACCCTGAAAGGAATAAATGCAATGATAGAAATGTTGCAGGTTTTGAAAAGGTAAAGAGTAAAAAGATAAGCCTTTCGCTTCTTTGGTTACCCTTTGCAGACTGGGTTTGGGCGTGAGTTTCGTTACAATATGATTTATCGATTCAATAAACGGTATCATGTCAGCTGATATTGCCAAGTCTGCTATTATACGATTTTAACTTGACTGAGGACTGGGCGACACCATTTTTTGTGAGGGAGCGCGGGAGGGGGAGTACGTTTCAAATATTCTTAATTAATCATCATATGCTTTGGATAATTAATAACGTTTTTATTATGTGCAAATATTGTTAAAGTATATGTGTAATATGTAATGACAAAAAACATCTAAACGTCACATTTAGACGAAGACTGTAAGGAAGGAAGAGAGTGCGGTCCCCTATAAGAAATGTTTGTTTTTAAACGTTGTGGGGTTGTAGCGATTGAAGGAAGTTAAGTTATTTTTACTCTTATCCATAGCGATTTTAATTTCTCCTTATATTAAGCTGATTCTTAGTGAAAATAATTGTAGTATTTTGTGATTATTTTGTTAATAATAGTTAGATACAGTAAAACTGGCTAACGTTGGCCTCGCTAATTGGCAGAGAGAGAGAGGGTGGCATTAACAGGAAGAACATGTAAACTTAGCGACTGGTCATTTGACCAGATGATGTTATGCCTGACACCCAGCAAGCCAATTTGAGTTAACCATGAGTTAACAAATGTTTGGATAAATATTATATGTATTGTTGAATTTTCAGAATTAAAGCTTTGTATTTGTTGTATTTTAATTTGTATGTTCATTGCTTATATTTAACATTTGCAAGCTAATTTAATTTTTAACAAGCTTTCATTTATTGTTGTAACGGTAAGGTTTAGCATGTAGTGTGTGTGGGCTTTTGTATATATATATATATATTATATATAATTATATATATATATATATATATATATATATATATATATCACAAAATATTGTATGTGTGAAATCTGAAACTGACTTTAGATGACTGTTGAATTGGTATTGGTTAGTAAGTTTAGATTATCCTTATATCGACACTGATTTACTGTCGATCTTGGTTTAAAATCTGTCGTTGATTCAAAACATAACGAGCGCTTTCAATTTGGTTTCAACGTCGGGCATCAACGATTCAGTATTTCTTCTTGATGGCTGTTCAGTGTCGTTTGAATCTGATTTTGCTATCTGGGAATAATTGCTTTTGGGTTAACTGTAGGGTTATTTACATCTAGTAATTTTGGCAGTCAACAGAAGTGCCATTAAAGAAGATAGCGAGACGTGCGCGCGCGCGTGTGTAGGGACGCAGCTCATCTATGACGCACGGGGGCGCGCTGCGCCATGCAGATGTGTCGCAGATTTTAAAAGTCACTGTACTCACAGAAAGATCTAGTACGAGGAAATAGATCGATGAAAAAAGCTTCTGAAACTCAGCCTTGACGAAGCTTTAGGCAAGACAGGAGGAGAGGAAAAGCAGATTGTGTAATTACTTTGTCATCCAGGAGAACACAAAAATAAATCCCGGCGCAGCTTCCTCGGCATTTTAAAGGAGCGTTTTAAAAGCGCAACTAATCCCATGGAACTGTCAGCTATCGGTATCGCGTTTGCCAGGAATCAGATTATAAAAGAAAGAGCCGAAGGTAAGACAGCTATTAATATTCCTATCTAATTGAGTCAGTCTAAGGTTAAAGCTTTTGCATCTTGTCATGTGCATTTTTGTAATCGCTTGATTAAAGGATGTTTGCGTCAAGAAACAATCACATACTTTGCGCGGAGAGCGCAGCTTTCTCTCCAACAACGTGGGACGCTTTTTATAGGGGGTGAGAGAGAGAGAGAGAGAGAGAGAGAGAGAATCTCACTGACATGTTATGAAACCAGTTAGTGGTCCAGATATTTCCTCTGTCGTCGTACTTGTCCCCAGAGTTTCATCAACTCTTAATAGTGCATAAAGACAGTTAAATGAATCGCGTTGATGTTCCTCTTTGCAGACGTCATCTGAGCTGTTGCCCCGCTTTGTGTACTATAAACGTTTCTATTTAACTGCGACACGGATAAGAATGTCATAACTGAGCTTGTGCGAATCTCCTGAAGCTATTCATATTCTGAGATTCTAATCCCGATTTAAACATGACGACATGTCAGGATAGAATAACGTCTGGTGTTAATACTATTGAAACGGGCAACTTAAATAAATGTTTTTCGTTTAAAACTCAGCATGGTAGTGCATGTTGTATTGTAAAAAAATTAGATGTTATATTTTGGTATTGTCCCTTTAATATTTCTGACGTCTGTGTGCATTGCGTCATCTCAAAAGCAGAGATTTACCCGGACTGGATTGTAACCTTTCTTTCTTCTTTCTGTTTCTTCTTCATATGACCCTTTAAGGGGAACGTGGAATATTTGCTAAAATGGAAAGGATGGCCCCCAAAGTAAGAAAATATTTGCTTGTACTATAAATATGTAGCATTTGTGTTAAAGAAATCATTCTTTACATTTCATTCTTTACATCATAAATAATTCCCTTACAGATATAGCACTTGGGAGCCTGCAGAACACATCCTGGATCCTCGGCTTGTTTTAGCGTATGAGGAGAAGGAGATTCAGGAAAAACTAAGAACTCCAACCCTAAGAAACGTAAGGGTTAAATTATGAATATTACATTGAAAACATTTTCACTTTTTACAGGGAGCACAAGGAAAGAACGGTTGGCTGTCGTAAAAGAGGACCAAAACAAAAAAGACTTCTTGTGCAGGTAATGCCTCCTATGTCCTCATGTCACTTCACTGTCTTCTGGGGTGGTGGTCTGGTGATACTTGTCTGTGACCCAAGAGGTTGTGGGTTCGAGGCTGGCTTTGTCCTACCTTCAGAACTACCATCATTGGGGTCCAGAGCATAACCCTTAACCCTAAGTTGCTCCAGGGAGATTGTCCCTGTACTTAAGAAATGTGAGTCACTCTGAATAAGAAGGTTTTACATCTGAAAATGTAAAATGTGTTAATCCATCATCTCTCCACAACCATTATCACAAGTGATTTTACCTGTATTTTCTCCTTTCCACATCTCACTTACCCTTTAGAATATTTACACAATGGATCTCCGCAGTGCGCACAAAGCTGTAGAAAAGTCTCCGGCACACCTTCACCTGTCCTTCACTCACTCCCTCAACCCGCATATTGACCAACTGGAGCGCAAGTTCCAGTCCAAAGGAGGTAGCATTTATCAGCAGTTTGTCCAGCAAAAGACAAGAAAGAGAAGCTCCAGAGACACATCAATGGAGGACTAGGAAGTGAGAGAGGAAGAGGAGGAGCAGGATGTGGTGAAGAGGAAGGTCCAGGACAGAAGACTACAGGCCCGGCTTCTGAACAGTAAGTATGTTAGTCGGTCAGAGAGCAGGCATAAACAGCACATTGACCTAATTCAGTATCTCTGCTACAGTACTATTTGTTTAGCTGTTCCAGGCAAGGTACCAAAATGGTAAGACTCTCAATCTGGTCTCAGTGTAAAAGAACAAACTGAAGCATTGCACTGTAAAAATGGAATTTCACTAGATTTAGCAGAAAAATAGAATCTCAAGAGCAGGGACTGTTCGGGACAGTTGGTGGCGTAACAGTAGGGCATTCACCCCGTGATCAGAGGGTCGCAGGTTTGAATCCAGGGCCGGTAAAGTTCCCTGGGTGCTTGTTAACTGCCCACTGCTCCTTCACAGATGGGTTAAATGCAGAGGTCACATTTTGTTGTGGTGCACTCAAAAGGTGCTTTGGCGTGTTCACAATGACAACTAATCTTTCACTATTGGTTTATAGTTTTATGGATACTGTGACCATCCTAGTACAACCCCAGTTCCAAAAAAGTTGGGACATTGTGCAAATTGTAAATAAATACAGAATGCAATGATATGAAAATCATTTTATTCATAACAGAACACAGAAAACATATCAAATGTTGAAACTGAGACATTTTGCAATTTCATGAAAAATATAGGCTCATTTTGAATTCTCATGACAGCAACACGACAAAAAGTTGGGACCACAGTGTCAAATTGCAAAGAGGCTTAATATATCATCATCATCTACAGTTCATAACATAATCAAAAGATTCCAAGAATCTGGAGAAGACGTGCGTAAGGGACAAGGCTGTAAAACCATACTGGATGCCTGCGATCTTTGAGCCCTTAGGCGGCACTGCATCACAAACAGGCATGATTTTTTAATGGACATCACTAAATGGTCTTGTGAATATTTCCAGAAACCACTGTCAGTGAACACAGTTTGCTATGCTATCCGTGAGACGCTACTTAAACCCATAATTCAAAGAAGAAGCCGCATTTGAACATTCCAGAAGTGCCGTCAAGTTTCTGGGCCAGTCATTTAAAATGGACTGTATAGGTGGAAAGCTGTCCTGTGGTTGTGCTTAACTACAAATTTTAAATTCTTAGGGGAAACCACAGGGACACCGTAAGGTCATCTTGGACTGAAGAGGGAGAAGGACCACCAGGGTGTTATCAGTGCTCATTGAAAAAGCCAGCATCTCTGATGGTATGGGGTGCATTAGCGTATATGGCACGGGCAGCTTGCATATCAGGAAAAGCACCATCAGTGGTGAAAGGTATATCCAGATTCTAGAGCAACTTCCCTGAAGTTCCTCTTTCAGGGAACACCTTGCACTTTCCATCATGACAATGGCAAACCACACACTGCATCAATTACAACATCATGGCTGTGTAGAAGAAGGGTCTGGGTACTGAACTGGCCTGCCAGCAGTCCAGATCTTCACCCATTGAGAGAATTTGTCGCATCATAAAGTGAAAAATACGACACACAAGACCTAGGACAATTAAGCGACTAGAATCCTGTATTAGAGAAGAATGGGACAACATTCCTCTCCCAAAACTCGAGCAACTCAGTCCCCAGACATTTACAGACTCGTTAGATGAGAGGGGATGCCATACAGTGGTAAACATGGTCTTGTCCCAACTTTTTTGAGATGTGTTGCTGCTATGACATTCAAAACTACCTTAAGTTTTTTCCTTAAAATTATACATTTTCTCAGTTTAAACATATGTTTTCTGTGTTCTGTTATGAATAAAATATGGGTTTATGAGATTTCCATATCATTGCATTCTATATTTATTTACAATTTGCACAATGTCCCAATTTTTTTGGAATTGGGGTTGTACATCAGATGTTCATGA
The DNA here is from genome assembly GCA_032718565.1 of Distichodus sexfasciatus. Lineage (NCBI taxonomy): Eukaryota > Metazoa > Chordata > Actinopteri > Characiformes > Distichodontidae > Distichodus > Distichodus sexfasciatus. The sequence continues at coordinate 2,286,648 of JAVGVS010000032.1, forward strand.
ATGTATGAATTTTGAAGAATATGTTTATCGTTGCAATAAAATTGTATGCTCATTTCGTTACTTTCCACACCTCACCTTTGCCGATTTTGTAACCTCAGACACAATACTCCAAGATATGCCTTGGCTTTATTTCTCAGGTAATGTGGAGACCATCGGCTGGAGTCCGGACATCATGATTCAGAAGCAATTTACCTTCCTATGTCCGGAGGAATGGAGAACGGGTCATGGGCCCAGAGGAGGTAAATCGACGGACGCTACCATCAATTCAATTGACAGTTACCTTAGAGAGGCTTTGCTGCAAAGGGTTTTTCTGGTATTTGGTGAACTGAGCTTCAGTGTTGAAACGTGATTAAGTTTGAAGAGAGGAGAGAAAAGTGGGTACACGAGACTTGCACTATGTTGAGTTAGTGTTTTCATGTAATTCATTGCACTGCATGGTAGTAACATTTTAAGTAGTCATAGAGAAATACAAGCATTATCAAAGTGGGGTCTCTTTCACTGTTAAAGTTAAGATGTTGAAACTATTTTATTCTTCCAATTCTTTAAAGTGTCAATTCAAGTCAGGAAAAGCTGACTGGTATAAAGGAATGTTTGCCTCAGGGTTGCTTTTAGTCCATATTGCAGAATTAATTAATTAAAAAATGTTTTGTCCCTTTTTAATTAAAGATAGATCAGTGTAGTCCACTTGTTTAGGAAACTGCAAATCTAAAAAGTGTTTGATTAGTATAAAATGATCAGCATTCATTTCAAGTAGTAACTGAAACCTAAATGAAACTGCATTTACTCTATAATTAAAAATATACTCCCCCTGTAATTTATTTAAACACTGCTATATTATTATAGAGTAGTACATTAACAGCACTACCATTTATGAACTGTGTGGTAATCATGAACTGATATCTTCATTGTATCCAGTAATATCAGGCATAGAGAAAACTTGTCGTGAGTTTGTCTCACTTTTTTCTAGAATACGGTTCATAAATTCAGTGTTGAGACGTGGAGCCACGTATCATAGGCCAACAGTAATCAAAAAACCTTTGGTATCATCTGAAAATGTTCATTGACCTTACCCCTAACCATGTAATTATATACACATCACATTCCACTTATGTGCTTCAAGCCTGTCAATTAAAAATGTTTATTCCTCCATTTTTTTCCACATTCTCCCCGCAACCATACAAATCTTTATATGATGGTAAAGCAGCACTTTGTAGCATCGTTTTCTTTTAATTTTCTTTCACTTATCCAGTCATTGATTTACACTGCATTGTGTGCCTATTGTCTAAGTTTAATATGCCCACACAATTTACTGATACTTATGTTTACTGATGACAGAGGGGAAATGCATCAGTCTACACTGCTGCAGCTTTTGCTGACTTATTTGCCTGTTAATAGCAGAAGAGACAGAAAGACAAATTTGTATTTTTCTATGTTACAATAATGTATATTTAAGTATAGTCTCTAGGGACAGAGTTGACTTTTTTACTTTTCATATAGTGGTAACCATGTTAATGAGGTATGTACATACATACATAAATATTCAGATGTGGTTGCTTTTGCTTTTATGAAAAAATGCACTTTAAAACAATCTGGTAGTGCTAAAGTAATAACAGTATTTAATCTATTAAATGTGATTTTATATTGTAATAAAGCTTAATGTGACAATTCAAAAATACTGCACGTTGTTCCTTGATCCTACCTTGACATTTGTAAGAATGTTTCATGAAAAAGAAAGCAAAGGATTTTTGCTCAAGATAAACCAAAAAATGCTAAGATTTCTGTAATCTTTACACTGAAGTGTGAAACACTTGAAATCATGCTAGAAACCAAGTGATATCCATCGCTACAAACGTACTTCAATGTACAATTAACAATTGGCAAAAATCTGACCACCATAATAACTTAAAAAAGGAAAAACAGGAAAAATAAGAAAAAACAATGAAACCAGAGCATAATTTTTTGTCTTCAAAGTACAAATTTGAAAAAGTGTCAGCAAGAGAAAAGTGGTCAAAACTATCAAATCACATGATCTTTTCCAGTCTGTATCTTTTAAAAGAAAAACAAAAATCATTCATTTACCATATTTTTACAGTGAGTCATTATGTAAATATTCATATACGCAGGTATAAGACATTTCATCAAAACCGCATGATATTTCTCAGCATTCCCTAAGTGGGATGTATAAGGTATGACAGCAGTGTCATTTTGCATCACCATTACATCTTTTTTCTTAAAAAAAAAAAAAGAAGAAGAAGAAAAAAAAAGTGTCATTTATCAGCTCCTGTTGCTTCAAGTTTTTTATTTTCCAAAAATTAAATTAAATAATATATCTATATATAAAAGACAAGTTTTTTATTTTTATAAAATAAGTCTCAAGCCATATTGCCACTGTAAATTTCATGTGGTCATTCTACCTTTACTAGTCAATCTAGGAGGAAAAAAAGCAAAACAAAAAAGAATAGGGTTGCCATCTCTCTTTTCTTTCATAAACTGTACTCCATTTTTATCTGAAATGCACAAAGTGCTCTCCACAGTGTGTGTGTATGCAACATGGAGACAAATATAGCCAGCACTGGCTTGTTAGTACACAATCATTTTCAAGTGAAAACTCTGAAATTTAGTACACATACAAAGCTGCAATAGTACTGGTCTGACCAAGACCCATTTCAAACAACCCCGTGGCAAATCTTCAGACTGAGCCTGCTTACCCTAAGCTGCCCTAAAGTTCTACAACTCCTAAGAGCTTTAATCAACAGGAAACAGCAAATAGAAATTTCTCATAAGTCTACGCCTGACTGCTGATTTCCGTGTACATTTTAATTACAAAAAAAGTATCAAGTCCAGAGGCTTCTTTATACAGTAGGAAAAAGAACTCAAATCTCACTGAGCATCAAAAAGCAAGAGGGAGAAGGTCTGGAGAATAGTTCCTTCCTGGACAGAGTGGAGGAGTGAGGGTAAAGAGTCAGTGAGATGGTAAAAGGGCATCGAAGCTGCTTTTTTGATGTATCCACACACTCTCATCAGACTTTTGAACAGCTAGTCTTCCAAACTGAAATCACTGCACTGTGTCCTATGATCACAACACACATAGTGTCAGCAGTTTTAATGTAAAAATGGACAGAACTAGATAATGCATCACACATTCACATGGGAGGATTCATGGAAGTGGGAGAAGTGCGACATGCACAGGAGGACAGATATATCCCATGCACTCTACCATCAAAAACACAAACCCACCCCCAACACTCGCAAAACTGTCACAAAAACCCAAACTTGCTCACCCTCTCAAAATTATTCAAAAGAAAAACTATGAAATATAAATTGTTTCCATTTCTGGTTCTGTTAACAAAATATATTTTGGTGAATTTATGCTGTCTGAAACATATGCTATTCCATCTCTGAAAAAGAAAAACACTGTAAGGACTAAAGTAAATGGTGACAACTGTTAACCACCAACACCAGCTACTACTGATCACTCCAATACTTTCCGAAAATGGGTACACTCTAGACTGCATGTGAAAGAAAACAAAAAATGTGTACTGTGTTGTTTTGTCTTTAACTTTTTGCTTTTAAAATCTTAAAAAAATATCTATAAAAAGGCAGACGTCCCCAAAAATATCATATACCAAGCGAGAATTCTTCATTCTTTCACCTAAAACCCTTGAACACAATTGGCTGCAAACATGTGTGTGTGTGTGTGTGTGTGTGTGTGTGTGTGTATATATATATATATATATATATATATATATATATATATATATATATATATATATATGTATATATATATATATATATATGTATAAAAAATGTGTGTGTGTGTGTATATATTATGTATATATATATATATATGTATGTGTATGTACATGTGTGTGTGTGTGTGTATATATATATATATATATGTACGTACACACACACACACATATACACACACACACACACACACACACACACACAGCAATAACTTACCATTCACTTAATTTATTAATTTGCGCATTAAATGTAGTATCTCCCATAGGAAGTTGTATTCTTTTTATTTACTTCAAAAATATTAAATAATAACACTAATAATTATAGAAATGGTAAATTCTAAAACTGCAACCAATTCCTGATATCCAGGGCAGTTCTTCAAGGACTAATGCTACATTATATCTAACGAGTGATTAATATTTGTCCCCATGTCTTGGTTGTTTCCAGCCAGCATGTCGTTACTCCCTTGCCCATGCAGGGCTCCCATTCCGCCCAGCTGTGAAAGCATGGCATTCTGGTCTGACCCAAACTGGGCTTGGTCCATAGAATTTCCCTGCTGCTGTTGAGATGGCTGCTGTGGTTGTTGTGGAGGTGGAGGTGCCACCATCCCAGTGTGGTGCTGGGGGAGATGGCCTGGGTGTGGGGAGCCCGTCTGAGTTTGGGGAGAGATGTGGTGGGGAGACGGCTGGTGCTGCATACGAGGAGACGGACTCGAGTTGGGTGGTTGAGACTGGGGTCGCGGTGATGGCTGGGGTGATCGCACTTGGTTGCTAAGGGACGTGGACAACTGTTGGCCTTGCAAATGGGGAGACTGGGACATCTGCTGCTGGGGGCTCATTGGGTTGTTGTGCTGGGCTGGAGACCCACCACCTAGATGCTGCTGCTGCTGTTGGAGGAGCCGTTGGTGCAGTGCTTGCGTGATCATTGCTTGGGAAGGCTGAGGCTGGGTACCACTTTGAGGAGGCTGTAGCTGCTGCTGCTGCTGGAGTGAAACGCCACCCACAGGACCTCCATCACCCCCTTGAATTCCTCCCATGGCATTCTGCTGCTGCTGCATCTGGAGCTGCTGCTGTTGCTGTAACCTCTGTTGCAAAACTGCTGCAACCTGCTGAGACATGGGACCCGTGTAATTCTGATGTCCTCCCTGGGGTCCTCCTTGCTGCTGTTGAAGTCCACTGGCTTGAGGTTGAACAGGCTGCTGAGGAGGCATACCAGGCTGCCCAAGATAACCCTGCTGTTGTTGCTGGGGATGCTGGAACTGTCCATGGCTGGCCATCTGCTGTTGCTGCTGCTGCTGCTGCAAATGCTTCCTCATTAACTCTCTAAACTGGGGAGAGATGTTGGACATGTTGGGGGTTTGACCTGGTATTACACCCTGTTGCTGCTGCTGCTGTTGCTGCTGCTGCTGCAAGGCAGCAGCCATTTGCTGTTGCTGCATATTCACACCCATCATGGAACGCTGCTGAAATTGTTGCTGCTGCTGCTGTTGAAGTGGATTCATTGGTGTCATACCCGTCCCTTGGCCCATGTGCATACCTGGTTGACCAGCCCCAGAATTGACTTGCTGACCTTCAATAACACCTGGCCCTGCACCTCCAGCCCCAGGACCACCTCTCCCAAGGTATCTGGGTGCACGTTGCTTAATGAAGGTGGCCATGAGCTGTGGATTTGAGCGCAATATGTGCAGGACCTGCTTCTGTTGGAGAGGGGATCTGGGGGACCGCAAAGTCCTCAAGAGGTCCTCCAAGGCACTCTGGGAGAGACCGCCAGAACCAGCCACAGTGCCCTGGGCCCCACCTGGGCCTCCCATCATACCCATAACACCAGGATGTCCCTGTTGTTGCTGCTGCTGTGCAAGTTGCTGTTGCTGTGGTGCCATCTGTTGTTGCTGTGGTGCAACCATTCCTGGGTGACTCATTTGGTTCATCATTCCTGGTCGCTGTTGAGGGGGCATTCCAGGGGCTCCCCACTGCTGCTGTTGAGGTTGAAGCTGAGCCCCACCTTGCACTGCTTGTTGTGGGAGTTGCATTTGTGGAGGAAGTTGGTTCTGAGGCCCTCCTTGCTGCATGCCTGCACCTACTATGCCCTGCTGCTCTATCTGCACCCTGGCAACACCAGCTTGGCCCTGAGAAGGTACTCCTTGGGCCCCCACCATACCTGCTCCTGGATGGTTTATTCCCATCTGGTTTTGGGTTTGAGGGCCCTGATGCATTGCATGTGGTGGCATCATGCCTGGTCCCTGATTCATCTGCAAACTTTGTTGTTTTGCCATTTGCCTCTGAGTTTCTGCCACTCTCTGAATTTTCAAGGCCATTTCCAATGCAGCTGGAGGTGGCCCAGGAGGCTGCTGTTGAGGGAAGGGGGGCTGCCCTGGGTTTGATTGTGGTTGTGGAGGCAGGTTGCCTGGGCCCATGACTGGTTTCCCCATGGACTGAGGGATCGGTGAGGAGCCTGGAGGTCTTTGCACATACGGTGGAAGGCTGTTTGGGTGCTGAAGTTGCTGGACTGAGGGCGGTTGGGGTTGCTGTTGCTGAAGCATCTGTTGTTGCGGGGAGTTCATCATTCCTCCTCCTGCAGTCTGTTGTTGGAATTGATGATGTTGGACCATTCCTGGCAGCTGCTGCTGTGGGCCTCCAGCGACTCCAGGCTGAGGTACAGGAGGTAGACACTGCTGAGTGGGAGTCTGTGGAGCAGGAGACTGAGTGCTTGGCGTGGGGGTGCCAGGGCCAGTAGTACCATTGTTTCCAGGTGAAGGTAACCCACCAATCGGCGGCTGGCCTTTTATTTGCATGCTGGCAACCCTTCTTCTAAGCATCTGTGCCTGCTGAACCCGATGCTGGAGCTGTTGCTGACGCAGTTTCTGCTTGATATTGAGGCAGAATGGCACAGGACACTTATTCTCTTGGCAGTGTTTAGCATGGTAACAGCAAAGAGCAATTAACTGCTTGCAGATAGGGCAACCCCCATTGGTTTTTCGCTTGCAGCCCTTGGTATGCTGGACCACACGTTTCATCTTCTGACATGAGGGAAGTGAGCAGTTGGCATTGCGGCACTGGCAAGCATGTACTAAAGACTGGATGCAACGCTGGATGCTCAGGCGGCGTGAGTCTCCTGGACTCTGCATTGATGCTGCAGCTTGGCTGTTGCTCTCATCATCCAGGCCAAGGCCAAGCTTCTCCATCTTGTGCTCATGATTCTTTGTATTGTAGCAAGTTATACATAGGTCATAGTCCTGCAATGAGGGAGAGCAGTTATGAGTAATACCGTACTGAGTTAGAAAAACATTTGCTTGGAAGTTCTAAACACTATGCACTACATCAAACAACTTACATGCTTTAATTTTAAATGCAAGTCAATGATGTACCCAACAGTAAAATCAATAATTCAACATTCCTTACCTCGCATACAGTACAGTGGAAGCGCGTCTCAACATGATGTTTGCATTCATTACAGGTGTAGACAAATCGATCTTGACTCTGGTTATGCAGCTCTACCAGCATACACATGGAACTCCATTTGGATCGTCTAAGTGAGGAGAACTCTAGATGTTTGTCACGTGCCAATGTCAGGAAAGCATCTCTACCATCCATCAGGTCGCATGCCATCAAGGGATCTGGGTCCGCGATGGGTGGAAGTGCATTGGAATTTGGCCCAGCAATCAGACGTATTACGAAGAACACCTTTGCGGAGGGACAAAATTAGAATTAGACCTAAACACAACACAGCAAGTTGCAGCACAAGTGAATCTGAGCATCTCTTGACCTTACCTCTTTGTGCTTCTCCATGGTGGCATAGAGCTTCTGGGACAAATCATTGGAGACGTTAGGCATTCCTGGTTTCTTTTTGTTTGCTCGGCTCAGACTGCTTTTGTTCTTACTGGTCTTCTTATTGTTCTTTTTCTTGGCATTTTTGCTATCGCCCTTTGTGACCTGAGAGATTAGGCATAATATTTCACTCTACATGTTCATTAGTAGTGTAACCAGAACAAAGCAAGCTTGATTGTTTCAAACTTACATCTACACTTTCACTGGAAGTGCTGTTCTCTTCCCGTTTTCTTTCCTCTTCCTCTTGTTCCAGCTCCTTGATGCTTTCTTCCAGTACGTTGGGCCAGAAGTCACCCTCAAAATAGGGCAGTTCTTTGGCACTGGTGAGACGATCCTCTGTCGCTTGTTTGAAGATGTCCTGTAATAGGATTGGAGTAAATAAAATGCTGAATTTGTAGATGTTCTTTCATTTTTTCCCAAAATAACATGCTAACCGCTAATTACAAAACAAGTTTTACAAATAACTGTACCTTGTAGTCATGTACAATGCGTTCTGCAACAGCTTTATCCAGCATCTTTTTATACCACTCCTGCAGTCTTTTAGGTTTAGGTATCCTCTGGTCTGCCGGGTGACAGTGAAAGATGTAGTCGTCTCCCTCACTAGGAGGACAGGCCCAAATGTGGCCCGTAGTATATCTGAAGGAGATAGAGTCAGTGGTTACCTTAAGTACATGGGATGGCAAACGGTTGGGAGGGATATATGGCAAACAACAAAAACAGCAAGCCCAAAATGAAAATCTTTGTTAGACCTCAACTTGTTCCAACTATCAATTTCTTACCCCAGCTTTTTCACGTACTCCAAATACCCAATGAGAATTTCATGGTAGACAGTTGTTCTCAAAGAACGTGGTTGAAAAAAATGAACACTGTCCAGATAGGATATGTATACCCGCCTACAGTGAAGAGGGCACAAAAAGATAACCAGACTTAACAGATATGTGACAGAATTCAGTTATTGCTTTTTATTTAAAACAATGGGCACTGCCCAACTGTTTTTATTAAAGAAATTTTGATAACGATTTGGTTGGATTAAACAGACCAGTAGCCTAGTCAAGTATGACTGACCTTTGATTAGGAGGTGGACAATCTGAGCCATATTCCTGTACATGCATGCCGAAAAAGCAAACATCAGCCCCATCAATGTCCTCAAAGGCAAAAAGAGCTTTTGATTTGTATGGGAAAGACTCCGCCATTTCTCCACTGTCCACAAACCTGGAGAGAAGGAAGAAAAGCCATCAGAACACATCTCTGGCATTTAATCCAACAGCAATATTTATAAAACATACATATGGTTTATTTTATCAGGTATCTAACAGTACTCCTGTTGATATAGGTAGACCTACCTAGACTTCATTCCTGGTTTGACTTCTACCACTTTTTCGGAAACGTGAACAACACGGATAGTGATTTCACCGGACTCTGGGTGGTTCTGACGCTTCAGGTAGTCGTTAACCCGGGTTTCCAAGTAGTTACCCAGTTTTGTTTGTGGCAGTCCTAAATGAATTTTTTTAAAAATCAGTCATAATGCACAAACATTTATATTTGCATGCTATCAGTTGTTTCCAAAGCTCAGCACAACATACTTTTAGCAGCATATTTATTCTCTTTGCGGGTTTTGTTGGACTTCTTCAGGCATGCAGTACACGTAAAGCTGAAAGAGAAAGGCAAGATCAAGCACTTGTACCTATACATGTAAGAATTTCAATCAATGTGTAGCTCTAACTTAAGATGACTCACCCTAACGGCCAAATAGTGTCATTGTGCAAAACACAGATCTGATGCATTTTACGTCCACAGTCCATACATTCCACAAATCTAACAGAAGAAAGAGAATTTATACGTGGCATAGACAGTTTAATTCAACACTGCACCAACAAGCACAAGTTCACCAACACTTAAGAAAGAACATAACACATCCTTATTAAAAGGCCAATGTAAAACATTCGAATTTTAGAAGATAAGAAATGACCAACTAAAAATTTTAATAAGTGTTGTCCATCTATATTTTAATGAGTTTTTTCGTTTCTGCTTCTCTATAAACTACAATAGTTCAGCATTATTAGATTATGCCCAACAGACACAACTTTTTCAACAGTTCATGTAGCTATACATTTTTTAATGCCACAGCCAGATTTGTGCTCCAAGACTTTTATCCATAAAACATTTAAGGAAACCCTGCATGGCTGTGAAGTGTGACTGAATTATTCTGTTAAAATAAGCAGATTCTAAAGAACAAAATATTTTTGATGACAATGAAATTAACTTACAACTCAGGGTCAAGTGTGTCATTCTTCTTCTTCTCAAACTGTTCCTTGTTGATGGATCTGAAACATATAGTATGGCACTGATATTATGAAATTGAAAAAAAAGGTCTCAATCTAGATTCTGTCAATCAATGACAGAACCAAAGTGAATTGAAGAGATAAGACACACTCACGTCTGGGGCTGGGAAGGATCATCCCCTAAGGACACGCTCTCACCCTGGATCTCGTTGAAACACTTCTCACAGAAGTGGTACCTGTCAGCAAGAAGCCCATATTTTGGTGAACTACACCATTCACCAACATCACAGCCAATCACAGAAAGGCCATGAGGAGTCAGACACCAGTCAGTGCAGGGCAAGGCAGGGCAGGGCAGGGCAGGGCAGGCCAAAGGGGAAGCAGGCACAGATGAGGAGCGCAGAACAGGGTCGTCGCCAGAGGAGCCAATCATGATGCACGGTTTTGAGGAGGGGTTTTGAGGAGGGAGGGGCATGGTGCAGATGATTGGTCAGATGAAAGCAGGCCACAGCAGACATGACAGGCGTCGAATTAACAGGAGGCGGGGACGGGGAAAGTGTTGGGAAGGGGGGGTGGGGAAAAGAAAAACATGGGACGTCGGACAGGGAGGCAGAAACGGACGGATGGACAGGGAGACGACAAAAAGACAAGACAAGCAGAAAGCCAAAGCAAAGCACAGATTAGCGTTTGCATGTGTAATGAGTAAACCATCACAGCTAAACAAGGGCAGAATCAACTGCAAGGGGAGGCAGGGGGTGAGGGGAGGCATTTACAGACACATGAGCACATTAAACATATACACACGCAGCAGAAGCAAATTTTCCATTTAAAAGACGGTCATGAGACGGCTATTATTGCAGCTCTGTTTGTTCATTTAATAAGACACATTAATGGTAGTGAACACTGGACAGATTTAACCACAATCTTACTCATACAAGCCTTGTACAACAAGCATTTGAGTAATCAAATTGGCCTTGTTAGGGTCAAATGTACTGCTCTGTATGTGGCAGAGGGAGTTAATAAAAAGTGAGGTAGGTGCGTGCGCGCGTGTGTAGGGATGCTATCTACGGCGCATGTCTCTTACCTGTTCTGATAGCTAAAGTAAGCAGCATCTCGTGGAATAGTGCACAGCTGCTTCCCATAGCAGCAGAGCGTTTGAGGGGAGAACTCCAGCTATAACAAAAAAAGGAGAAGTGTGAGAAGTGCACACAGCACAGGAGAGTACTGACAAATGATTAATCAGTGTTAATGGGCATTTTAGTTTACATCTAATTCAAGGGTGGTCCTACAAGGAATATTATTGCACACCCTCTTTAAAACACCAGGCTAATATTAAAACTAGGGACGGGTATCATTACTATTTTAATGATACTAATACTCTTAGCGGTGCTGGTTTTCAGTCCACTACTTCAGCAGTATTCTTAATGGCACTTATTGGAGAAAATGGTTTTAACTGTATTTCATTGTGCTGACAAATCCACGCTTTCACTCAACCTTTCTTTCAGAAGTTTTTTGGACATTTACAATGCTAAGACCTGCAAATTATTGAGTGCTCTAAAAACGAAATTATGAATTTCTAAACAGATGATTTTGACTTTCTGGGATGAGTTTAGTTTAAAAGAAGAAGGATGAGTTTCCTATTTTTTATAACTGATCATTTAGATAACCATATGCACGCTCCAGGATACTAGCATACATAACATACTTGGGACAACAGATGAATATCACTACTTCTAGCCAATAACAAATCTATTGACTTAATTTCTCCAGTAGAAAGAGTAGTACTGATGAGCCTTTAATAATCTAGCCCTTGGCCCATGTAACACTGGGTTTCTGTACCCATTCCTAATTAAAACAGTTATCAACAGGAGATAACAGGGATTTTTTTTCAGGTTCACAGTCCCAATTTAGTAACAGTTTAATAATTATTTGTCCCATACTCAAATAAGTACTTTATCCTATACTGCAAACTCATTTAATTTGATTATTTTGTCATGTATAGAAATGTACCATTAGTAGAACATTAATTCAGATTCATTCATGCACATGTATATACCTTTCTCCCACAGCAATATCCTAGGCTTTGCATGACGGGGTCGATTTCCTGCTCAAAAACTTCAGCCAGTTTGGAGCAGTACTTATAGACCCGTGACGTTTTGCGGTTGTAGAGCCAGGCATTGTTGAACATGAGCCATATGTCATCCACATATTGCCAGGGCTCCTGATATTGGCCTGTGTCAAGTTTCCGTTTGATAGTAGACAAGTCCATTGGATTCTTCACAATGTCAAAATAATCCTGAGAAAGAAGTCAAGACAAGAGGTCAAATAATTTTAATGTTTCAGATGCTGTTGAGGTTTAAATATTTTGGGGTAGGCAGAAAAATGTAACAGAGCAAAGAGCTGAGTAAAAGGGTAGTGTTTCAATAGTTGGTGCTGAGACACATGACTTTCAATACAACTAAAGGGCATTTCTCTGAGTAGAAATGCAATCATATAAACACAAATAGCACAGGCTTTCTTCAATATAGTTTCAACCGAAATGTGAAAGATATGACACGAAACAAATTATTCTGATCAGTACACAAAGTGCTAATAAAATGCAAAGCAAAAGATAAATGCCGCATGAGACAAATACTACCAAAATAGAGATATGAGTTGGTGGACATGGTAAACTTCTGTAGATACTGCTACCTTGACTGCTCTGAAGCACCACTTTGGTACACAGTAAAATGTATCGACAGGTATATATTTCTATATGAATGCCTTTATGAATAATATGCTACATTATTATCTGGCGGCCAGTTTCAAAAAGGTTTGGTTAGGGCATTACTTTGGCAGCATGACTGTCATCAACAAGGAAGGATTCATTTCTGCACCTTGTACATCTTAGAGTATACAGCAATATTCAGTTTGCTTTTTAGGTGCCATTACTGTTTACCAGAACAATAAAAATTTCAGTTTATTTGGCAGGTCTGGGATATTTATCACACTAATGAGTAATCAACAAGAGAATGCATAGCATGTCCTATATAACTGGAGTTCCTGAGTGTACTGGAGAGCAAACATACGGGAATTCCCAGAAGTGATGGATCCACAGGCTGGCGAAAGGGGAGAGATTCAGGGTCCTGGCGGTACAAAGACTCCAATGTGGGCATCAGAGCCTGTCTCAGCTCCTCAGGCTTGAAGACTGCAGACACATCAAAAGAAGTTAAAAGATGTCAAATACCCATGATCCAAATCAACGAGTCATGCAACAAAAAAGGAAATAAAGAAAAATAGAATCATACTCTTCTTTTTGCTGGGCGTGCCAGAGGGCGAACTATAGGAACCAGAAGACCCCGTCCCATCTTCCTCTTTTGGCTCAGTCTTCACCTCTGGTTTTTTGTCCTCTCCTGTCGTGTTGGAAGTCTCCATGGGCATACCTTTACAGCCCTCAGTGGGTGCATCTTCTTTCTTTATCTGATGAGTGCAAACATATGAGGTTAAACCATTATAGCACTAAACCCCAACCTGCATGTTAAAACTTATCTTTGCTCAGATACCTCAGGCTTATCCTCAGTTTTAATATCTCCTTTTTTCCCAGTCCTTCCTCCCTTCAAGGATTCTTTATCATCTTCTTCCTCCTCCTCTTCTTCTGGCTGCTTGACCTCCATCTTAGGCTCAACGGGGGTAGCGATGTTCGAGGGCACTTGCTGGGTGGAAACCTCCACGCTGCCGACGGAGGCAGGAGTTGCAGCTTGGCCATCCACTGGCAGTGAGCCCTTTTGAGACAGCTAAAAAGATTTTTTAAAGAGACAGTTATAATAGGGACTGAAACTAATAATTATTTTGACAATCGAATAATTGTCCATTTTTTAAATTACTTGATTAGTTTGATAGTTTTAAAATGAACAAAGAGAAATATGCATAAAGATAAATCTTTAGATAAATTAGACAAATTACATATTTGATCAAACTAAATATTTGATGAAAGATAGTCATCACACTGACAGTATCACCGTCAACATTTGTTTACGACGCGGTGACGTAACACATTAGTAAAATAGTTTTCAATGACTAATTACCCATTACGGCAATTAATTGTAATATTGTATGAAATAACACTAATTTTAGATCTTAGAACATTGGCATAGACATCTTTGCTCATTAGGCTGCGTGGGAGGAACACTCACTGGAGTGGGTGGATGTTGCGGAACGAGTGTGGCGTTTGGCGTCGTCGACGAAGCCCCTCCTGTTTGCTGTTGCTGGTGGGGCATGGCTTTGTCAGAGTTAGCAGGCTGAGGAAGCTGCTGCTGACTGCTGCCTGGCCCCATGTGAGGCAAACTGGGGGTGTGAGGCTGCGGTGTCTGTGAGCCCGGGAGGCTGGGTGGAGGCGTAAGGTGTGGAGTGGGTGTGCGGCTGCGAGCTGGCGAAGGAGAGCTCTGGCGGACGGGGGGAACATGGGGAAGGTTGATCGACGGAGAAGGGGTTGAAGGCTGGGGAGCGCCAACCATGTTGTTGGGTCCCAGAGAGCTTACAGATGCTCCACTTCCCACAGCCCCGGCAGAACCAGGCTGGGCTAAAGGACTGCCGGTTGGCAGAGGTGGCGGGGTTGGCATTGGTCCTTGCTGAAACAGTAAAAACACATATTTCAGATGCTTTTATATTTTAACCCCGTTCTAACAACAAGCCTGCAGCATCAATCCAGAACGAAAACATCATACATGTAACGTCCTTTGTCAAGCAAGGGAGGCCCTTTATATTGAACGGGTCTAAAAGAGAAGACTGTTTATCGTTTAGTTGAGCTCAGGAATTACATTTTCAAATAATGTTTTAGTTGCTTTTTATGATTTGATATGAATGGAAGAGTTAAATTAGCATATGACACTCCCAAAGTCACTGGCTCCTGAATTGAAGCAAAATTGTATCGTAGCCGACTGTGACATTGGCTGATACTGAATTGCTGTCGACTGAGCTAATATATCATACAGTGATGACACTTGCGATTTACACCCCTAGACTGTATAACACCACCTCCACCTGTCATGACAATGCCCATTTAATCTTTTTGTTTATTGTATCTGTTGGCTTTCTCGCTTACCTGGGCCATTCCACCCTGAGTGTTCGGTTGCGTCATACCAACAGGACCAGCACCAAGCATTGGGCCTGACCCTGGAAACTGGCCAGTGGGGAGGTACTGATTCTGCATCTGTGCAACATTCGGTGGTGCCATCCTTGTAGGCCCCATACCCATCTAAAGAATTCAAAGATGGAACATCACTCGTTGGCTACAAAATTGTTAAATGTAACATGGTAAAACTGCAAGCTTTAGAAAAAAAAGTCCAAGTGATACACCAGTATCTATAAAATGATCAACACCAGCTTCATTTGTCAGTTAAAACTAGGAGGCACAAAATACTGTAAAGAGACTAAAGCTAAATCATCAACCATCACCTGGTGCTAAAATAGTCAGGCTTTCCACTTGAAGAACTGTATTTTATGAGAAATGATTACACAACATTGACTGCTATCTCTTATTATGGCTTCTTTAAAACATAAGGCTTAAGGATGTGTATTTTCCTTGCATTACATCAAATAATTGACTATTGATGATATAGATAAAACCTGATATGATACATTTTTATAATGCACTACTGTACTGAACTGTATGTAACTAGTCTTAAGAAGTAACAAGCAGACTTCACCTGTCAATCACAATACATGCCCCATCTTTGCAGAAGCATAAAAGCAGTTTCTAAAGGTCTGCAATACCATTCCCAATTCTTTTGTCCTAAAATAGCAGGTTCCAGCAGCTATGTGAGACTCTGTGCTTACCTGGTTGAGGGGTGCACCAAGTGGAAGTGGAGGAGTGGACCTCTGGCCCATGGCCTGCATTTGATTAAATGGACTCATGCCTAATTCCAAAAATAAGCACATTAATTAGTGACTTTAGAATGTGTTCCCTTTTGACACTGTTGTCGTGCTCTTATATTACTAAAACACCAACCTGCAGGGTTCTGCACTCTGTTGACCATCTGGTTAGGTCCAGTTGGTCTCACCATCGATGGATCTGAGAGAGGACCATCTATAGCGAAGAGAAAGATTTATTCAGCAGGACAAATAAATGTAGGCTGAAGTAGGGCAAGGAATGACAAATCAGTTTCATAATAAAATGAACATTTTATCTCATTTGAAATTAATGGACAATTATTTTGCTTTGTGCCATCGTAGTTCACTGACAAGGTTTAAACAGTAAATAAGTTCAGTTATTATAACTGAAATATTCTTTCAAATGAAAGATTGCATACATTTGTGAACTTAAAATATCTGAAGGAAACACACACAGTAGTTGCAGACTGGATGCTGTGTAGTCACGACACATGCAGTAGTATGTTCTGAAGGGAACAGTACATAAACCAACTGCGAGTGTTAACAGAATTTTTAAAAAATATTTAAATAACCAACATGAGCAAGATTATATTAATTTAAGGATCTAAATATCAGCTTTGATTAATTTTCGATTAGTTGCCCAGCCATATTATGAAGACCTCTAAGGTGACTTCTTGAACATTCTAAGTCAAACTGTATTTGCAGATTAGATCCTCTGTGATCTGCAGATGCCTGTGTTTGATAAAACATTAACATCAATTCTACTCACTTGGGGGAAGTCCTGTGGGCGGCCCTGGCTGCCCCATGCCAGTTGGTCCCTGCTGCATGCCAGAAGGGGGCATGCCAGGCTGAGGGGTCATCATGCCCTGCTTCTGTAACCGTGTCCGTCTTTTCTCTTCCAGTTCCTTCTGGATTTTGTAGATCTTTTCTGCTAGCAAATGGTAATACTCCGCCTACAGGGTGAATCAAAGGAGAAAAAAATCTCCACTTTAATATTTAAAAGTAAGAAGAAATAAACATTACTTCCCATTCATATATCAAAATTTAAATATGACTAAGGAGTGGATCTTACTCTGCTATTTGCAGATTCATACATGTCGCCCTCCACTTTACGAGCATAAGCCACAAGATTCTCCATCCGTCTGTCCTTCAGTGCGGCTGGGTCTGGGGTAGGGAAGATGGCCTGGACTCTGTTGCAGTACACAAGCAACAAAAAAGCACTAGTTGTAATCATATTTCCACAGCAAAACTCATTGTTAAAACAACTTCCAGAAAGAAATAATGCATACAGTTTGTGTACGAGGTGGTTGCGCAGATCCTGTGTGATGTCTTCATGCCAGTTCTTCCTCATGCCAGGACCAGCAGCTTGAGTGGCCACAGGCATGGAGCCTACACTGCCCACGCCAGTGCCGTCATTCATCAAACTGAAAATAAAGAAGTCACAAAAAGCCTTTGAAAATATGTCAACCCGTAATAAAACACTGTGAAGTTTTTCAAAACTGTAGTAGGAAACATGCTTGAGTTGCTTACGTCGGAGAATTCATGTTCAGATGCATCATAGTATCTTGAAGAAGATTAGAGGGCTGGTTCTGAGATTGGACACCTACAGCCCCATTGACACCCATTGGGTTCCCACCTGATAAAGAAAAAAATACAGAAAATCCTTGTGAAGTTTGTGGCAAGGATAATGGTGTAACTAAACACAGTTTGATAGCTATATATTGTGGTCCCTTGACCATAAGATTGATTTTCCACATAGGAAAAAAAGTCCTAAATCCAGTGTCTCTTATAGAAGCATTGTGTAAAGCACTAAATAAAAAAAGATTTAAGCACACAAGACTTAAAATTACATTAATTTGAGTAGTTTATCTCACTACTATAAACTACTAAACATTTAAAATAGTCTGGTAAGGAGACTGGCAGTCGTACCCATTGTGTTGAGTGTCCGAGGTGTTTGCTGGGCAGGCTGAGAGGGAGCCTGGTTACCTTGGTAGGTAAGGCCCAGGGCTGCATATGCCCTCTCAATAGAGCTCGGGTCTATCTGACCTGGGGTGTTAAGATTGGGAGCATTATGTGGCCCGCCAGGTGTATTACCCAAACCAGTGCCTAAACCCACGTTGGCCGTTCCAAGCAGGGCTGTTAAACATATGGAAAAGGACACAAAAAATATGTAGTTATGCATAATACAGACATGATTTTAGCTATTAAAAAGACATCTAATATTTTGGAATCCTTATAAAACATTACATGTGTCTATAAAGTGCAAAATAAGTAGCAGCATCTGGTGGACTGATACACACACTCACACTGCTGATTCCTCTTGTCTCCTGCATTTTTCAGCGGCAGGCAGACAGGGCAGTCATGCCGCGTACAGTTCTTCCAGTGGGAGATAATCTGTCTGGACGAGGCACAATGTGCCACTGCAAATAGGAACAACACAAATGGTGCCATTTAGGAATCTCCTCATATTAAAGGGAAAAACACACAAGAAATGACATGTCCCGTCCATTTGCAACATCTAGCTATCAGAAAATCATGGAATGTATTCTTTGACATCATGGACAACACAGCATTTAAAACAATGTCCGGGCCTCAGCTTACCCTGGCAGGACTTGCCAGCCTGGCAATGCGTCATGTGGTTAAGGACGTTCTTCATGGTGCGACAGTGGGGCAGGTTGCATTGGCGCACCTCCCCATTAGCCTGCTCTCGCCGCTGGCACTTGTGGGCGTGGAGTAAGAGCACCAGCTGCTGCTGAATGAGTTTGCGCTTCTCTGGATCGGCTGTTGGAGGGACACCCGCTGCAGACACTCCTGAAGCCACTGAGGCTGGGCCTAGTCCTCCTTGAGTGTTGGGCACTATACTAGCTGCCCCTCCAGCACCAGGTCCACCTGCTGGGGATTGTTGAGAAGTCTTTGAGAGAGAGGGGGGGGGGGGCGGGATTAGTGTGTACATTCCAGTTAGATATGCGCTATTTTTAAAAGAACAAGTAAGTGATAAAAATGACACCAGTAAAGAGAAAGCTCAGGTGAAAAATTCTTGAGATATGGAACTATACATTTAGAATAATTCCATATATGAGAACATATCTGGGAACTAAAGGGAATTTAAACCTAAAAAACATAAAACCAGAGTAACTTTCAGTTATTTTTATCTCAGAATAATCTAACATCACCCTTTACCTTTTAAGTCAGTCAAAAACTAGCAGTCTATTGCCGTAATCACCCTGAAATATCTATTATTTGCAGCAGGATACTTAATCACTGCTCCAGATGGGCCAGTGGTGGTGATCAATTTACAATATTTTATTAGTGCTAAAACTCTCACTTGTCAGTATGTTGTCTAAAATGTAAGTGAGAGTCAGCACAATTTACTCACCATGGCTTGCATGCCTGGCATGGGTTGAGGTTTCTTATCCATGTTGAACTGGCTCATGCTGCTGGGCAAACCAGGTTTATTCAAGTGGTGCGGGTTCATGCCAGCAGCACCAAGACCCTGACCAGCATTTTGACCATAGGGGTCTCCATAGGGATTTGCACCTCCCATCATTCCCATCTGTGTTCACAAGGAGAAAGAAGGAAACAGTAACGTAAAAAGGAGATGTATATAAGTGGAAATAGAGATTTGGGGATCTAACTGATGTTTTTTCCAAACATAAATTAGAGTTAATCGATCTGTAAGTTACAGATACTAAATGCAAGTAAGATTAACATGATGAAGACAACTTTACCTTGTTCAGTGCTCCAGGTTGCTGTGCTCGCAGTCCACTCTGGCCTCCTGACACTTGCTGCTGTTGCTGCTGCAGAGTCTCTGCCAGCATGTTACTATTACTTCCCATTGCTGGATTGGGATAGCCCATTCTTGGTGAGCCATTCATAATCTGCCCTCCCATCATGCCTTGTGGCTGTGGGATTGGTCCCCCTGCCTGCTGCTGACCATTTCCTTTCTGCGGCCCAAGCATGGCTCTATTCATGCCGCCCACCATCCCTGCCATCTGCTGTTGCTGCATCAGGTTGGCCTGCTGAGGCGAAAGGTGTTGCTGCCCTTGAGGGGCCATGCTTTGGGGACCAGGAGATGCCTTCATAGTGCCC
This sequence comes from Distichodus sexfasciatus, assembly GCA_032718565.1. Taxonomy (NCBI): domain Eukaryota; kingdom Metazoa; phylum Chordata; class Actinopteri; order Characiformes; family Distichodontidae; genus Distichodus; species Distichodus sexfasciatus. Next base: position 2,306,455 of record JAVGVS010000032.1, read on the forward strand.
AAAAGTCCCACAGAAGCACCTGCCGGGCCGCCTCCCTGCTGCGGCACAGAAACAGACGTCCCGCTGGACCGGAGGAGCTCAGACAGCTGCTTGTGCTTGGCTGCTGCATCTTGGCCAGTGGGTCCAACCCCACCAAGCCCACTGCCTCCCGCCCCGCCACTGCCCAGGCTGGTGTGAAGCTGGCCGAGCTCCCCGCCATTTGCCAATCCCAGCTCTGAAGAGTTGATAAGCTCATCTGGGAGGTCATGCTCCAGGTCAAAGAGTGAGCCAAAATCTACAAAGGAGAAGTACATCAAGGAAACTGCATAAACACCACAATGCAAACAAAACTAAAACATGGCCAAATGTATACTGCACTGGCAGTGCTCTAAAGAATTGCTAATGCTGCAATATTAACAGATTTGTGAAGTTCTTTGCTTCACAATTCCTGGTTGTCATCAGAACTACATCCTTTTCTTAACACCAACAGCTGAATGCAAAGGCAAGGTCAATGTTGGGTATCTGTTCTGAGTGTAATCTGTGCTTTGAAAGAGCACCAAACAAGGAGTAACTTGTAAGGTCAGAGCAGGAAGCCTCGGGGAAGTAAACATAGGCATATTGTTTTAAGTGTCTTTAAACAATTTAAAAGAACATAATTGCAGATATAGCGTGCTGTAAAGCTTCATTTGTGATAAACACACAATATTTAATCCCAACAATACCATTTCCAACACCAGTATGCACAAACATTACACTACAAAACTAATAACAACTTTCAATACACAGTGCTTGTGACAAAGTGAAAGCACACAGCAAACTCAATCACACTGCTCTTTTTGAAACATTTCAAGGGTTTCTGCAGATTTTCTTTTACCTTTAAAAAGGTGCAGATAAAGAAATCCACAAATACACTACTCCACGTTTTTAACAATATTAAAGTAAAAACAATATTTTGCATGTTTAAGTGCATAATTGATGTTAAGACATATGATATGTTAATATCAAAAATGATAATGTCTCAAAAATATTAGGCTAACTTTGTTACTAGTAGTAGTAAATGCTGTCTTTGGTGAAGTGAGCAAAAAGCTTTGCAAGCAGTACTGAAACTTCCCCAAAAAAAAACATTTTAAAATTCTGCGTTCAAACGTAACATAACAGCCTGCACATGTATAATACTGGACTTTCATTACTAATGCAGGATTCACTGCAGTGTTTTGTTGGGATACTGGAAAGATGCAGATAGACGGAAAGGGGGGGTTGAAGAAAAAAAAAAGGACCGAAGACAATCGGGGTATTTGAAACAACTAACGCTACCTTGCAAAGTAGCCAAGCTAACTCGCCAATCAGTCAACTCGAGAATTATTTCAAACACTACGTTACGTGATTTCTGTGTGGTTTAGACGTGATGAACGCCGGATAAATTCGTTAATCTCTCAATGAACACGCGATAAAGATTATATCTGCATTGTCTGAAAAGACGAAGCCATATGTGATTAGCCAACTAGCTAACAATGCGAGAAGCAGCTGCAGAGTCGGAGTTACAACAACTGGGCCCGAGGCTGCGGCAATTGCACACTGCTAGCGACCGTGTTAATATTACCTAGCTGACCAGCTAACAATATTGGCTATATGTTAAGTTAATCACACATCCTAAGCCGTCGATAAAAGCCATATATACACTACCAGAAGGATTTAATACGACAGATGTGGTAAAGGCAGAACATGATATTCGAGAACGAACGTCACGTTTAGTCACACGACGCTACTACTTCTGCAAGTTTTAAGTTGACTGGATAACAAACTAGCAAGCAGGCTAATGAGTGATGATCTTTGTCGATTGTTCACTAGCTGAGAAGAAAAAAAACGAGCCGTAATACTCTACGCCACTAATAACCAAGCCACTGTTACTTTTACACTGCAAATATAGATGATGTTTGATTAATTAATCAAAATAACCAGCGTTCAGAAATCAAAACAATAAGGCGGCGCTGTTCACGATATACGCCTATAAACATGTCCATTCACAGCTGGACATTTAATTTAATTTTAAAAAGACCTTAACGAATCATAAAATTGTTGTCATTGTCAAACTACCTGATATTTTATGATACTGAAATTAACACGGCTGCTTCTACGCAGTTAAAGCGTTAGCCACTTTAAATTTACACATAAAATATGCTGCACACCGTAGAGTTTAGCACTACAACTAAATGGAACATTTGGACGACCGAAACATAATGGGAACCACAATGCCGTGGTCGATTTTGCAGAATATGTGAAACACAGTTCGTCTAAAGCTTAAAAATCATCAGGGCCAAGCTGGAGCTAATGTTATTGCTAACTAGCCTCGAGTAGCTGCGTTAGCACTCGGTGGCTAACGGACGCAGCTCGCTTCAAGCTGGTGTGACAAGCTAAGCTAGACGACGTTAGCTTACCAACTAGCTGCGTTTGCTAGCTATTGCAAAACAAAAATCACACACGCTACCAAACATGACAATAACTACACGGACAAATTCCGACTCCGAAATAATAAAGCTGTAAAATGTTCGCCGCTTCGTTTTAGATTATGAACCGGTGATATTTACCGTTTCCATCGCTGGCGGAGGCTGAAAGTGTCGGAGAGGAGAGTTTAGGCCTCTTGGCTGAAGGCGGGCCAGAGTCCAGAACGTTCTCGGCCATATTTTTTACGAATTAAAAAAATATATATCCACAAAGATAGGCGCCGTCGCCTATTAGCGATCCTTGTTTTCCTCGCCGCCTTTAAAATTCGACTTTTCCCCCTCCTTTTTGGGGACGAAGGGGGGGAAAGTCCCGCGTACAAAATACTCCTCTTTCCTGGGTTCGCCTCTCGATTTCAGCTTCGGCGTATCAACCCCCTCCCCAGTCCGATTTTTTGTTCTTTATAAATTTCTGCAAGCGGAGGAGGAGGGAGGGGGAGTCGGCGAGAGAGAGGGAGAGAGAGCGAGTATAAAAAAGATACACGCAACTTCGCTCCAACTTAACATGTAGTTTTGCGAGAATTGTTAGCATATACACATTTCATAATTTTGCACGTATTCCCCATCCTTCCTCCTGAGCGCTTCATTTTGATCCGGTGGCGACGGTGGCGCGCAAAGCGACGATTCACGTTACTTCTTTAATGGTTGAGGCACGAATAAAATATTTTAAGCCTGAATTCTTATTTATCTTGTAATATATTCAACACGGCCTTTACGTTGTTTAACAAATATGGCGGTGATGTCTTTTTGTTGTTGCAGTCTATTACTCCGAATGTCATGAAATTCCAAAGTTTACGAATAGGCCCGTAGTATTGCTTAACAGATTACTTAAGACTAACTTAATTCAAGTGTTTTATGAAATAAGGAAATAACTAAGTATCTACAGATTTTGCGGGATTTTATTTGTTGTTGTTTTTTTATGTTGGAAATATAATAAAGCATCCTTTCACAAGTTTAAGAACTTTACATTTGCTTTCAGAAACGTGATATAATTTAATGGAGAAACACGAACGCCGTTAATTAATTGAACGGCCGTGTTATAGAAAGTCTTATAATTTTCCAATCATTATTGAATGGATCCTAATGCATCAGTCCCGGTACTATCTTGAGACTGATATGATCAAATTTATATAGAAACATAATTATTGATTTCTTGGACTCCTATGCTCCAAGCCTTGGATCAAGTAACCTATGGACCAAGTAACTTAACTTTTGCCAGATTCTAAACATTGGGAAAATTGAGGTGCAGCTATACCATGACATTCAGGTTGTAATGTTTAAATCACTCATGCTGTGGATCTTTGTCCAGGTTCTTTCACCTTCAGATTTATATGTGAGTGAGTGATTATTTGTCATTGTGAACACAGTACAGCATACAGTGCCCCATAGTGACCTCTGCATTTGACCCATCCGTGAAGGAGCAGTGGGCAGCTGATGTGCAGCGTCTGGGGAGCAGTGCTTGGGGACAGTACCTTGCTCATGCCTACCTCAGAGGCACCTTTACTGATCCAGGACTTGAACCAACGACCTTCCAATTACAGGGCCAACTCCCTAACAGTTATGCTGTCAACTGCCCCACAATGTATATATTTGGATGATGAATTGCACTGCTAAGCACTTCAAGCAAAAAGCAAAAGCATTTTTACATGTACATTGTGTGAACTATGCATGCAAACATTAAACATAGTTGTTATTTTTGTTATTTTGTCATTTGTAGAAAATTATTTGTGGTAGGCAGCTTGCATTTCATGTTGCTGGACCTCACAAGTCGCTTGATATCTTTGATTCAACAGGCAGTTTTAGTAACAGCACAGTGGCCGATCACAAATGGCTACAAAGGATTGTTAAAGCAGCTGGCAACATCATGAAGTGTCTCTCCCCCCACCACTACAGAACATCTTTCACAAATGTTGCATTACGAGTGCCTCCTGCATGGTGCTCGACCCCTCACATCCCTCACATGGACTCTTTATACTCCTCCCATCTGGCAGACGCTATTGCAGTATCAGAGCCCAATCCACCAGACTGTGTGATAGCTTTTTCTCACAAGCCTTCAGATTCTTGAACACACTGCCTGCCCTCACACTTACCCCCACACAAACCCGGACTGTGAACTGACTCTGTTGTACCTCTGCACTTTACACATCAGCGTCTATGTGATGTACACACTGCTATACGGACAATGTCATTCAAGTTGCACTGAAACTGTCTCAGGAAAAATGTTTATGAACATGTGTTTATGTATTTAAAACATAACATATGTTTATGTTTACAGACTGAACAGTATTGTCACTCCAAACCGCTGCTGATCTGGCACACATTTAATGTCAGACAATCAAAACTGTAATCCTCTTCTCTTGACTGCTACTACAAAATTTGCACAATTTTTACACTGCTGCTACACATTTGCACAACTATTGAACATTGAATATTGCTGTACATATCACTGATCTTTTTCTCACTGATTGTATCTGCACAAATTATTGAAAGTATTGCAGTACTCTAGTTCTCCACTTCTGTTACAATATCTGCACATACTTGATCTGACTTGAATGTTAGCTCAGACTTAAGAGATACTGTTTTATGTAATAGACTGACTGTATAAATTTTTTCATATTGAAACTGTTACTGACCTCATACACATTCAGTGTAAACGTCAACTCCAAGACCATAATTGTAGGCTGAGTACCGCATCCTAATTGTCTCTCTTTCTAGTTCAAAGTTTATATTTTATTTTCCACTTCTAGTTTGAAGTGTGTATTTTATATTCTGTTTATATATTGCATATTCTATGTGCCTTATTTGTTCTTTGTTCTTTGCACTGATAAAACTGGAGCCATGACATCTCATCTCTCTGTATACTTGTGCAATATATAGCAGAGATGGCAAAGTTTACTTTGACTTTTGACTTTGACTTGAAAGTTGTCTAACCAATTTCATTTCCTCCTGGTATCAGACACATTTAGCCTACACATTTGGCCTCTGAATGTGAAATTTTTAGTGGGTTTCAGGTCAAAAACTTTCCACCTTGTTTGTTTTACTAATTAATTGGTGTACTTCAGTCTAGCAGTTCTTTGTTGTTCTTACAACGCTTTAAAAAATCAAACATTTTATAAAATCTAATCTGACCATTCACTGGATTCACTGTTTTTTAGGCTGATGTATTATCTGCTGTGTGAAGTATGTTTTGCCATTCAAGCAGTCGGTCACACAGTGGGGTGAACAGAACTGATATTCCAATGCAAAATCACTTTTAGTGTCAGAGTAAGATGCACAGGGATGCACATTCAAACTGATACTGTTTACTCTCAGGTTTTGAAATTTTTAGCTGCACATACCCTGGAAACTTTGTCCAGATAAAAAAAAGAAATTTGCAGCATCTAAACTGTTTTGTTGGTTTATAATAAAAACTGTTTGTTTTTACTGATTGCATGTGTTATTGCTGCATTTAACACTACAGCAAAACATCATAAGATCCTTCCATTAAGACATACTACTTAGCATACTGAGAAACATCATTGTATAGGCCTCATGTCAAAACAGCTCAGACCTACAGGAATTGGACATGTTTTTTTCTACCATTTAACAAAGGTGTTTTTTCATTGACATCAAAGAAATATGAATTTCAAGTCAATTAATTGAAATCTGTCTTAAATAAAAACAATTATTGCAGTGTTGTGATGTATATTGTCCTGCTAAAAGAGGATACAGTGAATATTGTTGCCATGAATTTGTGTGCACAATCTGCAAGGATGTTTAGGTAGGTGAAACATGTCAAAGTAACATACACATAAATGGATGGGCCCGAGGTTTCCCATCAGAATGTTGCCCAAAGCATCACACTGCCTCTGTGAGTTTGATTTCTTCCATTTCAACATCGAGTTGCCTTTTACTCGGGTAAGTAAATCATGTTCACCCAGCAATTCCATTTGATTTAAAAGAAAATATGATGTATCTGACAAAGCCAACTTTTTTCCATTGCTGCATGAGACCCTTATGAAACTGATGTGCCCATTATATCTGGTTTCTGAGAGGGGACAGGAGTCTTGAGTGACTCCTGTCTACACAGTTCCATGTGCAGCAAGTTTTGTGACATCTTTCTACTTTAGCTAGCAGATGCTTTGAACCATTTATCTAAGTACCTTAAAAGACAGCATGTATCTGATTACTCTTCAATTTTAATGGTTTTTCCTCTTTTCTCTTAAGTCTTAAACAATGGTGCCACACTGGCATGGTTCTCCTTTTATTTTGTTGCAGTATTTGAAAGTTTTAGAAGGTGAAAGGTGAATATGCCTTGCAAGATTTATGTAGATATAGTGTGAAAGTTAAAAGTTGGTAGTTGGGCCACAACTTTTTAACAGGACTCTAGTATTCCATTCTAATGTTTGTCTGTTAGTCTAATTTACTAGGAAAATGTCAAACCACCTATTAACTAATTCACAGTCTGAGTGAATGAGTGAACACAGAATGAGTGTTTTATTTACTCTAGTCATTTTAATCAAGCAGCAAAGCCTGATAATAGAATTATATGACCAGCCCATAAGAATGATGGTCCTGTCTAAACCTACATTGTTGCAATATCATATTAGCTTTAAACCAGATATAGCAAGTCCATGTCTTCCAAAAATAATCCTGCTGTTCTGTTGATGTTAGTATTTTTGTGAAATCACAGATTGGCCCTGATGCACTCTTGAAATAATTTCAGTAGAGCAACCACATGGAAGATTCTGCTGTGTTGCATGTTTTCTTTAATTGAAACTCATTTTGAAAGCATTAACAGTCTTGCAACCATCTGAAAAAAAAACTATTTTATAACATTCTCTCATTACTTTTTGATGACTTTTAGCTGATTTCACATAGTTGAAAAAGTTTGTAATAATGTTTGAATTCAGCAAAACCTTTACATTTTATTGTTTTCCTAATCTGGTCAATGATTTCTCAATTATCTAGTTGTAAGGGACATTCCTATTGGACAAGTGTGACTTTGTCTTTCGTTAGCTTGCTAAATGAGTACTTCTGCTTTCTATAATAAAGCATTACAGTTGCATCCTCCACATTCCTTCACATCCCTGCTCTGTGACATTTTCAGACTAACTGAAGGAAGAATTACTTTTTCACAGAAAGTCAGTTTGTTTCTGATATCTTTAAAAAAAAAAGAACAGAACGCCTAAAAAGTAAGCACTTGGAGATTTGTAATGAATATAATATTTATTATTCTGTATTGAATAAGCAAACTGATTTACAGATGTAATACAGATGTTTAAGGTATATTGCAAGCATAATAATTGTCATTAAGCATAAAGCACATAATGTTTTCTGCTCTCTTCTTTTTGCATAACACTGCACAGGTAGATTTGATTACTAATTCCACCTTCTTTTCCCTCTCTTTTTGGCAAATAGAAATATTAATACAGTAAATAAATTGTTTCATCATGTAACCTCTGTTTTCTGTGCATATGACAATAAATTCTCTTGATATCTTGATTTTAACATCATCAGAAAGAACATCATAATTCCATGTCGTGAACTATTTATATAATATTTTGTCTCCTGTTAGCAGGTCACAGATAAGTTCTCAACTGATGTCCAACTGAGGTGTAAGGTTTGTTAGTGTAAGCGCCTAATGGGTCTCAGCAACACTCATGCCCAACAAGCTTGAGCAAAGTGGTGCAATGAACTGTATGTAAGACACTGGTCTAAAGATATGTAGATTACACACATTTTATGGCATATAATATACAAAGATTTACATAATTACATAGATAATACATAATTCGTCTTATACATAAATTCCCAAATGCAGCAAAACCAACTATGGAATTTATTAAAACAAAAACCAAAAAACAAAAGCTCAGGTTCCACCGAGATTTGAACTCGGATCGCTGGATTCAGAGTCCAGAGTGCTAACCATTACACCATGGAACCACCATGCCGTTCTCTGGTCGGTTTTGTATATTTAAAAATGCTAATATTGAAAAACGTTTTAAACGAGTACTATGAGCTATAAGTTTTGTAGTGGAGTATAGAAACCATTTCAGTAAGTTCCAATGTGTAACTATAACCACAGATCGGCACAAAGTTTTCTAAAATAGTCTTATGCTGTAAGTCCACTAGACGGCAGTAATACGCTTTTCCACGGTCAGTCCACAGCAGTTCGCCGAAGAGCCAGAAGAAGCGCATGGAGGGACTTGTGTAGCTAAAGGTGTGTTTTTGTTTGAGAAATTATTAAATAAACTGGAGTAAACAGTTTCATCCCATCAATATAATATATACGTTTTTCAGTACTTATTGCTTTTGAATTAATTTGAGAGATAGATATTGATATAATGGTTAGTCCCTATCAGCTGCCACATCCAACGTTCTGTAGGCGTATGTTTGTTTGTAGTTAGGAACTTGCAGTGCACGTGTTTGTAAATATATCAATCGTTTTAGCAACGGCTTTATATCTCGTTCCGTGACTACACAGAACCATTCAAATGTATTTTTTGGGAAATCTTCTCTTGATGGTACCGAACGTCTAAAGAGAGGATCTGTTCTTTCTTTCCAAGCTAACATCGAAAACCTCTGGACAGATAAAATGCCACACCGCTGCGTAGCGTACGGCTGTGGGAAGACGAACAGAGACAATGTTTCCATATTTAGGTTTCCTAAGAACACCGAAGCATTTCGCAAATGGGAAAAGCAGGTGCAAAAGACACGCGGCAATTGGACTGCCCGGCCGTTCTCCTTCTTGTGCTCTGAGCATTTTAGTAAGGACTGTTTCGAACCCAGAAGCAACGCACTGGCCAAGGCGATGGGCTATAAAGGGCAGAGGCTGAAGGCAGGGGCGGTGCCCACCATCTTCATCAGACCGCTGTGCACAAGTTGCGGAGGGAAAAATGCCTCTTGCGCAAACTGCAACCCTAAAGGAAGACGGCAACACATCAGCGCGGAGCATCACGGCCGCCAACCGGTAAGTAAGCGACGAAGTTTACAACACAAAGACAACCAGGAGGAGACCATCATACTGATTTCCAGGTTTCTGCTGTGTTCAGTCAAGCTTAACTTTTATTTCTTTACACACATTTGTCCATTTCACACATTCATCCATTTTTGGAAAGATTTTTTGTGGCTTCATAGTATAGAACATTCCTTATTTGACTTGACATGATTTCTTGACAATAAGATAACATTATATTGCTCTAATAAACTGTATCATACAGTGATCTTTATAATGGTGAACCATTAGTTGTAGTATATTTTAATGCTAATTGTATATAATCCTAATTGTTTTAATCTCTCTACTGGCTGAGGTTGTCTGCTACAAAGCTGTAGCCCACAAATGCATAAATAATATACATTATTAGAGAGAGAGAGAGAGAGAGAGAGAGAGAAAATAATATAATTCTCATACACATGCAGTTAATAATAGTTTGTACAATGATTTTTCTTTATTGAAAACGTCTCCTCCCTTTGCTTCTTCTAGAAGGGAGTAAAGGTAGGACAACCCGTGATTGCAGACTTGAATGCTCCAGAGGAAGAAAAAGAGGATGAGGCAGAAGAGGAGGAAGACTACACTGAGCAGTTGCATTCTGATGAAGAAAGAGATATTAGTCCTACATGTGGTCTGCTGTCTCCTTTGGTGCACAACGATGAGCCAGGTTCTGATAAAGAACTTCTCCTGATGTTAAGTTTTGCAACAGTTGTTAATTAGGGTTGCCAAGTAGAAGTTAAGTGATTCTCATTAAAGTGGTTATATAAAAGGTTAGATAACTCTTATATTATCTGACTAATATGGGTTAATAATTTTGACTAGATATCCTGGAAATTTCACATAAAACAGTTGTGAAGTATCTTTTTAACTTGCATAATTATGCAAAAGAGGTGTAAACTGTAAGCAGTTAAGCTTAATGGAAGAGATCCTGTCTTAAAATCTTTCTTAAGTCCTGTCTTAAGTTCTTAAGATCTGTCTTAAGTTCTTCTTTGTGGTAGAGGTGTCCTCCATCATTTCCATTTAAATCTGGTTCTCTCTCTGCAGTTGTGTGTGAGCTGTGTGGTGTTCCTGGCACCAGATCTACCTTCTATTCCAAGAGCAAGCGCTTTTGCAGCACGTCCTGCTCCCGGTCTTTCTCTTCCAACTCTAAGAAGTCCTCAATACTGGCACGACTACAGGTGAGCACAGAGGCCTGTCTGTTTTTGAACATAGGAAATCAAATAAAAATTGTTTTTACTTGCTTGCCCTAGGGCTGGGCGATATATCGAGTTTTTAAAATATATCGATATATTTTCATACGAGATATAGGATTACACAATATTGTTTATATCGATATAGTTTATTTTGCGGTAAAAAATTATACTAAGCCGCAAGCGCAAATGTGAAACGCGAGGGCACAAAATTAAGAGTTGAGTGCGTGGTTGTGATAATATTGCGTGCAAACTGTATTTTTCCTCCCCTGAAAGTCTTTTTTCCTCTCGATGTGTTAAATGGCCTCGCGCGCAAGGTAGATTACCGAAGATGACGGAGGAAGATGAACAGCGGCAGGTAGGTTAAACGCAAGTTATAGTTTATCGACCTTATAATAATAATTTAATAGTTAGGTCTTACACGTTTAATAAGCACGCAATCAATGGCTCCCCTTGCCCACTTGTCTGTCCCCAAACTGCCAAAACCAGCCCCTTTCAAACCGCGCACGAAAAAATCTCACTCGAGAAAAAAAGCCGCTCGTCGGTAATCTACTTTGCGCGCGAGGACATTTAACACATCGAGAGGAAAAAAGTCATTCGCGAGAAGAAAAATACAGCTTGCGCGCAATATTATCACAACCGCGCACTAGATTCTTAGTTTTGTGCTCTCGAGTTTTATATTTTGAATGCGACTTTGAAATTTACGCCCGCGAATTTTTTGCACAACTCATTTTGCGCGCTCTAGTTTTGGCATTGATGCGACGCCATACAGGTAGGCACTGTTATGAAAAAATAACATCACTGCTGTAACGAAAAAAAAAAAAAATCCCATCCCTTGCTGCCACTGGGGGCAAAGAATCCCTACCATCCCATGAACTCAACTGACAACTTTTTTTTTCTCAGGCCCTAGCTTGTTATTTATTTTCTCAATATTTGACTTGTTATTTGAGATTTGCACAGGATACACTGATCAGGAGTTGAACAATTTTATTCAGTCAGTTTTGTTGTTTGTACAAGTTATTGTAAAAGAAGAAGCACTTTCACACTTGTTCTTTTTGCTCTGTATCTGTTATATTTACATTTAATTTTTTAATCAGAAAGCATTTTTATTCAATATATATTTTAGTTTGTTTTTAATAAAAGCTCCCCTGTGACAGTTGGTACATGTGGCTTTGACCCAGAATTGGTTTTTGTTATTACTTCACACAAAATAATATCGAGATATATATCGTATATCGCCATTTACCAAAAAATGTCGAGATATGATTTTTGGTCCATATCGCCCAGCCCTAGCTTGCCCTGTGTTGCAGTTTTGTAACATGGAACAAGCTAGTAATGCTGTTGTAATGTATGCCCTGTTTGTAACCACATTCTGCATACACTATATTCTGTATTTTTATTTTGTTTTTTTAAGACTTGTGAAATACATGTATTTTTTGAGTTTTTAAAATCTTTTTGAAGTTTACATTTTCAGTGTGTGTGTGTGTATGTGTATCTATCTATATATATATATATATGGATTTATTTAATTACATTTCATTACTCAAATCTGCTTAGTTAATGTATTACATAATTTCTAGTGACATAATTTGATTGATTCACTCTACAAACCTTACTTATTTTAATAACCTACTCTTAAGTAACTGTAACAATGAATTACTCATATTCTTCTTTATGTAATTTCAAGTAAATCTGTAACTAATAATGATGAAAACAGTCTGCATGTTTTATTTTAAAATTAAAATTTTCAAGTAACTAATGGCATGCCATTTTTTCATTGTGTGTACTGAAATAATTATTTCATGATGCAGTGTTAAGTGCTAATATGTGAGCATGCTTTGTTAGGGAAAGTCAAAAGTGCGCAAAAGTCATGCACCATCGCCTGTGGTTTCTCCTGATCAGAGCACCAAAACCCTTGAGCAAGATGGTAAGTAAGGCTGATGCATACAGTACAGTAGCCTGCTGGTGTTATTTCATCATCTTTCACATTTTTTCTCCCAAAATCTCAATTTCCACTTGTCTCCTTTTACTAGCCTCTGCTGGTTTTGACTGGGGAAGTTACCTTGAGAAGCATGGCTATCTCGCTGCACCAGTAACCTGCTTCAGACATGTCAGTTTGCTTTTATTCCTATCTCATTTCTTTTAATTATACAGTTGATTAAAACTTGATGTTTCTGGCTCAACAGGCCCCTCTTTGTGCTCAGTGGGAGGACATTGAAGTGGGGATGCTAGTGGAAGTTCTAAACACTCATGTTGCTTTGATGACCAAAGTGTTCTGGATCGCCAGTGTCCTTCGGCTTGCAGGTATAAGGTGGCTTCTGTATCCTTTACTTCTCACAATGCCTATGAGTTAAAGGTAGATTTTGTGAGAATAGTTTAAAGGTATTGATACATTCTTCTTTATCAGCGTAGAACCTCCTGTTATAAGATGACGCTTTATAAGGAAGATTCATGGTTATGCAGAAATCATTCTTTGTTCTCACTTTCTACTTCTCATGCAGGCTACAAGGCCCTATTGCGATATGAGGGCTTTGAGGATGACGATAGTCTTGATTTTTGGTGTAACCTTGGTACTGCTGAAGTCCATCCTATTGGCTGGTGTGCAGTGAACAGCAAGTTACTTGTTCCTCCTCAGGGTGTGTGAAGAAAATGTTTAGTTTTATACTTCATTTATTAAAACCGATAGGTTGTGTGCATCATTCTTAAAAAATATTTTTTTTTTGTTTGTTCTCCCTCAGTGATCCACAAACGTGTGCCAGTCTGGAAATCCTATTTGATGAAAAGGCTCGTTGGAGCAAATACACTACCTGTGGATTTTCATGTCAGGGTAATGCCACCTACAAAGTGTTCACATGCAGTGGGAGCATTAAAAATAAGCAAACAATCTTTACCTCTTTCTTGCAGATGGCGGAAAGTATGAAATACTCCTTTAGGCAGGGAGTTCGTGTGGAGGTGGTGGATCGCTCTCTGGTTAGTCGTACCCGAGTTGCAGTGGTGGACACTGTAATCGGGGGTCGCTTAAGGCTTATCTATGAAGATGCAGGACTTAGTTCATCGGGCGAGGTGCTCTCAGATTTCTGGTGTCACATGGAAAGCCCCCTGTTGCACCCTATAAATTGGTCAGTGGGAGTGGGCCATCTTATTAAAGAAACAGGTAAGTTAAGATGATTAATAGATAGGGTGATGTAGTTATACATATACATACTGTAACTTGCACATCTTGCACAAGGTTAATTTACAAGAATAGTAGAAGATTGCCCAAATAATACATCATGTAGTTGTTTTTTTTTTTTAATTGCATCTTAAGTTGGCAATTAAAAGCTTGCAATGAAAATCTTTAGTTAAAAAAGACTGTGTGCATTTTTTGACAGACAAATCAGTTGACATGAGCAGCCATCCAGCATTCCAGAAAATATTCTGTGACAGTGTGCCAAGGCAGTTTAAGAAGGTCAGTGTCTGTACACTATAATGGTGCTGTCTTCCTAGTTTAGCATAGTTTTTGTGTATGTTTGTTAAACAATCTTCTGTTTTTTTTCCCCATAGTTAAGGACAGTTTATATGGAAGGAGGGTTTTTTGAGGAAGGCATGAAGTTGGAGGCCATTGACCCTCTGAACCTGGGGAGCATCTGCGTAGCAACAGTTCGAAAGGTTTGTATCACATTTCTAGACCAGAAAGGCTGCAGTGTGGCAAATGCACTGCAAAACTTAGCCGTATTGATGTTTATTGAGGTTAGTTGTCCGCTTGTTTTGCAGGTACTCTTAGATGGCTACCTCATGGTCAGTATTGATGGTGTCGAGATAGGAGATGGCTCAGATTGGTTTTGCTATCATGCCAGCTCACATGCCATTTTACCCACGGGATACTGTCAAAACCACAACATACCTCTCACTCTGCCTCCAGGTATGAGCTGGCAAATCTGACTGATTCCTTTCCAATATCTGTTCTGTAAATTTAATGCCCTGTTATCATCTGTACTAAAAATGGTTTCCTTTAGGCTATGATCAAGCTACCTTCACATGGACCAAATATCTAGATGAGACAGGAGCTGTGGCTGCACCCCGTAGACTCTTCAGCACAGTAAAGTTCATTCAAATACTTATATTGCTTTATTACCTGTTTGAAGCTGGTCTGCAACTAACAACTAGCGACTAATTTTCATAATTGATTAGTCGATCAATAAAGATTACATTGTCATTAAAATGTGCCATGCCAAGATCATATGACATCTGTTTAAGGCATTTATTTTTTTGTATTGGAGATGAAGCCAGCCACATTTGTTTACTCAATAATGTGATTATGCAACACGCCATAATAACAAACAACTAATAAACGAGTAAATTGGCAACTATTTTAATAATTGATTATAATGGATAAAATCAGTTAGGCCTAATCCACACAGATGCCAGAATCAGGTGTTTTTCTGGCGTTTGTGGCATCAGGTGAGAGCAGACTGAACGCCCACCATTTTTCTGCTCATTGGAGTGAATCAGAGCGTCCACACGGACGTTTGTGACCTGTGTTTGGTCGGCTGCGTGTTCGGATGTGGTCAAATAAATGCTGCACGCAACGTTTCCCTGACGCCAATTTCTGCTGAAATCCAGACGAACACAAAGAAAGCTCCACTGTTGCGCTTACATGGTATTCAGTTGACGTCCTGGAGGACCGAGTATATCCCATGATTCCGTTAAGTTAGTATAATATTCCTATTTTGCGCTTCGTGGGTGATGTAAAACCAACTGTGCGGCACAAAGACTGTCTTTCAAGTGCCACAGTACTTGTTTAATACTTGTTAATTAATATGCATGTAAAGTTATTTTTAATTTTATTTAAATATACAATTCCATGTGACGTCATTACGCCAAATCAACTGTGCAGCACAGAGACTAAGGGTGTTTTCACACTTGGTCTGTTTCAGCCCTCAAAGCGAACTCAGATCGATTAGTCAGCTTTTTTTATGTATATGTGAACACACCAAACGAACTCAGACCCCTCTGAAACGAACCTGAGACCACATCGGGAGGTGGTTTGCTTTAAGGGTGTTTTCACATAAAGTCCTCTTTAAAGGAACCGAACTCAGTCCTCTAGAAGTGGTCCAAAAGGTGGACCAACAGAAAGGGAACTCGGTTCTTTTGATGTTCAAACTGTGAGTTCATTTGAAAGGGGACTCGGTTCTCTTTCTGCTCCACTTCAGCTCAGATGGGGCCTCAGTACTTTTTCTGTTCATACTTAATTCTTATGGAGCTCTCAGACCTTTACTGCATTGCATTCTGGCTAGTTTTTATTTTGTTTTCCTTCTAACAAAAACTGTCGAAGCGAACCGGGAGCGCTTTGCGTTCAGAAGGCGCGAGTTAAACGAACCGCGCTGCGGACTTAAAGCGAACCGAACTGAGACCACCTCCCGATGTGGTCTCAGTTCGGTTCGTTTCAGAGGCGTCTGAGTTCGTCTGGTGTGTTCACATATACATAAAAAATGCTGACTAATCGATCTGAGTTCGCTTTGAGGGCTGAAACGGACCAGGTGTGAAAACGCCCTAAGTCCGCGGCGCGGTTCGTTTAACTCGCGCCTTCTGAACGCAAAGCGTTATAATGTAACGCCTCACCGAAGTCAGTCAAGCTATAAATTGCAACAAAAACGCTTTTTGGGCGTTCAGAGTGTGTTCAAGGGATCCCCGAATAGTAAGACATGTAAGCCGAAATATGCTACATATATCAATATCACTCCCTCCTACAAAAAAAGTTAGAAACACGTGAAATATTTTCATTATTTAGAAAACCTTAACAGGTTAATACACAATTTGAACTATGGGTGCCGCCATTATTTTGCGTGCGCAATGCACTCTGGGTCGATGACGTCAGAAGGTTGCAGTCGGGTTGAGAGGTGAACTATTGGTGCTAAGCTTCTCTGTCGCTATAGCCGGAAAAACCAAAAACGATGCCGCATTGTGCGGCTTTCGGTTGTAATTTCCAGTCGAAAGGCAACAAGGGAAGTGATGTGAGCCTTCACAGCTTTCCTCACGACAAGAAAAGAAGAAAAGAATGGGAAAATGCTTGTGGACGAGTACAGCTCCCTAAAGACCCGCGACTGTGTTCGTTGCACTTCAGCCCTGATGCATTTGAGGCGTTTAGTCGACCAAGGCTGCTAAAGGAGCTCACAGGTGCTGCTGGTTATAAGCGAAGACTTAAACCAAATGCCATGCCTACAATTTTCCCCTACAAGGAATCTAAACGCCGCCCGCGCATAGTGAGTGAAAACCGTGCTAAGAAACGCCGAAGACAGGAGACGCTGGATGCTCTCCTGTTAGCATGTAAACAACCCGCTCCTACAGCTGCAGCCGCGGAAAGCGAATCACCGGAGGGCTGCGTTCTGACCATGCCGATCATGAAGGAAACCGACAGTCAACCAGTTGAGGCTGTTAAGTTTACAGTGAGATCCATAAGCGTACAGTGTTCTCCAAGGAAGACCGATGCAGCAACTCAGACGGATATAAACAAGTCGGATGCAGCGCTCCAGTGGCCAGCTTGTGTGCAGTATCCGGTAACAACAGACCACACTTACCCAGGTAAACATGACACTGAGTCGGACAAACGAGTAGATGAGCATAACATTTATATTGAATACGTTATCATACGATAGTTTGATCCATATGCTTACCCTGGACAGCTGCTGACAGAAAGCGGAGCTCTTTATAACACACACTCTCCCTCTCGGTCGGCATTGACAAGCAGTTGCCACACAGACACCATCGATTTTGCCCCGCTCTCGCTTCCTCACCTCCCTGATCCTCTTCATTTTCATATAAAGTTCGAGTGCTGTCTTTCGCGTTGTCCTCCTGATTTACAGTGCGCTCGGGCTCGAACTGAAAAGGCTTAACGGAAGACGCGTTCATCTCGCTGTACTGTGAAGCGATTGCAAGCGAATTAGGCCGAGGACGGAGCAACCATGTGACGTCACTACCCAGAATGCATTGAAACGTAAACAACAATGGCAGCCTACGAGTTAAAGACTTTTCTAAAACTTTTATTAAAAATAAAAAGATATAGAGTGTTTTTAGGCCAACATGTCTTACTAGTCGGGGATCCCTTTCATGTATCCAAGATTTTAACGCCAGTGTGGATAGAACCTTAGTCATTGCAGCCCTGAGTTTCAGCATGCATAAACCTTTGTGCTTATGCATACAAAATGTGGCACCTAATCTCCTTTAGGATGCCACAGGTCATGGCTTTGCACCAGGCATGAAGCTGGAGGCAGTTGACCTGATGGAGCCTCGACTGGTGTGTGTAGCCACTGTGCAGCGCTGCGTTGGTCGTCTGCTCCTGCTGCATTTTGACGGCTGGGAGTCAGAGTTTGACCAGTGGGTGGATTGCCAGTCCCCTGACATCTACCCTGTGGGTTGGTGTGAGCTTACTGGCTACCAGCTTCAACCACCGATTGGCCCAGGTAAAAGAAACATGTTAAAGGGACACCCAGCTTGTAGCCTGAAGTAGCCACATTATTGTCTTTGGGCAGAGAGCTGTTATAAATGATCATGTGGCAATGAAGCCATTGGTTTTAGTGAATGAGAGATTAAGGAGAGACTGCACAAAGAAATATTTTTTTCATTGCCATCTTTTGGTTCAGCCTGCTACAGTTAAAATAACTTGGCTTAATTTGATATTTTTTAGGTGTGATATCTTGCAAATGTCCTTCATTTGTCGTTTAGTTGATAAATCAACAATTACGATGACGTCTTGTTAAGGAAGGTTCAGTATCAGAAAAACTTTTTACAGGCTTTTGTTTTGTTTTTTTCAGAACCTCAGGAGCGTCCAAACACAAACAAAAAAATGATGGGTAAAAAAAGTATGTTATTTGTTATACCTTTCATAGATATTCATTCATTCATTCATTATCTGAACCGCTTAATCCCAACCGAGGTTGCGTGGGGGACCGGAGCCTATACCAGGAACTATGGGCGCAAGGCGGGGACACATCCACACAATCACACTCACAGTCACACCTCACAGGGCCAGTTTAGAGTGGCCAATTAATCTATAGTGCATGTTTTTAGACTGTGGGAGGAAACCGGAGCCCCCGGCAGAAACCTACATGAACACAGAGAGAGCGTGCAAACTCCACACAGAAAGCCCTACGGCTGACCCGGGGCTCGAACCCAGGACCTTTTCGCTGCGAGGCGGCAGCGCTAGCCACTGCTGCCATGCTGCCCTATCATAAATATTTTAAGAATAAATTAAATATATATGTTAAATATTTGCCCACATACAGTATATCATTGTTAATAATAGAAAAAGAAAAGTGTCACCTCTTCTGAAGCCTAACTTATTCTTTTTCATTGGCATTTCAGGAAGGCGATCTGTAAAGAAAAAAAACTGTGACAATGCCTCTAAAACTCCCCCACTTAAGGAAGATCAACCTCCATGGTCAGACGATGAGCCTGCAGCGACTCAACCCCAAGACATGCCATCTCCGCCTGCTGTCATCAAACAACTAAAGTCTGAGCCAGAAGAAGAGAGTACGTACAAGAGTATTTCTATTTGTGCAATAAATCAGCCTTTTCATTGTTTCTATTACATTTGAGTTATATGGTGCAGTTATAATGCCTCAATCAGTTCTGAATCTATAAACAAATTACCTTTACCAGTACTGTTTTTTTTTTTAATGTGTGTAGCGCACTAAAATACATCTGCTTCTTGTACAGTTATTTCTGTAAAGGTGAAAGTGGAGGAGGTGGAGATGGAGACCCCCATCACGCTGGATCTGCAAGGCAATGAGGCAAACTCCCCTCACACGCCACTTGCCTTACTCAAGCAAGAAGAGGGTCTAGAGTGAATCCAGCCTTTTCAGGATTACTATCTTGTGATATACAGGAGCAATTACAGTGACTGGACAGTATTTGGCATACATCTGAATTTGCACACTTACTACATGGAGGAAAGACTAGATCCGTTATTTGACTTTGAACATTGTTTTTGGACATTCCACTGAATCACTGAAATCACAGTGCAGCAATATCATGTACATCTTTAATTTTTTTTTTTACATGTATTATATTATTTCAGGTTAAACTGCTTTACTCAACAATAATTGGGAGACGCATAGAAATACAAATGTTTTTAGAACATAAAAAGACAATGTTTAAAAAAAAAAGAATCAAGTGCTAAAATACCATTAGCAAAACTATTCCTATATTACTCAGTGCCAGTTATTATTTCAGCTAATAATTAGAATTGACAAAAAATAAAATAACAAACCTGATAAGATCATGATAGAAATACAACTATGTTTTTGCAAATAAAGTTGAACATCTTTATGTACTTATTTTCGCTTATATCTTCTTAATGAAACAAAATGTTGAAGGTGAGGGATCACACTGACTCTCTTTTCTTGGCAGATGATTTCTGCCCCGATTGTGGTTTTATATTCTTACGTAGTTTAGCTTTGGCATTACCCACTTTGATGACTTTTGGGCCACTGATGAGAGCAGGCCTGGATTTTGTGGCCTTTGGAACTTTGGAGGTCTTGGGGCTCTGTGTGGGAGGAGGCCTTTCTCCAGGACAGCTCTTGAAGACATGAACATCTTTGACCCTCTGTCCTCTGAGCTCTGGTGGGTAGCCACACGTAGCCCTGACCTTCAGGTTGACCTTCTCGATCCACCTAGTTTGGGGAAAAAAAATATATTTTGGACCATTAAAATATCACTGAATCAATAAGCAAATGTAAATATGAACTTAGTACTAACAATGAGAATGTTTTAGAAGTACAGTATATTTAGAAATACATTTTTGCCATTTTGGATAGGTAATTCTTTTACATCACAGAGATTTTAGCAAGTATAAAGTGGGTCCTGAAAAATTAAAGTTAAGACAAAGAGAAACGAGCAGTCTTACTTCCGCAGGGGTAGGAGGGGGCAGTCACAGAGCAGTGGATTTTCTGCTAGATTAATGACCTCAAGCCCTGTGAGTGGACTCAAGTCAGGCACATCCTCAAGCTGATTCCCTTCCAGGTAAAGACTCTGCAGGTCAGATCCAAGGCCAGCAAGTGAATCCTTGGACATCTGTCAATAAAATAAAAAAAATAAAATAAGATTTATGCTTGCTTTCTTAACAAGGTAAGAATTGTCTCCTCTGAGAATCATATTTATACATTTGATTACATGGTTCATTCTGGAAATCTTAGGTCAAATGTATCCCAATATAATTTACTGTATTCCTGATTCTCACCTTTTCTAAGCCCATGTTGTCAATATAAAGATGCTTCAGAGTGGCCGCCAATGGCAAAAAAGCTTCCGCACCAACCCAGCGAATAGGATTGCGGGATAGGCGAAGTTCCAGCAAGCTCTTGGCCTTAGAGAGAGCACTATGTGGTACCTCCTTCAGTTTATTGCCTCCCAAGTGCAGAGTTTCAAGGTGTGGTGCTGGGTCAAAGGCCCTAGGAGCAATGTTAGTGATAGCATTTGAGGTAAGGAAAAGACCCCTCAGTTTCTCAGCACCCAACAGGACCCCAGTCTCAAGCTTGTCAATTGCATTGTTTTCCATGTGTAGAGCCAGCAAGCCAGTCAACAACTTAAAAGCTCCTTTGG
The DNA here is from genome assembly GCA_032718565.1 of Distichodus sexfasciatus. Lineage (NCBI taxonomy): Eukaryota > Metazoa > Chordata > Actinopteri > Characiformes > Distichodontidae > Distichodus > Distichodus sexfasciatus. The sequence continues at coordinate 2,327,670 of JAVGVS010000032.1, forward strand.
GAAACTGAACGAAACGATTTTTTTCCAAATGAAGGTATGTGAGATGAGGCAGACCCTTGAATGCATTCGGACTTAGTGAATTCAGGTCGTTTTCTGAGAGATAGAGATAAATCAGGCCCTTCATACCACTGAAGGCCCCGTCTTCCACTTCATGGATCTTGCAGCGCTGAAGATGGAGAGATACAACCTCTGGTAAACCCAGAAAACTGTTGCCCGGGATGTAGTGGAAGTGGTTGTCTTGCAAGTCCAGCAAGGTGGTGTCAGCAGAGAAGCCACGGGGGACTTTGTTATGACCCCGGTTCTCACAGGACGAGTGATGGTTTTCAGCCTGGGGTACAAAGTTAAAATACAGTCTGTAATATTCCATTGTCCTGCTGTGGCTGTAGTATACTGTGTATGAAATTGTGACTTTTGCTTACCTCACAGACACAGTTAGCTGGACACTTCATCTTATTAGCAGGTGGGGTTGTGGGTGGTGGGGGAAGTCTGCTTAGTTCCTCCAGCTCAGCCTTTAGCATGGCCTCCTGACTCTGACAGCGCAGTTCAGAAGGCAGCACCGCCTCAAGGCTCTCATCAGACAGATGCGATGGGCCTCTACAGGTCCCTACCAGTCGCACACGCTCTCGTATTGCCCACTCCCGTAGGGGGCGCAGGTAGCAGCTGCAGTAGATAGGGTTGCCAGCAAGGTTGAGACGAGTCAGTTTGGGCGAGCCAGCAGCCATAGGCTGCAAGACACGCAACTGATTGTGACTGAGGTCCAGGTGGGTAAGGTGGGGAGAAAGCAAAACAGCAGAGTTGGAGAAGTCCTGTAGGGAGTTATGATCCAGGAACAGGTGTGTGAGCTTGGCCATGGACACGGCCTCCTCTCCAAGATATGTCATTGGATTGTAGCTCAAGTCTAGGCGAGTCACCTCAGAGAGCCTAAAAGATAAATGGAAAATTAGAAAGGATAAAGTGGAAATGTATATAAGAAAATCATGCAACTATAAAGTCACTGGTTAAAAACACTGAACCTCATTCACCAACCATTCCTAAGAAGAAATTTGTTCTTAACTCCCACTCATGCAGCTTTGTCCCTGTTTTATGAGATTTGTCCCAACATGAGAACAGAATCTACAACTGCTGAAGAGCACTCTTTTTAAATGCAAAATATTAGGTTATTGGGTTTTCTTCAGTTATTATACTATAACTTTCTTATGAATGAATTTAAGAAATAATTTGGAAAATATTGGGCAACGAGACCCATTGATTCTGATCTTCCTAATCTCTGCAGTTGTTAATATACTGTCAGTTTCAACTTTTCAACTTCAAGACAGTTCAGAAGATTTGTCTACTAAAATCTAAGTTGTAAATCTAAGACAAAATGTAAAATTCTCACCTAGTCATGGTTTCAGTGGGGAAGAACTGCAGCTCATTGTTATCAAGGCTGACGCGGGTAAGAGTAAAAAGGCCTGCGAAAGCTTCAAGGTCAAGATAATTAAGCGCATTGTGACTGAGTCTCAACCATTTGATGTTTTGCAGGCCTTGAAAGGCCATGTTTGGTATGTATACTAGTTGGTTGTAGGTGAGAGAGAGGAGATTGAGAAAGCCTAGCTGTGAGAATGCCCCTGGCTGGATCTCCTCTATTCTGTTGTGGTCAATGAGAAGCTGCTTTAGGGAAGAGAGGCCATCAAATGACTCCTGTGATGGAGATGAATAACAACAAATAGCACAGACTGGTAAACAGTTTTATTGGTGAAAAAAACTTCAATGTCCAGCAGGCTAAAGTAAAGAATAAAAGCCCCTCATAATTTGTTTTATTACCTGGTAAAGGATCTCGATGTTGTTGTAGGCCAAGTTGAGGAAAACCAGGCGGCCAAGACTACGGAAGGCCCCTTCTTTCACTTTACGGATATTACTGCGTTGAAGTGACAAGTGGGTAAGGTAAGGTGTGTGTGTGAAAGCTCCAGTGGGAAGCTCCTGTAGGTTGTTACCTCTCAGGTCCAGCTTAACTGTGATCTAGAGAGAATGCACAGACACAGGGTTACAGCTGTAAGCTAAAATATTTTTGTCCATCTTTTTTGGAGAAATTTTAGTTAACTGTAATGGTCCCATAGGACTTGTTATAAACCTCTGAGGATCAGAGGGCAGGATAATTGATTGATCACAGAGATAAACTGAAAAATACTGATTGCTATAGGTAGTGCTATTTGCACGTTTACATATCTATTTCTGGTGAATTGGGAGTCGCATTCTTAAAAATGGCCCATGGTTTATATAATCCCCAATGTTCCTCAATGTGTGAGTGTGAAAACATTTTGTACCTCAAAATTTTGATCAAACAGATTGTACCTCTGAATAAGTTCACTTTTATTAACCGCCTGCGTCTCTCTTTTTATGCAGTGTGTACCTCATCAATGGTCGGTGGAACCTCAGTGAGATTCTTGTTGACACAAGCCACTGTAAGCTTGATACTGTCACATATGCAGAATTTGGTACATTTTCCGGACTCGGCTTCGTGAACGCCGAGAAGAGTCAGCAACATAACGGGCCACACGGCAAAGCCAAACATCTTGCTCTGCATATATACAAAAACACACCAGGGTCACTCTCAGTTTTCTTTGACTGCTCTTTTTCTTTTTTGTTTAAATATTGCTGGTGTGCTATGTGAACAGTAGAGGACCTGTTTTATTCACCAGATTCTTAATGCCGCATGCGCATTAACAGTTCAAACTCATGCCAGATTCTGCTCTCATTTTATAGGTAACAAATCCATCATGAAATAATCTCATTTATTAGACTGGATAATTCGGTTCTATATGTAGACTAGCACTTTAATTAAAACCCTCCCCCCCACAAAAAGAAAAAAAAAAGTTTAACAAATTCCACAGTTTAATAGTAAATAGGTGGAATGGAAAAAAACTCAACTAGGCTACAAGAGTAACGGAGAGAATACTTGGTACCTCAACAGACTTTTCAGGATTGCAAAGTAACTGAGTTTTACATACCTTCACAGCAAAGAAAAAAAATAATCAATAAACGCTATTTACGCCACGAGTTTAATAAATGTTTTTTTCATTGCAAATGAATAATCTAATAAAATATTCTAAGTTAACTTTAAACCAATCATTATCGTCGAGTCTGGGTGTAAAGTTAAAGCGGAATGTCCCGTGCAAGTTATGTCAGCGTCCCTCAAACCGCAGTTTAGTCCGACTGCACACAAAGGCGCAGTGTTTTCGCGCTAGGCACCAAACCCGCTGCGCAAAATCTCTTGATAAACCATGGTAAACCAGTAAGCTCTTTTCTGTATATGCAGATAAACCTTTCGACCTTTTATAATTCATGAAGAAAAAAGTCAAGAATAGTTTTTTTTTCGCACAACTTTACGTAATCGTGCATGTTTCAATAATGTTGGTGTTAGTAAACTGCATTACCCGTATAACAAATTGAATTTTGGCCTGATTTGACACACGCTGTACGTAAAGTTGTAGCACTACTGACTGTGGAGAGCAGAATATGATCGTAAAATACGGCGCAGTTTATGTAAATAAATGAACTTATCCTCACCATTTGAATGTTTCAAATATTATCCACATTTAAACTCAAAAGCGCCCAACATTTTCTTTAAAGCGATATGTACTTACAAGCAGGCTGAAATTCTGTCAGCTGATGTAAATGGCTCCTGTCCCTTTCTCTAGTCCTCCCACGGCAGTCTCCACATACAAAATAAACTTCACTTATCCCCCCATTCAACGTGATCGCCCTTCGCTCGATCCTCTCCTGCTGGCTAAACGCTGTTCTCCAGCTCCTGGGCTTAACACAGCCGTCCAACATGGTCAGTGTACCGAGAGGTATTCCTCTAACATGCCTTCTTCAGAAAAAAGGGACCATAACATTAATAAAATAAGTATTACTAAGCTGGAATCTCAATCGATGCACCAAAGAGCTCAGACATCCTACACTGTAAATCACAAACTGAATATGAAATTAAGAAAGGAGGCTCTACTCACAAAAATAAAGCAATTTACTGTGAATACAGTGGAATGCAATAAATTTAACAAACGTACACCTATGTATAAGTTGTCTTGTTCCATTTTATCAGCAGCTCCCTGAATATTTACTATTAAAAACTCAAATATAAGCACCCATCACTTCATCCTTAATTGGACAATTCTTGTCAAATACATCAGTGTACAGTGGCATCTTCTATGCCATTACAACTATACTAGCTGAAAAAGTTTGATGCTACAATCCGAATCACACACTTTGTCCAGTGCTTTAAGTATTTCTATTAGCATATATGAAAATAGAGGTATATCTGATATAGTATAAGACCATTTCATTCTTCTGAGTAAATTGCAAATAGCTGTACATCATCAACTAAACAAGTTTATGATCATGTCTTTGCCAAACCCAATCAAAAAACCATCAAATTATCTGCAATATAAATATAATGCAGGTCAGAAGCTGAAAAAGTTGTATGAAACATATGGAGACATACATTTTCTTAATGTAGGTTGTTTAAAATGAAATAACAGCTTGGTCATTATTCTAATTTTTTTGTTATGGGGAAGCAGTTTGGAATGATCCAGTATAATACATCAACATTACTCCATTAAAGTGGTTGCTGGGTTGACCTTAAGAGCATTCCAAGTCCTGTAATTGACCAATGTGTCATACTAAGCAGTGATTCTCTTCTTCAGTGCTGTTTTAAGTGCATCTCTTGCAATCGAGCAATCCTCCAAGACTTGGTCAATTCTGAAAGTCAAATAAAAAACGAAAAATTATCGTAATGTTCTAAAATATATCATAACATATAAAGAGTCATCCTATACTCCAGATATGTGCACTAACAGAGATAAAAGTGTATCCAGAAGATCAGCCTGGTCCACAGGAAAGTAGTCCTGGCCAACACAGTGTTCCAGGGCAAAAAGGTGGCCAGGCAGAACACACAACTTCTTTATCATCTCTTCACCCTGCCCAAATTGTTGAAAAAACATTTTGCACATAACGCCTATCAAGCCACTCTATTAAAGTAATATCAAACTAAAAATCCAAGTCTGCAATTCAAGTTATATAAAGTAATACCTTTAAAAGTCCCATGTTCACCATCAGTGAGGAGACAAACAAGTAAGTTGGAAAGTGCGGGTTGGAAAAAGCTTTCCTTAAAAGGGCATCTGTGTAACATAAAAAGTTTTAATAATTGATATAATTTATGTTTTAGAAAAAATACTTTGGAATGCACTTTACTGATACCTGTAGTCTCAAAAACAGCTTGCTTCACCTCTGGGTCTTCATTATAAACTGAGGAGATCTGAAGAAATGTTTGTGCAATCTTTGCAGCATCTGAAAAATCCAACTATCAAGATGAAACATATTTAAGACACGTAGTATAAAAACAACTAGCTTTAACTTGGTATTTGTCATGTAGTCACAATCATATGGGAAGGTAGTACAGAAAATCAGTGGTAAAGCAGGTCTAACCGGCTGAACAAACAATTTGCTATACCTGCTGCTCAATGAGCTGGGTCCTTTCGGCACCAAGGCTAAGCAGCTTCTCTTGTGTTGGTGAGTTCAGGAAAGAAAGGAGGAAAGGACTGCATAGGGACCTCTATGAAGAAATAATACATCAGTAAATCTAAGTGAAACTGCAATAATCTATCAACTTTTGCATATCCTCATGTGTTGCTGCTAAAAATATTTGCAATATATTTAGCAGATCTTACCTTCAATGTACTTCTGTCACCTTCAATGTGATCTTTCAGGTTCACATAACCATTATCACTGCCCTTTAAACAGTTACCCTCCTCTTCCTTTTTCTCTAATTTCTCCTTCTCCACTTCCTCCTCATCTTTGTCCATTTCTTCCTCCTTTTCTTGAACTTCTTCCTTATCACCATCAAGCTCACCTTCGTCCTCACTACCAATACATAAATTGACTAAAATAAAGAACTGAAATCTGACCAACTATTTAGAAACTTCACTTTTAACTTGCTCTTCAGAGCTGCAGACTAAAGCAAGGATTCAGGAAGATCAATCAAAAGTGAATTAAAGTGAATGATTATTTCTCATTGTGAACACACCACAGCACCACAATGAAATGTGACCTCTGCATTTGACCCATCCATGAAGGAGCTGTGGGCAGCTGACATGCAGCGCTCTGGAATCAGTGCTTGTGGATTGTACCTTGCTCATTAGTACCTCAGTGACACCTTCACCTGTCTGCGACTTGACTCCCTAGCCATTAAACTACCAACTACACCATGGTATGACATTCCGTTCCGTGTGATATGAATGACTACCGTCCCATCGCTCTGACCCCCATCACCATGAAGTGCTTTGAGAGACTTGTCATGGCATAGGTGAAAAGCAAACTCCCCCACTCACTGGACCCGCTGCAGTTTGCCTATCGCACAACAGCTCAACTGAGGACGCCATATCCACTGCACTTCACCTTTCCCTCTCTCACTTGGACAATAAAACTCTTATGTCAGATTGCTGTTCATATACTTTAGTTCAGCATTCAACACCATCATTCCCCAAAGACTGTGTGTGAAACTGAGCGGTTTGGGATTGAGCGTCTCACTTTGCAACTGGATACTGGATTTCCTGTCAGATAGGCTTCAGCCCGTCCGAATCGGCGACAACGTTTCCAGCACCATCAGACTGAGCACAGGAGCTCCTCAGGGCTGTGTTCTCAGTCCACTTCTGTTCACACTCCTGACCCACAACTGCACCGCCCTGCACAGCTCAAACCACATCATCAAATTTGCCGACGACACGACCGTGGTGGGGCTCATCAGCAACAACGATGAGTCGGCGTACAGAGATGAGGTTCAGTGGCTGGCTGCCTGCTGCAGTGAGAACAACCTGTCGCTGAATGTGGACAAACCCAAAGAAACGATTGTCGAATTCAGGAGAACTCGCCCCACCCACACACCACTCAGCATCCACGGTTCCATGGTTGAGGGAGTTCACATCTCAGATGACATCATTTGGACCACCAACACCACCTCCATCACCAAAAAAGCACAGCAGCGTCTCCACTTCCTAAAACGACTGAAGCGAGCCAACCTCCCCACTCCCACCCTCACCGTGTTCTACAGGGGCACCATAGAGAGCTTCCCGACCAGCTGCATCTCCGCCTGGTTCGGTAACAGCACTGTTGCCGGCAACAGGCGGCTTTAAAGGATTGTCAAAGCAGCTGGCAAAATCATCGGTACGTCCCTCAAGCCACTGCAGGACATCTTTGACAAACGCTGCATCTGGAGGGCCTCCTGCATCGTGCTCGATCCCTCACATGGACTCTTTACACTCCTCCCATCTGGCAGATGCTATCGCAGCATCAGGACACGATCCTCCAGAATGCGTGATAGCTTTTTCCCACAAGCCATCAGACTCTTGAACACACTTCCTGCCCTCACATGTCCCCCCACACACACACCCGGACTGTCAACTAACTGACTCTGTTGCACCACTGCACTTTACACAGCACCGTCGCTGTGATACACATGCTGCTATACGGACTATTTCCTCCTCAAATAATGACTGTTGATACAACACTGCAATAATAATTTTTGCACTGCTGCCACTGATTTGCACAAATATTGAACACTGAATGTATAAATAGACTGGATTTAGAATTGTTTCATATTATAGCTGTTATAACCTCTTGCACATCCAGTGTAAAAGTCAATTTCCACTTTGTAGGCAATACTCCATCCTGTCTCTCTATCTACGTTTACCTCTATTTCGAATTCTAGGTTAAAGTTATATTTATTATTCCATGTCTAGTTTAAAATGTATATTTTGTACACTATTTATATATTGTTTATTCCATGTGCCTTATTTGTTCTTTGTTCCCTATTTCCTACTGCACTGTTAAAACTGGAGCCACGTCGTCTCGTCTCTCTATGTATCTGTACAGTATATAGCTGAGATGAAGTTTACTTTGACTTTGACAAATGTATGTCTATTTACATGTAACATTCATTAAACAAAAGAAAACCAACATAAACACCAAAAATATTTATGGTGTTACAAGCAAAAACAGCAGAATACCTAAGTGAGCCAAGAACATCTGCTTTGTTCATTCTCTCCATGGTTTTTCTGAGAGCCTCACAGCCATCCTCTCCCAGACAGTTACCTGTCCACACACCCATAAACATAATTGAGCTTACATTTGTTTTTTAAATTTCACAAATATTTTCAACCTCTTTATTAATATACTACTATACTGTTGACAATGTTTACATTGGCAATTCTTTGTAATCTTTCTCGTGCATGCTGAAAATGAACAGGAATCCAACTGCTTGGCCAAATACTCAGTGTACAATGATTAAACCAAATTACAGCTAATGTAATAATCAATAAAACATTTTAAAACACCACAACACCAAAAGTTACCATTGAGATTCAGTTTCTCCAGATCAGTTTTGTCTCGCACGGCCATGGCAACTTCCATAGCCGCACAAACAGAAATCTCACCAAAAGACAAGTCCAGCTCCTGCATCAGGACAAACATAAAGCACTTGGAACGTGGAGGCATGGAACATATACTACTTCATGCAAATGCATATACATTACAGACTATGAAATCTGACCTTGAGAACAGGCAAACCTTCTCCTAGGGCTGCTGCTAGGGCAAGGGCACCTTTAGAACGTACTAGACAATCCCCAAAATTAACAACCTGTAGGTTGCGTAGATGTTTAAGGGTCTGAAAATAGAGAAAAATAATCATTAAAAACATCTGATATTTTAAATATATCTATTGAGAATTTCCAACATTAACGCCATCACTGGAATATCAAAAACTGAAAACATTTTAGGCAGCTCACACGTTTCTGAGGCTTGTAAAAACAAGATAAATAACATCAGATTGTTTTTCTGATCACAATGCTGGAACACCTTTTAATAAAAGATTAACAAACAAAAATAAATAAGCCTTAAACTGTAAATTATTTAATTTTGGAATTGGACTATACCTGAGCCATAACTACGGCACCTGTCTTGGTAAAGGTATTGTCATTGAGATTGAGGACACGGAGGTGGGGGTTATGCTCCAATGCAAGGGCCAGAGCCATGATTCCAGAAGGACCTATCCCGTTTTGTGGTATGTGAATCTCCTCAAGACTACCTATCAACTGTTCATTCAGAGAAGGAGAAATTAGTCATACCAATTTGATCAGCTTCGGAGCTACAGTATGTTAGACCAAAGAAAAAGATTAAAATACTGTTTTGTTACCTTAAATGCACGGGCAAGAGCAATGGCACCATCATTCTCCAATCGATTACGTCCAGCTACAAAGACTTTCAGCTGCAGAGGGGAGCCAGTGGCACTTGACTGATTGTAGCATTCAATCAGTGCAGAAGACAAAATCTGGAGAAACAAGTAGTCATAGCCCTTAAAATTTAACATTTATACCTGACATTTTAATTTTGCTCTTATATCTTCTATTATCAACTACCACCACTTACATTACCCCCTCCAATGCCCATGCCACAGTTGTTCAGCCTGAGTTTATGTAAAGTGTAGCACACAGGACTCTTAAGGAGAGTCTCAAAGGCCTTTACACCATCAGGACCAAACGCATTATCGCTCAAGTCCAGTTCGATAAGTGTGGCCCCTGACGTCATCAGAGCATTGCTCAGGGACATCTACAGAAGATAAATTGGATTTATGTTTAAAAAATGATCAATGTGTATTCATGTTAAACACACTATGTATAATGATACTGCCTCACCAATGCAGGAGGAATTTCGGAGCGAAGGCGGCCAGTAAAGATGTCGTTCCAGTGACATTGCTTTATAATACAAAAAAGTGGCTTGTATTAGAAATGTATTACATTTACAAGACACGCTTATCCAGAGCAACTCCCATTTCATAATTATTCATAAACATGGAGCAACTGGGGATCAAGGGCCTTGCTCAAAGGCCCAACACTGGTAAAAAACCATGTACCACCAGTTCCTTTTTCGATTCAAGAGCCTTTGCAATGGTCTGTGCTGCTTCCACTCCTATAGTATTTCCCTCTAGACTCAATGCCTTGAGACCATGGCACTGTTCTATCTCTTGAACAATCTTTTCCACTGCAAGTAGAGACAAGTGAATTTTCAAGTTTGTATGTCAGCATGCTTATAAAACGCATGATTGGCAGTACTGTTAGAGTACAGAAAAAGCAACTATTTAAATAATTAAAAAAAAAAAAATACTTTCACACCTGACTCTTTATTGTCCAACTTCAGCCCTTGCCCCTTGTAGCTTAGCTCCTCCACTACATGGGTCCTGGCCAGTGCCTCTGTAAGCTGATCAGTTTCTTCAGAAGCCATTGGATCGTCTGTACATAAAGGTATATGCATATGATGCTTCTGAATCGTTTGTCCGAATTCAGTCTTTTGTACAGTTACAAATACATTTCAAAATAAATTGTATTTGTTGACACCAAAACATTAACTTACTGACAGACATTTTTTGGATAGAGTTAGTGAACTAACGCTGATTCAAGCCATACCTAACTACAAACTAGCTCCAGATAAAAATACACTTTTACCTACCGTATCTGTAGTTATTTGAACTGGGTTTGGTTAGCAAAAAGGTAATGTTAGCTTGTTAACTAAAATTAGTTTTAGCGTGCACAAAGGGACGAACAGTAAACTGGTACTGTGAGAGCTAACTAGTTAGCGAAAAACGTTGAAAGATAAGGAAATACCTAATAAATATTACCAATGACAGGTTAAATTTCTATAGTCGTTAATTCTTCGTTAATGAAAGCAGACCCTCTCACCTGAGTTCTTCCCACAACATGGAATACATGGACAGAGACCCAAACACCTTGGGTTGACGGTGTGCTCTGTGACGCTTAAAAATGATGTCATAGCATACAGTCAAACTGAAGTATGCGTTTTTCTAAAGTGAGATGCCATATTTACGTGCCAGATATCACATGATCGTGTTTACATATATCTTTTCAATTAAATTTTCTTACATTATTTCTGTAAGTAAAAAAATCATAAAAACATCCTTTATTTTCCTCAAATTCTAGGGTTAGTTTGTTGTTTTCCCATTTTAAAATATCAATTCTTGTAGACAAGACGGAAATATTTGAACACACAATTCTCAGGGTTGTGTGTTTAAATACCTCGTTTATACGTCCTGCACTTGCTTACGGCCACACCACCCTGAGAACGCCCGATCTCGTCTGATCTCGGAAGCTAAGCAGGGTCGGGCCTGGTTAGTACTTGGATGGGAGACCGCCTGGGAATACCAGGTGCTGTAAGCTTTTCCGAGTTCGTTTTATTCAGTTTCTTTACACTATATTTTACTTCTTTTCTGTTCTTTCTCTGTAAATCATATTACCACAAAAATACATGTCAACGTCAATTACTAGAAGCATTTCAGCATGATTCAACGTTACTCTACAGTCCAGTTCTTGCACACAATTACCCATTACATTTATTTAAAATATTGTATATTTTTATTCTTGTTAAGCATTGTAAGTTATGTTAACAACTATAAATGAAAAAGTTCAATAAAACACGATACCTTTAAGAACATATAAAGAGGAACAATGAGTGTCTGTGTAGTGATGGCATAGTCAAATTCTACGCTGTATATCAACTTCAAATTTCAAACATCAAATGCAGTTTTATACCTTGGTGGTCACTTAATGGCCTGTTGTCTAACATGTCTAACGCTTGTCTTGTAATCCACATTACTATTATATGAGGCGTTTTGTAGGTTAGTGGTGAATTAAATATATGACATGTTTTTGCTCATAAAGGTACTCAAACGGCGATAATACTGTAAATGTATTTGTTAGCATAGAATACTTAGTGTACATTTAGTAAATACTAAACGAGCAACATGCAAATGTAAAAAAAACATTTATCTGGTAGTGTATGTATTCTCTGTCCACAGCATAATGTATGCATATACATCATAAAGAAATAGGTTACAGGCGATCTGTTTTTCAGCTAGCATGTATTTCCTATTGGTGTTCACAGAAGTAGCATCATTAGTAGGCTCATTGCATCATTGCGGGCTTTTCGTAGCTGCGAGAAGGAGTCAGATAGAGCCCACATTGTGGCCATGTTTATCAAAATGTATGATTCCGAAAAGCGAAACGACAGGAACGGACAGAAAAGTAAAGCACGGTCCTCATCCCAAGGGGTCGCCATCATCAATGAGACCTTTTCTGCTGATTATAGATGATCTAGCTGCTAAACTATGAGCTGCTGTATTAATATTTCATCGTCACAAGCCGGGTTCTCGGGTTATCCGCGACATAAGTAAACCACAGTTCTCCTTGATTGTGATGCCCTCTTATGGCCAAAGTAAGAACTGGAGGATTGGAGGAACGGAGGGTGGGGCATTTGGCCTTAATTGACAAGAAACGCAGTCAATGACATAAAAAAATATCTTTGATTGGTATTGTATGAGTCCTTATCTGTTCAGCAATGATTTGACCGTAAATATTAGAATATGTACTCTAGAGAATGACATTACCCTAGCTGCACCACGTAAAGCAAATCTTGTTCGAACATGGACTGACACAGTAAAAAATTATGAGGAACTTTCCAGGTATTTACTCACGCATTTTATGTCCAACGCAATTTCTTTTAATAATATTTGGCATTCTTCCATACAAAGTCATTTGAACCTTGAAACAGCCAGACTCTTTTTGTGCTTTGTTGACGTTCGAAGCTTCAACCGACACTAAACATGTTGTACTCGCTCTGTGATATCAGCATCGAATCAATGTGATATATTACACCTTTCACCCGATGCCTCAGGTATAATAAACCAATACTCGAATTTAGACTTTTCATGATAAAGGAATAAGGAACTACTTGGATTCGACTTTATATTTTAATCGGCCCAAACGGCTAATCTCCACACTTGGCTTTGGTATGTCCCAGATAGCAAGTCTATGTGGGGCTTATGTGAATTTTTAAGGGGTGAATCAAGGGCCCCATTTGGGCAGCCCCACTGGATTTGTCCTCAGGTTCCATGGTGTCCCCACACGTGGCAGCCCACCTGGATCCCTAATGGGACTTCTTCTTCTTCCTCTTTCTGCTTTTCCCTTCAGGGGTCGCCACAGCGAATCATCTGTCTCCATCTAGTCCTATCTTCTGCATCCTCTACCCTCACACCAACTAACTTCATGTCCTCTTTCACCACATCCATAAATCTCCTTTTTGGTCTTCCTCTCAGCCTCCTGCCTGGTGGCTCCAACCTCAGCATCCTTCTACCTATGTACTCATTGTCTCTCCTCTGGACGTGTCCAAACCATCTCGGTCTGGCCTCTCTGACTTTATCTCCAAAACATCTAACATGAGCTGTCCCTCTGATGAACTCATTCCTGATCCTATCCATCCTCGTCACTCCCAAAGAGAACCTCAACATCTTGAGCTCTGCAACCTCCAGTTCTGCCTCCTGTCTTTTCCTCATTGCCATTGTCTCCAAACCATACAAAAGTAAATGGTAATACATAGTAAATGTATATTTGGTTTGGATAAAATCAACTTAACACCATTTACTTTTTAACGCAAATTTACACCATTAAACAACTTCTATAATTCTGATTTAATTTTAAAATGCACATATGTGGCTTATGTTGCTAACAGGTGAAGTAGGCAAATAAAGACTGTTCCACAAACATTATTTTCAACCTTGTCAAGTAATTTAATAATAATGAAAAAAGAAAACATTTACAAGTAATGAAGTTCATTATCTGGCACTAAACTTCCAACAGAACATTTTACTTGGTGAAGTTATTAATACAAATTTTAAAAAGTAAAGGGCTGAAACTCTTGAAACTATGGCTGAGGCCCGGATGCAGCATCATGCCTACCAAAGAGTAAAACAAAATGCATTACAATTCAACTTATAGCCATTTATGTTAAATAAAATTGAGTAAATCCAACTTTTGTGTTTAACAAAACAGCTTTCAAACTCTTTTTTTCCATTTGTGAGTATGCAAGCACAATATGCCAAATTATCACAAAGCATTATCAGATTCTGTTTAATTATGCTGTGCAGCCCCACTCATATGTGTATTAAAATTTTATGCTCTGGCATTACAGTTAGACAGGATTATATCAATTAAGTATTAAAGAATTATCAATTACATTAACAGCACAAACATAAATTGATTCATCTACAACAGTCCTATGAACCCATCCAACAAGCATACATTGAGTGGCAAAATAGTGGAATTTGGCCATAAAATATTAACAGAGATGAACAAGAAATGACCTCACTGAATTTACCCTTCCAAGTATTATAATTTTAGTCTTAAGCAGAGGTGGCAAAGGTGTACAGGCAGATACTCGTGTATAAAAAAAGTAATTCAGTTATTTCCTTATTTAAAGTAAAAATAAAAAAAAAGGACCTAAAATGTACTCAAAAGTTTAAACATTGTCAACATTCCACTCACATGCATTACCCTAAAGCAACATGTGTTTTGAACATGTAGGATGTAGAAAGTACAGATGTTTGTGTTGAAAATTTAGGGAATAAAATTAGAAAGCTGTCAGAAAAATAAATGCTTGATTACAGATACTTGAAACTTCTACTTAAGCAGAGAAACAAATTATTCATTCCCATGAATTCTCTGCTCTGATTAATTCTTGTCAATTGACAGCAAAAACTTTTGTGCTTCTCAACAAATTCAGTTGAGCATAATCCTTCTCTACTCCACTGATGTGTTCTGCTATTTCATTTGACTTTTGTACCATGTTTTCTGTATACTCTTTCTGTGCATGAGTAAGTAAATGTGTTTTGTGTATGTAACTGCTTAATGCTTTATCTTGGAACCACTGTTGAATGGAAAACGCCTGGGAGTACAGATGCTGAAAGCTTTTTGCTCTTAATTTAATTTCCTCTTAATTCCCTTTTAATTCCTCCAAACTACATAATTTATTATCAACCGGAAACAAGATTCATATAAAAGGATTTGATCGTTACTGATTAAGATGTCTCTCTTACGTTCTGATGTTTTATCATGCAAATCCAGTTCAAAGCAAAACAAAACTCACATGACTCTTATGCACTAAATTGTGACAAATTACTTTTCAAACTAATGAAATTAGATATTTTATTAACTGCAATAAGATTGTTGAAAGGCTGCATTTGTTATAAGCAAATCAGTTAACTTTGAAGTCACAGTCACATGAAATGTTATTGACAATGCAAATAAAAAAGTACTTTTGATGCTCTCTCCTCAGACTACACCACAGGCACCTAATAACAATAAAGTAGAACTTCTCATCTCATGTCCATGGACATCAACCATGGAAACTTCTCTGTAAGTAAAAAAAGATCATTTCATCAGTCCAGTTCATTTTATCGATAATGTATTTAGCCAGGTCGTTTGACTTAAATTCTTATGTCCTCTTCTTTTTGTGTCTCCTGGGCTGATCTTCATCCTGTGTCAGTCAAATGTGAAGTTGTCATCCAAGACATACAGCAAACATATTTGTAATATTATTGATTCTGCCTCTGAATCTTCTTTTGACCATCTTGATTCTTGATTTGTCTACTCTAAGTATGATGTACATGAAAACATATACAGTAGATTAAAAACAGAAACCTTTTAAACCCCATTACAGTGCAAACATATACTATATTTACAAGAAGCTGGTGTAAAGTATTGGTTGCTCATATATTCAACATTATTTTAATTTTTTACCTGTAAATCATGATTCAAATTCAAATTACTACAAGCATTTGTTGATACAAGCTACAAAAATTCAGTGCAAAAGACAGTTTCAGGACTGTAATTGTAGTTTTTTTAACCTCCACTTGACTGCTGCTGCAATATTTGCACATATCATTAAACACCACATGTAACTAAATTACATTTCTTTTTCTACCTCTAATTTAAAGTTTATGTTTTATAGTCTGTTTATATATGTGCATATTCTATGTGCCTTCTTTGTACTCTGTAAAACTGGAGCCTTGTCATCTTGGTGGCGTAATGGTAGGGTGTTCGCCCCATGATGAAAATGTCACAGGTTTGAATCTTGCGCCGATAAAGTTACCATTGAGGTACTCATGAGCAAGGTGCCATCCCCAAGCACTGCTCCCCAGGCACCTGTTAGCTCCTTCACAGATGGGTTAAATGTAGAGGTCACATTTCGTTGTGGTGCACTGTGTGCTGTGCTGTGGTGTGTTCACAATGACAAATAATCACTCACGTCTTGTCTCTCTGTACATGTATATAGTTGAGATGACAAAGTGGGATTTCCTTTTTTTTTCTTTTGAAATCCCTTACCCAGACTAAACATTTAATCAATTTGTAATTAAGAAACGTTTATTAGTTTCTTATTCAAATGAGAAACAAATCTAGTGTTTTGTCACAATAAAATTAAATGATTAAATATTAATGGAGAATATCCCTAGAGATTAATACGCATTAAGAGTATCCTACAGCACACATATTAAATATTACTAGACGAAATAGCTTCGACTTAGCTCCCTTTTGTCTATAGCGTGTAGTGTAGCTAACTAAATAAACTAATTAAATTAACTAATTAAAACTGTAGCAAGTAGCGTAGCTAATCTGTTAGTACCTTGTAGCTGGGAAACCTACCGGTTAAAAGTAGCTTCCCCTACACTTTGCCGAGCATTAAAATTTTCAACCAAGAAACTGCAAAGATTTCCAGTCTCACTTGGGACTGGGAGTGGTGGTGGTAGGCAGGTTTTGGAGGTATTTGCTCTCCGGGTTCGTCTTCCTTGTAGTCGGGGTAGTGGTGAACCTCCTTCTCGTCCAGCTCGAGTGGACGGAAGCTTTTAAGGACTAGCAGCATCCAAAATGCCACCCAAGTTGGGCTGGACCAGCTGCAGTCTCCAGTGCTGAAGGCACTACATAATTTCAAGTCTTTGACATATCGAAATGGTCGATAAATAAATGTTGCGATGTGTAAATGTATATGTTATAAAAAGAAAATATGAAATTAAAACATTTAAAATTGTGGATGTGAGTGTGTGTGTCCTGCGGAGTGGTGGCGCCTGCCCCGAGTTGGAACCCGCCTTGCGCACGCAAGTTCCCGGGATAGGCTTATATTTGAACATATAATGTAATATATTCAGAGAAACGTAAAATAATAGACATGAAAGAAATTAGATATTAAAGAGTGAAATTAGATATTTCTATAAGAAGAAGGTAAGTGCTAAGATTGGGAATTATATCAATAAAGATTGCTCTGAGAAACATAGCTACACTCCACCAGCAGGTGGCAGTATGTAATGTTAGTTTGAATGGAAATGCATATATGGAGAACTGGCACTTTCATCTCCTTAAATAACATCAGCATCTCTTGTTGTAAACTACTTAAAAAAGTTATGACATTTCATACAAGGTTATGACTTGCTTATCCAGAATAACACTTTCTTTACATGGATAGTATCTTTGGAGAAATTCCCCTCCACCACCACCACCCCCACAACATTTAATCAGGCTGTAGATTATATCTTTACCAAAAACCCTCAAACAATATTTCTAGGCAAACAACTGACATGCACAACTAAAAGTTCAATCTTCCTGAAGTCCTAGGTCCAAGCCCACACATGGTTCATGCATACAAGAAACCAGAACTATAGATTTACTGATTACTTTCATAATTAATAGAGCAACAAATATAAATGGATGTGTTTCAGCAGTAAGCCACCAACATTTGTTTTACAGATAAAAAGATGCCTCCTCTCATCCAGACAACACGTTGGCTGCAACACAGGCCAATGTTTAATGTCTGCTTACGTATTTCAGTTCATAACCACCATCATATACACAGGTGCTTAGTTAAAATTCAAGAATTTTTAATGGTCACATACACAGTTAAACAAGTACAACATGCAGTGAAATGTGCCTTGGGTTGGTCCTGATATTGTGTAATAAAGGTTAGCAAATAAACAAAAGGAAGGTAGGATATTCTATTTGGTGTTATATGTAAATAGAAAATGTATTATTTCAAAAAAGCATGATTGGTACTGCGGGATCTGAATATTTACAACACAGCTTCCTGTCTGTGGTGCTGAACTTTTGCCCTCTCTAAATCTGTTAAAAAGGCTGTGTTTTAGCTGTGCATTGTAATCAGGCCTCACAAAGAGGAAGGTGCGTTTAGATTTCCTGCACGTACTTAAGAACTTTAGAGCAATGAAAGGCCGGAACAAGTAGTCTTTGCATAAAGAACTTAACTGGTAGCTTTCTGGAACATGATTTCAATTAAATTTTGTCTTATAGTTTATTTTGCTAACTAAATCAATATGATGCTCCACTACGGTAAAATGAAAAAAACAAGTAAAAACAAGTGGTAATAATTGAGTTCGGACTGCATGACATAAGTCAGTTTATGTCACATTATCACCTTTATAATATTATCACCTTTGCTTGAGTCTTGTATCCTCAAAGAGATGAGGTAAGGTCCCTGCAACAAAATATGGATGGGAGGCAATTTCTCTGACAAATATGAGAAATTTCAGCAACCAGTAAGAGGGTTTGAAGAAGTATTTTGCGTGCATTGTTTGGTATAATTTATAAATTGAAATTTGTGCTTCCCAGTCATCCATGTCTCTGTATACTTCTGCATTCTGTAGATTTACCAGCTTCTTTTTATCTTCCTTCAATTGCCCCCATTGACCACCAGCGAGTTACAGCAATTAGTTCACGTTATGCTTTTCATTTTTATTTATGTCTCAGAGTTGCATGTGATTTGTGTGAGTCAGATCTGAAAACCCTTATACTGATGTTCTGTAGCCCAGATTATTGAATGGGCAATGGACCTGATAAAGTACGGTCAAGGTATGAGAAGGAGCAAACTGCATGTGGTTGAACTCGGTCAAGTGCAGACAGCAGTGGGGAGCTACGCTCCTCTGAAGCCCTGCCAGCACTGCTTCCTGTACTGGGCCTCTGCTGGCAGCCTGGGAGCTTTGAAGAGGTCAATGTGTGTCACAGAGTAACAGTCCTTTGGTAAAGAGTGTGTGGAAAAGGCACATGCTGCTACACGGCGATGGAGAGAGAGAGAGAGAGAGAAAGAGAGCGAGCGAGAGAGAGGGATCACCTACCGTTAGGTGACCTCGGAAGAGAGATTTCTAAATCAGCTGGTGAGCTGGACGGGTCTCAGGCACTCTTTTTACTCCTGAGGATTCAGATAGCTGCTGTTTTATGGAAGAATGTGTAGCACATCTGCCTTTTACTTCCTGCATTTCTCATGTCTGCACCCTTTTGATCTGAGATTTAGGTTGATAGACAAAACATATTCCATGGTAATGCAATGCCGAAAAGGTCAACAAGGCAATTTTGTACACATGCTAGGAAAACATTAAGTCATCTTTTCTTGTTTTCATTTGTTTAAACACTCACTGGGTTTTTCTTATGGGATTTTTGCTCTTAGAAGTTATTCCAAATGAAAGCATTTCTAATTAGCAAAGAAACTGACAGACCAGTTAATCACTTTTTTGGCAAGTCATGAAATACCTGACAAAGACTCATTACTTGGTCTTATTCCCACATCACCACGCACAATTTAACAAAAGTAGCTAACTTCTGGTACCACATGTACTGGCCAAAGCCAGCTCCCCCACTTTGCCCTGACTTAGCAGACTGGTCTCAGTGCTGAAATGGTGACAGAAGGTCCAGCACAAATAGCAGGGGAAAGCTGTGTAAAACAGAAACAAGACCTTTATGAGATGCACTGCTGCAATTCAAATCATAAATCTCTTGAGAATTCGTAGTTCTTTTAACCTCTTAAGTTATCAACTCTACTTGTATGCAGCTAACAAAGTGACCCAAAACATCCTAAAAATGCAATAAAGATGTCTAAAAGTAATGTTTAATCGATGTTATTGATGTGAAATCATAAACTCAGTGTTATTTAAAAGCTGTTCAGAGACTGTTCAATGTATTTGAGATTCACCAGTATTTCGGACTATGCCACTTAACACTGTACATATGATCTCTTCAGTGTAACAAGAGACAGGACTCTTTGGTGTATTCAGATCTGCAAAAGCCCTTTGAAGCTTGACATTAAGCTAACAGAAAGTGGAATAGCTGGGATCTCCCTTACCGACCATTGCAAGACTGTCTGAGGCAACTATGAAGATGAAAGGTTCTCTCAAGACACTCACAGGGTAAAGGGCTGCAGCTGTTTACTATTATGGGGCATCGCTGAAATGTAAGTTACGCACAATAATCAGACCAATGACCCAGATAGCTGGGAAAAAATGAACTCATTTCATTATTAAATGTCTGCTAACCACATGTTTAATACATGGCTGATGTCAAACAAATGTCTTTGCAAGCCAGGTTTTTACATAAAGCAACAGGAATTCAAGTGCATGACAGTGCATACAGAGCATTATAGCACTCTTGCTTTTTGTTTAGTAGTTTAGACAAGTCCCTTTGTTTATGTTCTCATGGACTTCAGGATGCCTGGGATTTCTGTCACAAACAACCACTCCTCACCATTCATTGTCATCATTTCTGTATTGCAAGTCAATTGTAATCTCTGGCATCTTCTTGTCCTTTTTCTTCTCCAAAAAGTGCATTGTATTGCAAATATTTTTGTTTTTGTTGCATAGTCAAGCCTCCCAGTGAGCAATCTGGTAACATTTCTTCAAATTCTTCTTGATCTGCACTGCATTGTACCTGAGTATATATATTTTTAGAAACTTATGACATTTACTACAGTACATGTCAAATATACATTATATTTTTTGACAATTTGGATTGGCATTTTCTTTCATAATGAAACATTTTTAATCTTTCTTGTCTGACTTTCTCATAACATTATTGAGAAACACAAGCCCAATATCAACTGTAAAAATGAAAATGCATCTTTCAAACCACAAAACTACAAAGGAAAACAGTGTAATTGCACTCATATAAATACATTAATTTCCTCTGGGCTTGAAATTTAGTTTGGCAAATGACCTAGGGCAACATTCTTACGTTCCTCCAATGATACCCACCATATACCGTAGTTTAATCACTCATTTTGTTCAGAGATTTAGAGGAGAGAAAAGAAGTTTAGCAAGAACATGGGATATGTCTTGTTTTTTAGCCATTGGCCACGAAACAACAACATCTTGTTCAGTCATTTCCTTGTAAACTTTGTCCTGCATACTTTGATTAAGCCTCCTTTCCCATTGAGCCTTGTTCGAGGTATGACAGTTGCTTAAGTCCTGAAATTTACGTTTTGCTCCAGTGACTAATCCAGACATAAAGATCCTTAAGCACTGCACTGTGGTGTTAAAAGCAGCATGTCATCAGGGCAGATGAAGCACTGACTAGCTCCTCACTCTCCTAGGCTTGTGGTCTACTGCTAGACTGTAATACACACTTCCCCTACCCGGAGTAGGTCAACAACTCTTTATCTCTGCGCTGTCTATAGGGTCTTGTGGAACAGGGAGTATGCCTCTGATTTCAGAGCCTTAGCAGTGCAATTTAACATCTTTTCTGACAGAAATTCACCCATTGCCTACCATTTGCACTTAAGACATTTAAAAATTAGCAGCAGAAATATGTGAGAGGTGTATTTCCACTATATTGAATAACTAACTGTTGTTACCATGTGTTATTGGCCTCACCATTTATTTATGCATAGCTAGATATTTTTAAATGGCTGGATACCGACTTGTGTAAAACCCTTTAAAAAATTCTGTCTATTAAACTACAGTTTTAAAAAACAAATGCCCACTACATCACTTCTGTTGTCCTGTTCAAAGTATTAACTGCATAAATTATACCCACTCAGTAGTAATTAGTGAATAATGGGACCTGTGGTCACTCGTGCATAGCAACAATCGGAGTGTTAGCAGTACATACTCACCTATATAAGACTCACATATTCATAAGTTAAACAGTCATCATAAAAGTATATGGTAAAATAGTGATTTATTTGTTTAAAAGAAACATAATTGTTACCAAGATTGAATGAGACATCACCCACAAACTTTTCCTAACAGTGTTTGATGATCTAGGGTCTGGGCTTTTGAACCAGCTGACTGTCTGTAGCTTTGCTGTATGTGTTGGCATTAGAATCTGTCATATGAAGGCGAGTCAGACTCACAACTCTGTTAGATCTAAAAGATCTGAGATTCTCACAGGAACTCATCATGACAGCTAAGAGGACAATTTGTTCTGCCACCTCTCTTTCTGTTTTCAGTTTATTGATGACTTGTTAAGAGTTGAGTGAAAGAAAATCCACTCCCTATGTAGCTCTGTGGTAATTGAGGAGAAAGTGGAGTTATGGGTGCCTTGAGTTTCTCACTGTTACTGATTAACAGAGCTAAAGGGGAGATTTAGATGCACTCACTCCATTGACAATTTAATTGCTTCCTTTCCTTCTTTAGATAAAATCTGTCCCAAGGGAAGAGGCCAACTTACCAGTTACTGGACCTGAATAATTTCTAGAACAGCCTCAATAAATACAGTTAACCACATCACCAAGTCAACCTCTTATTTATTATTATATTACTCCTATATATTTAAGACTTCAGTATAAAAGGAATTTGTTATTTCACAGTTTATGCTCAATGCTAAAGTCCTTGTGAGCTAAAAAATCCTGTGATTAGAGAGCTTGTGTTTTTACCAGAGGTAAAATGTTTTATCACTCTGTCCTCTCACACATCCTGTGTTCCACATATTGTTCTTAATTCCCTCCACCCCATTGAAATATATTGTTTAGAGAAGAAAAATAGCTTCCTGCCACAAGCACACATCAAGTAGCACAAGTGACTGAAGTTATAAATTAGTAAACACAATCAGTAAAGTTGTGTGTGAGAAGCACCAACCTAAAATTATAAATTAATATGTGATAGCCAGGGTTCTGGAGTCACAAACATGTTTATCGTCAGTGTCTATGAACAATCATTGAATAAAAGTTGGGCCATTCATAATTTGTAGAAGAAAAAGGAAGGTGTTGAATTTTAGCACAATGTAAGTCACAATCATCTGTGAACTTCTGCCTTCTCTCATCAGCATACAGCACTAAATCTCTCCTGCCACCTTCATGCATGGAATGATTCACTGAAAGTCTTCCTGGGTTGTCTTTTTCCTTTCATTCCTCTTTGTAGCAAATGTATCCATATTTAACCATGAACCTCCTGACATTTCTGATTTGTTCTGGTTTGCTGCTGGAACACTGGTGTCAGTGTGTTAAATCACAGCTATCCTCACCTCGCTATTGCTGATTGAGTGGCAAGTAGCAACTGCGGCCCCCATGACAAAAGGGAAACAAATAGGTTGCAAGTGTGAGAGTGAAAAACACCCTGTATGGTCTACACACAGCTGTTATAATGCCATGGTTTTGCGGCGTGACAATAGATAAATCGTAAATCATCTATTACTTTTAATGCAACCTGTACAATTCAATAAAAAAACCCCAAATATTTAAGGGTGGAAATATATATATATAGCAGCTCACCCTCTTCCGTTCTCAGTTAAACCCATGATAATAAATTGCTGTTTTGTGCATCAGTGCTTTGTGTGTGTAACTTAATGCTGGACAAATGTCCCTTTCTTGCTGTAGATTGTGCTGTCATCCTTCAGGTCATTGTCTATGGCAAAAATCGTGTATTGGTTGCCAGGGTGACTTTGTGCAACTGCTGCTGAATTGGTTTGCAGTGAATGCATTTGGTCTCGGGTTCCTTGCAGCTGAACATTCTGAAAAAAACACTCCCTTTATTCACAAATTTTATTTCCACATATAGACTACAGCCTGGCAGCCTTAAGTAAGTTTAAGTTCTCATCCATTCTGCTTATTGAAAATATATTGATTTAACTGAGATGTTAAAAAAATATTTAGACATTTATTTTCAAAGAGTTTTTGTCTAAAATTGTCAAACATTCTCTTTATGTTTTCTCTCCTATTTATTGACAGCAAGTGTAGGTATATATTTAAGTAGTCTTGTGCATGTTCTGTGTGAGCAACCAATGTGGCATGCCTGATCGTAAAAATGTCTGTAATATATACACAAGTTTAAGAGGAAAAGATGAGAGTTGGAAAGGCACGTCATGGCTCCAGTACTGGAATTTCCCTACCGGAGGTTAGTCCATCCTGTAGGAGGAATGTTAGTGACTGTCAGAGGAGAGGAGGTGACATGTCCACACCACAATAAGTTATGTCACATGTTTCCTGCCATCCTACTGCTCTTTTTCAATATTTATCTGTCATGTCAGAAGACTAGTGATACTCCTAGGAACATTCCACCACGTTCTTGTTTCATTTATAAAGAAACAGATGTAAAATTTCCTGCTAAAACACATTTAGCATATTTAGGTTTTTTCTTCATGTTGCTTTTTTGACACCGAGTTGCTGTTTCGTGCATCAGTGCCTTGTGTGTATAACTTCATGCTGGATAAATGCCCCTTTCTTGCTGTAGATTGTGCCGTCATCCTCTCCTTCAGGTCATTGTCTATGGCACAAATCGTGTATTGGTTGCCAGGGTAACTTTGTGCTACTGAATTGGTTTGCAGTGAATGCATTTGATCTCGGGTTCCTTGAAGCTGAACATTCTGAAAAACCACTCCCTTTATTCATAAATTTTATTCCCAAATATAGATTACAGTCTGGCAGCCTCTACATCCAGTAAGTTTAACATATGTTCTCATCCAATCTGCTTTTTTGTGAGCTCATTGACAGTTTGGAGGATTGAAAATGTGTGTGCCAAAATGTGAGACTATGGAACAAAGACTTCCATAGTGTGACTATGGAACAAAGACGTCCAATTGTGTGAAAATATGAAGTTTCACCACTGCTGCATTTGAATCCCAGAACTGCTTGATCCAAGCTGAATGGATAATCAAATGTTTTAAATTCTTGCTGAATGATTTATCTACTTGAATCAGGGGTGACACTGGACCTCCAGTGGTCAGACATTTTAGATCAAAGTCTAAACCTATGGTTCAGTGCTGAGTCGAAGCGTGAACTCACAGAGGCAGCCAGACATAGAAACTGGATGAGTCCGTATGAAGACTAGACCCACCTGGATCACATTGTACTCTCCAGAGGTACTTCTTGATCCAGAACAAACACATAACATTGAGCTGAGGCAGCTTTCATCTGCACTCTCTCATTGCCCTTCCATACCCCTTACTGTCTTTTTCCAGCCCTGACACGCCACATTAAATTAAACCATAATAGTTCAGCACAATGATGTTGATGCTGGAATTGTGTTTGCTTTTTGCCTTTGCATGCATGCTTTTAATTCCATTTTAATTAAGGAACTTCCAGTTCCTTACATCCTTGACCATAATCTCATCATTTTCCCACTTGGACTGTTCATACTATAGATACGACCAGTAATAAAAGTAAACGTTATGAGCTGGGTTCTTTTTGACATGAATGACTGAGTTGTCTCAGAAGTTTTGTTAAACTTCTAGATCCTGTACAGGAGTTACTGACTTCAATAGTTAAAAATAAAATTGCAGTCCCTTGTTTACGCCCACAAACGCTACCATTGGCTGCACTGCTCCGTTTTCCCCGTCCACTCAATGATATGGGCGGGGTCCGAATGCGAATTTACAATCAGAAGTTCGAACGCCACAATCAGCGGAGTCTCGGAAACTCGCCGCCCAGTTTCGGGCATCGCTATGAGGATGTAGACCACCAGCAATCACGGGGCACCACAATGTTCTAACAGTAATTGCTTTTCAAGTGGAAACTGTGCATCAGCACACATTTTTTTGCAGTGATTTTACATCGGTGTGTTTAGTTATGAAGTTACAGTCCTGACGTCATTTGTTTAGAGCGAGGCTACAGCATCCTGCCAAACAGACGCTTATGAACGGACCCGGGCAGTGAGACGTGGAAATTCCATCTAAGGTATGATTTTATTCCTCTGCCTCTACATGCAAATCGCAACTGTGGTTTAAGCACATTACAGTGGTAGTGGTTTCAGTGGTTCTTGTTAAGTTGTTTTGACTTGATAAAGCAGATAAAGACGCAATTCTAGCAGCAATGCAGCACCGCTGGAAAGATCATGTCTGCGCGCGGCTGCAGCTGTAATCTGGTCGCGTGGTTAATCCGCGTCTCGATAGATTAACGCGAGTTCTGTCACTGCAGTGATTGGAACGGAGAATTCCTTGTGCTATGTAGCTGTTCTCCACGACATGTCAGCTCGGTTCCAGAAAGACGAAATAGTAACGAAGTCCGTGCATTCCCATGGTAAAATATATTTCACCTTCTAATCGATTTCCTCTGATTTCAGGATTCGAGATTACTGCCAGAACAGCTGGAAAACAGGGAACTATCTCTTGTAAAAAATAAAATAAAATAAAATTGGATGTTTTAAATCTTTTAATTTTTTTAAAAAATCTAATTTTTAAAAAATCTAATCTAAGTTCATTTCTAGGGTTATTGTCTTGTTTAGATTAAGTCTTAGAACACAAGTCTTGAGAGGTTTAGTATTTTTCTAAAGGAAGATTATTTCTGAACTGCTCATCTTGCTTTGGCCTACATTAGAGTAGAATTTGTTCAGTTCATCACATCATCCTACACTCATGTTTAATTTTCTACCTTATTTATTTAGCAGACTGTATCAGGGCTTAGCAGTAAATTTGTTTCTGCTTTAGAATGATCAGTTTAGTCTTAACTCTTAAAACTCATGTTATGATAGTTGGTGTACTTTTACAGCATATTAAAAAAGAAGATTTTTAGCTATGTTTCTTGTATACTTTGACATTCATCACTATAACATTTATTTAGTACATCAAGAGACTTAACATCATTCTACATTCTTATGTTTATTCATGTGAATTCAGTGATCCATGTTTTACGATTTATAATAAGAGGGTTTTTTTCCAGTCTGTGTATTCCGGCACAGTCTGTCATCTTTGAATTTACTAAAATGTTGTATCCCACACAAACAGAGAAATAAACTTTCCTGGATTTAGTGTGGTTTAGTTATTCTAATTACAAATAGATAAATAGATTATACATGTATTTTATATTGAATTATTTCAGGATATTTTACGTCAGCAGTCTTAAATATAATCTGAAATCTTAACCAAAATGTCAGAGTTAATAAACAGTGTAACAGCTAGGTGTCAGTTTATTGTACTTTCGGATTATCAAGGCAATATGCATGAAGGAAAATTATGTTGGATGGTCCAACTTTTGGGAAGTTCATATGCACATTATCCACTATGCAACACATAAATCATGTAAAAAATGAAAATGTACATCTACACATTTCTAATCTTGTCCATGAAGTAAATGCTTAGCATTGGGCTTATGCAGTTACAGAAAAAGAGGGAGAGGTAAAATGTTCCCTTATAGTGTGTGTGCATGTGGAGAGTTTCAATATATTTATATACAATGAGAAAGTATTAGGAGAGAATGCAAAAGTGTAGCACAAATACATATAAAGAAAGAGAAAATTACTTAAATTGAAGCCTCATTTTACATGAAGACTGACATAGTATGCACGCAGTTGATGAATCTTTCCTATGTTTCAATCTCTAACTTATGTAAAACTATACTATACACACTTTTGCTTAATATTAGGCATGGACATACAGTTGATTACTGCTTCACCTGCATATCTAATAAAGATTTAGCTGTACATTTTTTAATTCATTTTGGAACCTATTTCTTGAGAGTTTAGCGTTTAATTCTGTTCTAAAGAAATATTTTGAGCGGCTTTCCTTGTATGCTTTGAAATACATCAGAGTAACAATTTGGAACTCATTACATCCAGAAACCTCACCTCATTCTACATTTTTGTGCTTAAGCTCATACGTCATTGTAGTGAGACTGATTCACTGATCCATGTTTCAGGATTTATTGCAAGCTGGACTACTCTTCTTTACCCATGTACTCTGACGTGGTCTGACGTCTTTCAATTTACTTAAAATGATGTAGCACATAAAAACACTACTGGACTTTGCTGGATTGGGAGTAGGATTATGAAATTATGTTTGTCCTTTGACTGGACACAACCAGTGTAGTGTTTGGAATAATGTTCTGGGAAAGGTGTAGATTTTACACAGTTAAATATTGTGTAGTTGAGACATTGTGGAAAAAGCACAAGGAAAGGATAACTCAGGCTAGACTGGAGTAGTCAGTGTTTCAT
The DNA here is from genome assembly GCA_032718565.1 of Distichodus sexfasciatus. NCBI lineage: Eukaryota > Metazoa > Chordata > Actinopteri > Characiformes > Distichodontidae > Distichodus > Distichodus sexfasciatus. The sequence continues at coordinate 2,355,727 of JAVGVS010000032.1, forward strand.
GCATAATGATAACTTATTATAGTAATGCTTCATGAAGTTAAAAGACCCTTGTGGTGAGATGGAAAATATAGATAAAATTATAGCTCGGTTTGGAAAGAAAAAGCTAATTCTTGAATGATTTATTTTGTAGGGGAATGCATCTCAATAGTAAATAAAACTAATAATAAAACTGAAAAAATATTTCATAGTCAAAGTCAAAGTAAACTTTATTGCCATTTCTGCTGTATACTGTACAAGCATGCAGAGAGACGAGACGACGTGGCTCCAGTTTTCACAGTGCAAACAACAAAGAACAAGGAACAAAGAACAAATAAGGCACAAAGAAAAAACAATATATAAATAGAATATAATTTTGATAGAATATTGAGTGCATAAGATCCTTTCTCAAACATTATATACAAGCTCTTAGTTATAGAAAATAATATATAATATCCAAAACAAAGTAACAAACTAACAAAAGTGAACACTGTGTAAAATTAAGTTTAATAGTTTTCAGCATATGTTAACTCTCTCGCTCTCTCTCTCTCTCTCTCTCTTTCTCTCTCTCTCTCTCTCCCCTAGCCAATTCATCAATCTCTCCATCTTAAACACATTTGCACACATGCACATTCACACATTCACAATTAGCTTTTTGAAGTCAGCTTTTGGAGTGCAGCAGCATTTGCCATGCCATTCTGTGTTCCCTGCCACTTTTGTCATTTTCTTCTGCAGCTCAGGGTGAAAAGGAAGATTCAAGCTATAACATGCTTCTGACAGTGCCGTAAATCATTCAGTACAATACCTGAGGAGCTTTTTTCCCAAGCTGTCACACACACACACTTTATTGACCCACCATGTGACAATCGTCTTGGTTTATTTTTTATTCTAAACTGTTTTGACTTTGTTTTGGAAAAGAACAAAATGATTGGGATTTCAGTTGATCCTTATTGAGCGGGACTTTCTATAATCCCAGTAGCTACTGTCGCAGCACAGAAGGACATCAATCAGTACAAGTGTTGTTGAAGAGCATCAATGGCCATTGTTTATCCTGTACAGAATAATATTAACTTTTAGGTTTGATGGATAATGTTCATTACTTGGGCTGCAGCTAACGATTATTTTGTTCATCGATTAATCTGCCGATTATTTTTTTGGATTAATCGATTATTAATCGGATGAAAAGAAAAACAACTAGTTCATTTCCAGCATTATTTAATAAACCAAACTGTCTGTTTCTATTTTTCTGTATTTATTCTTTGCTCTATAACATTATAAAATGGAAAAAAATATTTTCTGATTAATTGAAAATTAAGAAATATAGAAGTTTTTAGTCATTTTGGACTCATTTTGGCCTTTAACTAATTTTTTCTGGGAGGGAAGTACATTTTTGCGCAAGATGGCATTCTACATGAGAGTCGTGTCACAGTAACGCGGTGGACACACGTTGAAATAATCACTGAAAATATCAGGTAAATGGCTGTATTGTGAGTAGAATGCTGGTTGTTTTAGTTATTTTTCAGCTAAAAATGAGTTTTGTCTGTGATAAATGGGAAGATTTGACTGAACTGGAATGCTTTACTGAATGACTTCCCTGAGAGAGTCGTGCACGCTAAAAACAGTGCATGTATTTACACCGTGAAAAATGTCATTCATGTGTTACAATTACTTCAGTTTTTGTGACATCAAGGCACAGCACTGGTTCTTGTCTCTTTATTTTTCTTTTATGTCGCTCATCATCCAGCTTAATGGTGCTTTACTGCCACTGCGGCTTTGGTTAGCATACTGTGTTAGTGTTTAATAACGTAGACCCAACTAATTGATTATTAAATTAGTTGCCAACTATTTTAATGAACAAGTTTAATTGATTTAATTGATTAGTTGTCGCGGGCCTATTCATTATAAAAGAATTTTAGACATATAGGCACTTTTTTTTGTTTCAGCCAAATTTTTAGTTTCAAAAGTACATTGCAAACTTGTAGATCTCAAGAACCACACTCCCATTTTTATAGTAAGCTATCAAATTTAAGTTCAAAATACAGTCTTGCTTTTTTTCTGTGGGAAAGCCCGACATTTTATGGTAGCATAACAAAAAGTATGGTAAAGCCAAACATGCTAGTGATGAAGTAAGAAAAAAAGTTTCAACTTGTTCATTGTGGCTATAAGAAAGATAGACAAATCATAATCAATGTTTTGAGTTTTCAGGTTATGTCAACTTCATCTAAAGTAAAATCATGTGTTTTAAACCTGCATTAGTGTAGCAGCAATATTTGATAGCTTGATGTTGAAAAGCTTGTAGCGGAGTTTTTACCGCTCTAGCAGTCCTTTCATTTTGAAAGATGCACTGAGGTAGAAAAAACAATTTTCATTGCTAGTTTCTGCCCTTTTTGCTTTGGTTGACTTCACTGATTTATTTAAGGGACCCTATGATTTGCTTCAAAGAAATAGTACAAGAGAAAAAACAATATAACTAATACAAACTTTGCAAATAAGTAATGGTACAATTTCTTACCACAAAGAAACAAAACCAGACCATCTTATTTGCATATGAAATTGATCTGCCAGAGACCATAATTAACACTTTCTAAGGAAAAATTCCATCCAAACACCATTTTGCATCTTGCTTGAACTGCATCTGTGCAGTTTTATTTCCATACAGCTGGGGCCAACAGAGGAAGCACATTTTAACTTCACAGCTTGACGATTCCTCATAATGAGCTCCATTTTGGATGCAGCCCAACCTCACACAATAGGATAAATCACCCTTTAGCACTCCTAGCTTGGCCCATCTGCTCATGAAGACATGGAGAATTTATAGATCTGTCATTTCTCTTCATAGTTGAACATGCTTCCACTGCTGAAATTGAGATGACAGACACTATTTCAGCAAGCAGAAATCATCTGTGACCATCCAAAGTGAAAGTCAATCTGCTGCCAGGGGCTGCATGTTGGCAGAAGCAGAGATTTTGCAGTAAAATAAGAGCGCTGTTTCAGGGGTTTGGTAATTGGATGTGATGGACTTAGTGGAGAGGATTAACTGAAAACCAAAATCTGTTGACACAGACAACATTCAGTCTGTTGTATCAAACTATCCAAATGTCAAAAGGGTCACTGCTAGGAGAGTGATTCATTGGCAATAATAATTGCTGCAGAGCAGTCCAATGTCCTCATTGCTTTGCAAAATTAAATATAATTTGCATGGCTGTGGCTTAAAGTTAGATATGTCCTTTTATGTTCTGAGAACAAATCTTAAATCTCAGCTTTTACCTTGATACTAACATTTGGGGCTATTTGTAGCGTAACAGTCAGGGGGTTGGCCCTGTGACCTGAGGAGGGTCGTTGGTTCAAGTCCTGGTACCACTGAGGTACCTGTGAGCAAGGTACAGTCTTCAAGCACTGCTCCCCAACAGCTGCCAAAAAGCTGCCCACTGCTCCTTTATGGATGGGTGAAATGCAGAGGTCTGATTTTATTGCGGTGCACTTCGTGCTGTGGTGTGTTCACAATGAAATAATCGTTCACTCACGTAAAAGTTATAATATTCCAGGTGCTAAAATGATACCAACTCATAAAAAACAATTATTCCCTTTTTATGAAACATCCATTGTAAATGTTTCCCAGCTTTATATGCTTTTAAACCAAAATTATTTATTCTGTTTCATTATCAGGTGATATTATGCTTTTACTGCAGCGTGTCTCCCGAGTTGTACATTGTTGTTAGTTTTGGTCTTATAATATTTTTGAAGTATATTGATTTATGGTGGTGTGTCCAATGCCATCTAGGCAGAACACCACAGACCGTCTCCTTTCTGACTCCACAAGGAACTTTCCCCATAGTTCCCTAGGTTTCAGAGTCTCTAAACATGTTGCCACCAGCAGGAGTTAAAATATGGTTGACACCACAGCCTTCTGTGTGTCTGCTGAGGGTCTGGCCACACTTTGAAGTTCACTGGCAGAGAAGTACATTTTTCGTATTTTTGCAGTCTGGCAGTGAAACTGTAACTTTCATTGGAAAGTCTGTGGATCATATTAAGAGTCCTCAGCAACAATCATATTTAGGTTTGTTTTTTTTTAAACCCAGCCTGAGAAAGCATATACTTTAATCTGATTCACTAGGACAATGTTCTACTTAATACTGGCCATAAGACTCCTTGTACTTACATTAATGATATTTAGAAGAGGTTCTTGTTCACAGCATCTTCCATATTCTGACCACACAAGCAGTCTTGCTGGAGAACATTTGGTTGAGGATCTTGTGAGGAACCTAATGGTGGTAGGTCTGGCACTAAGGTATATAACTGGATTTCAATTAGGGCTGCTCGATTATGAAAAAAAACATAATCACGATTAATTTGGTAAATCTTGAAATCACGATTATTTAACACTTTACTTTGTGTTACTATTTAAGACTTTATGCTGCTCTCCTCCTTCCGCAATCTTTACCCGCTCAGACTGTACACCGCCACCAGAACACACACGTGCGTTCAGTCTTCGGAAGGTGCGTTAGTGCGTGTGCGTGTGTCATTCGGAACACAAGACAAAATATGAGTATACTTGCAGAGCGTAATGTGGCAAAATAATTGTAATTATAATTGTTTTTGTCGATTACATTATTTTTGTGATTGTTTGGAGCTGAAATTGAAATTGAAATTAAAATTCGATTAATTGCACAGCCTTAATTTCAATGTATAATCTCTTGGTGTAAAGGTGGTTGTCCTACCTCTAGGCCACAAGCAAGCTGTTTTGCCAGCAGAATCACTGTGAACGTGTGTAGCACACAGATTAAGAGGGTGACAAGGAAGTTCTGTTTCTATGGTGTGTTCACAATGTCAAATAATTACTCAGTTTATGAACCTACACAAATTGGATAACAGCTAAAATCAGCTTGCTGTGGCATGGTTTGGTGCTATAGATATGTGCAGCTTGTCTTTGTCTTGCCCCTGATAGTCTATAGCTAAAAACTTCCATTCCCAATATTAAGCAGTGCTGCCTCACTAATGGCTGACAATCAATACGGAAAGCCCACACAGAGAGTTCTGTTTGGACAGAATGCCCCAGGCAGCTACTGCACTGGAAGGTATATTAATGGGTATCACGTTGTTTAGGCATGCGATTCCGAAGACTGGTCATGTGTAGTGTCTGCTTAATTTGAGACAATGAGACACTTGTCAGCAAGCCAGGCAGAGGTGGCCTGGAAGTTCTCAAGAAGACCTCACCATGCCTCTTCTAATATTCATCCTGTTCTTCAGTGACTGAGTGTCTGATTTAAGTCTGGATGATATGATATTTTTGTTTAACCTTTCCACTCAATTCAGACTACAAGTTAAGGGTGGTTTAATGGTGCCAAGCTTAATCAGCTTAATCTGAATTGATGGTCTTTATAAGTCATCTTAAGATGGTGATCTAGTAGTGGAATGACCTATTGATCAGAACGTTGTATCAAATCCTGATCTATCCTACTGTCAGAACTACCACCATTTGGCAAGGCTCTCCACCCCATGTTGTTCCATGGAGACAGTCCCCGTAATAAGGAATTTTAAGTCTCTGCTTAAGAGTGTCTGCTTAATACTGTGAATGTGACCAACTAAAACTATCTTGCTTGTGCCATTTGGGATTGTTTTAGGAAATCATGGACACAATAGCAAGTAAGACAGGAAGTAGTTATTTAAGACCCATCTTTGTGCTCACATTTTACAGTCTTAAAAGAAAGAGAACAGTATGCATGCTATTTATCTAAACCAGTCAAACTTGGAAAAATGAAGTGGTGCTAATCAGACCATCTGAACACAAAATTTCCCACTTATTCAGGCCAGCTGGGCATCTGTAGTGGACTATAGCATCGATTCCAACTCTCAGCATTCTGAGGATGAAATCGTGCCTAAGACCTTAGTGTAGAAGTATGTGAAGTATTTCCTAACATATGTGTTGAAGCTCTGCCAGGCTGTGTGCCCAGACTAGCAAGCAAATCTGTTTCAGTGGTCATTGAGCTGGTTCCTGGAGACACAAGCAAGTTTCTCACCAGCAACCAAAACAGTTTGTAGTGCAGCCAATGCTGTCATTAGAGCTGTTAGAAGATGGGAGTTGTTTTCCTGTTCTTGGTCTTTTTAACAACCTGTCTCCATCGCTGGTGCTTTATTTATTTATGCAGTCTGTCAGAAGTAAAGTTCTCTTCTGATTTTGAATTCTGATTCTGAACGTTTTGGGAGTCTTTGTCAGGAATATTGAAAAGAAATTGTTAATAGATGATCCCATATGGGAAGCGCTTGGCTTAACAATGTACATATACATATAAATAACATGTAGCAGTTGTATACGTGAATTATTCATTAGACTGAAGGAACTTTGAAATATAGACTGAATGTCATCAACAGGTTCATATAAATGACCTATAGTTTTGGCACCATAATATATCCGATTATTATAATGATTAATATATTCGATTATTTTGGATTTCATTTATTTAGAATAAATACGGAATTTATATTTTGTGTATATATGGATCTTTTATCTGTTTGACACTTTAAGTAACTTTTTATATTTAATTAGCTTTTGCCCTTGAATACTTACCTGGCTGTATATTTGATCTGTTAAATGTATTGTTTATTTTAATTGAGTCTGAAGATCATTGCTGTAATCGTTAAGGTTTCTTTATGCCAGAACCTTTAAATCAGTGCTTTTGATAACATCTGTAAGGTTTCTTTTGACGTCAGATGGATTATTTCTTCTCTCATTTCTGAAAGCAATAATTGTATTCCCACAAGCTCAGAGAATTAATTTGACCCAGGTCAGACTCTTTCTCTCTGTGTATGTGCGTCCTGAATTGTATCTGTGTGTTCATTTGTGTATCTGTATTATGTAGCCTGTGAGCATCCCGTGGAAAAGTCATACAAGCCACACTAATAACACAGAGAAGTCTTAGAAACTAAACAGACCAACTGTGTTGAAATAATGATTAGCAGTAAATGTGCTGGTGTCTTTTTGAATTCAAATTTCCATTAGAAGTACCATTCAAAGTTGTAACTGCAGCACATTCTCCATGGACGAAGACACGGTGCTCTTAGGAAGGAAGTGTTTGTCAACTGAGGTGATTCATCACTGTCCAGATACATGTGGACCTGCTCCCGCCAAACATTCCCATTCAAACAGATGGGCTCTGCTTCTCACTGCAACATCTGGGTTTAGTGAAAAGACTTGTCATGTTTGTGTTTAAGCATGACACAAGCCTCTTCCATCAGGAAAGAGGGTCAGATATTGTGACAGAAGGCAAGTCAGCATTATAACTAATGAGGGATTATGTGGGGTACACACTAGCATAGAAGAGTGTTATGAACTGCCACATCCAGATGCTTAAAAGGATGCTGAAGTCACAGATGTGATTAGCCTTTGATGTTGTGCATGATTTTCCACTTGACTGTCACAAATCCTCAGGCAGTCTGTTGGCAAAAACACTATAATCAAGAAAGGGACTAAAGTCCAAGGACAGACCAATTGCGTCATGTTACGTTAGAGGAAATATCACTTGTGAATATTAACACCAGTAATTCCACTCTTTTTAGGAAGTAAACATCCTTGGCTGCTGTCACTCGAGCTACAGCATAACCATGTACCAAGTGGTTGAAATATTTACTATGAAATTGAGCAATTGTTTCATGTTTACAAATGTAAGGATTTAGGGAGTCGTACAGTTGAATATTTCTATACAGTACTGTGCAAAAGTTTTAGGCAGGTGTGAAAAAATGCTGTAAACAAAGAATGCTTTCAGAAATATAAATAATGATTCTTTATTTTTATTAATATACAAAATGCAAAGTGAGCAAACAAAAGATAAATCTAAATGAAATCAATATTTGGTGTTACTACCTTTTGCCTTCAAACCAGCATCAATTCTTATAGGTACACTTCCACAAAGTCAGGGATTTTGTAGGATTATAGTCATTATATTATTTTGTAGGATTATAGGATTACAGATCTGTGGTTAGTTCTCCAAGATGTTTGGAACAACCTACCAGCCGAGTTCCTTCAAAAACTGTGTGCAAGTGTACCTAGAAGAATTGATGCTGTTTTGAAGGCAAAGGGTGGTCACACCAAATATTGATTTGATTTAAATTTCTCTTTTGTTAGTTCACTGCATTTTGTTGATTGATGAAAATAAATGATTAACACTTCCATTTTTGAAAGCATTCTTTGTTTACAGCATTTTTTCACACCTGCTTATAACTTTTGCACAGTACTGTATATTTTGAATATTTTTTGTTTGGTAAGGTAATAATTAGGAATTTGAAGATGCCTGAAAGTGGGATCTTCTGGGATTGTTTTATTTGCCATTTGCACTCATTATATTTCTGAAATATGTCACTGATTTTTTAATAGAATTATTTTATACATGTATGTATTGCATTTATTTATTGTAGTATGTTACTCCCCTTCACTGCCACAGATATTGACACAGTGAAATTAATGTCATTTCTCAGAAAGCTTAGTATTTTTAAACACTGGTATTTCAGTAACATTTCCTGTACTCTGAAATTATGGTTGGATGCTGGTAGTGGAGTTAAACTGTGGTGTGTGGACTTCTTAGTCAGGGTCTGCCATTTCTGTGTGAAAGCACATGTTTGTGTGTGAGGACATGGAGATTTTTAACCCTGTCGGATAATCATGTGTCCTACTGTATTGCAAAAGCACTGTGGCATATGCATGGGAATTACAGAATCATAGCCATGGAGACAGGAGGTTAATCAGGGAAGTGTAATTTTGTAAAGGTTAAAATAAGAGAGTTGTTGGAGCTAATATGGGGATTGCTGGAGGAATTGCTATTATTGATAATTATTTCAAGAAACTGTACCTTTCTGGAAAAGAGGCTGGTTTAGTGAAAAATAAATTTTTACTTCAAACTAAACCTGGCAGGAGGACATTTTGTATAATGTGTCTGGTGCCCACGTGCTGTTATCCAGAAATCTGGAAATATCTCAGTGCAGTCAGGAAGGAGGGCTGGTGAGCCAGTTGGTGTTGAATAGCACATTGCTTGTTGCCTTTGGCTTGGGCACTTCAGTCTTTGGTTTCTTGAACCAAAAAATTTCAAAGCAAGACAATGACTCCAGTAATGACACATGCACACTGCACACTCTCTGCCACTTCGCCCTGTTCTGCAAGCCAGACTGTTCATTTGAATTTCAGAAGGAGCTTTTGATCAATGACCATCTGTCTGATTGGAAGGAAAACCTATCCATATAGAGTTTTATTTAATGTGCTTCACTTTGAAATAAAGAGTTTTGACTTCATCTGAATGACCTCAGGTCACTGGTGGGTACATTTTGAACTGCAAATGAGACACTTCTGTGAATAACTGGGCCAACTTGCGGTTCATTATCTGCATTATTTCCTTATCTGTCCATTCATTAGTTTTCACAATATAGTGTCTTCATTATGAGTGGCTCTTTCATCTAGAGGAGATTTCTGAGCTGTTGAACAAAGACAGAGAGAGACTGAGCAGTTATTACCAAATGTTTCTGGTATTTGGGATAAAAATGCTCAATTGTTTGTTCTGTTGCTGACAGAAGCCTACTTAATGTGTCAACTTGGATCATTATATTTGGACATGCTTGACTTCCTTACTTAAAAGGAGGGGCAAAAATAGATAGAGAAAAAAACATAAAACACTTCAAGTGTAGTCATTAGCAAATTGTTCCTTGACTGAAATAGTTCTGTCACTCAACCACACAATTTTGTGGTTTTCTGTTTGATGCAGAAAGTTCCAGTCATTAACAGTGCCAGAGTGAAGTCAGAGCCTGCATTTAAATGTGTGGCAGTTTCATGTGGTCCAGCTGCTGGGAAGAGTGTCTGGTTAAAACTTGAAGGTGATGATAATCCCTATTTGAAGGGGTGTAATGGCTTGCTCACTTTGCAAACAGACATAACAGACTTTGCAAAAAAACATAGTTCTGTCCTTGCTACTGTTACAGTTTTTACCTTGAAAAGAATGACGATCTTCAAAAAGTGATATTCAATGTTTAGATTTTAATGCATTGCAGATGTTTCAGAATCCATAATTTTGGAGACATTTGATGTGTTAAGGAGATAGACATAAATATAGAAAACTATGGAGTGGTGAATCACTAGCGGCACCAGCACTCTCTAGTGGATTAGCTCAGTGGTGCATTGTGGGTAGTAACATTAAAAACTGATGTCTGTTAGTGTTGTATAAAAACTCACTGCGCGGTAAAAATTATTTAAAGTTAGTGATTATTTGTCATTGTGAACACAGCACGAAATGTGACCTCTGAAAATGTGACCCATCCATGAAGGAGCAGTGGGCAGCTTTTTAGCAGCGCCAAGGGATCAGTGCTTGGGGATGGTATCTTACTCACAAGTACTTAAGTGGTGCCTTTACCAGTCCAGGACTTGTACGGCGACCTTCCCATCACAGGGCCTACTCTCTAATCATTGTGCTACCAACTGCCCCAATAAGACATGTTAACAGACTTCTTTCACTTACTTTGACTTCATGCAAATGCAATAAACTTTTATTTTCAGTGTAACAATGTTTTTTCTAAAGTCAGTTCATGGATATGAAAACTTGAAAATGGCAGATTAACTTAAAAGTGTAAAACTGTCTCCATGGCTATGTTTAATAGTGTATGTGTTTATATGCCACACAGGAACTTTATGTAATTAAATTTGCAAAATTGAAGTAGCAATACATTGACATTACATTGTAATATACAACATCTGATTGTATTATAGATTTAACAGACAACACAGATATAATTTCCATGTAGAATGTTAAGTTCTAAATGAAACGCTACTTTCTTACAGAGGTCAATACAAACAGATCAACACAAAACCACCTGTTGGGAACTTTTAACAGAGTGTGTTTGCATGGCTAAAATAGTCAGCCATTTGTTTTTGAAGCAGTGATAGATCGAGGCAAGGCCTTTATGGCTCTTACCCTGAAAGTAGATAATGAAATTGGCAGGTGCTGTAAGTCGTGTAATAAGTAAGAAAAGTGCGAAAGGAGCAGGCTCCATGTGCTGGTAGTGATGTAACCAGCGGATGTCCCCGTAAGGACAGGCCCTGGCAGGAGTCGGCCCCTCGTGCTATAGACTGCAGATGGAAATAGGGATTAGTGCCTTACGTAAAGCATTGCGCTGCAGTTTGTGCACCGTTCACCCATATCTGTGGGCGTGATGATTACTTGAGTGGTTTTCTCCCTGCTCCCTCTAGCTGGCAGGCGAAGAGCCGGGGGGGGCTCAGCATGGCGGAGGACGGAGGGGAGAACAGCAGCAGCAGCAGTGACGACGGACAGCAGAGGAAAAAGCCGCCCTGGTTCCACCTGGACATCCCATCCATACAAATCTCTGCAGAGGAGCACAACAACTTCCTGCAGGTACTGTAGAGAGTTTATTGTAGACTTGCTATTTTTTAACTGCAAAGGCATTTCAGCGCATCCCATCAATATAGACAGAGAAATGAAAATATAATTCTTACCTTTGCGCTGTGCTCAACAGAGTTAATTGTAAGTGCTAATCGTGATGTAATATAGTAAACAAAGTAGACCTGCAGCATTTTAGCTGTGTTGGGGAAGCTACTTTTAACTGGTAGCTTTTCAAAATACAAGCTACTTCTAATTAAAAGGCTTCATCCAAGCTACAGTTTTAATAAGTTCAGAAGTTAGCTACACTACAAGCTACAGAGAAAAATAAGTACCTAACTACGTTAAAGCTATGTCATGGCCACAGATTCGTGCTTCTGTCTTTGCCATGGTAGACTCTGTCCTCTGACACAAACTTACGGCTAAGCGTGACTGTATTGCAATGAGCATGTGCTGCGTTGGCACAGTAGCCAACACCAAGCAGAAACACCTGCTATTTGAAAAATAAGCTATTTGTTAAAAAGAACAGTTAGTTACTTTAAAAGCATTTTAAAAATGACATCTCTACTGACAAGCTTCTGAAAAACAGTAGTTAAGTTAGTAGTGTTTCTAGTTTTAGTTCGCTACTCCCCAATACAGCATTTTGGCAAAGTCATTGTGATGAAAGCATGCCCAGTAGTAACATCACAGGACGTTCAGTGTCAATTTAAGTAAATTAAGTAAAATGTCATCCAAAAACTTGATAGAAAAGGAAACTCATTATCTGTATCATTTCCATTCTCATTTTACCATGACTAATCTACTGGAGAAGTCTGTATTTTATAAAACAATTTTAAGGATGGTAACAGAATATTTAGGAAAACGGTATTTGTCTCATCTTTTTTCTCATCTGCAGCATTTAGAATGAATATATACAGACAATCTATTAGAAATACTAATGTAGCATTTACATTGTTGCTGTTATAGGACTACAGCTGTATGACTGCTTCAGCTTGAGTTCTTTTCTTTCCTCTAGCCATGGGCTCGCAACAGTCTGTACCTACGCAGTGCCAGTGTGCCCACAGAGAACATCCAGCTCAGGTGCCCACCAGTGGATCCTAATGGCTGCCGCAGACCCTCAATACTGCGAAAACCATCTCTCTCCCAGACAATCAAGAGGTAGGAAGGCCCAATAACCATACTGCCAAATCACAAAAAGCATCTTAAATATGATTTGGCATCTTTATTCCTGAACTCAACCAGACATTTGAATATAAAAACATTTCTTTTAATAAAAAAAGTAATAGAGCAGCTGTTGAAAATAAAGTGAAGTTGCAATATTTAATAATTTGGCATCAGTGCTGTGGGCTCGTTGATCATTGAAAAATGTTGATCAGTGTATTTTTCACCCCTAGTTTATGTATGATTGTACACATAAAAAAATCCTAGTATTTGCCAAGTAGGGATTTTATTTGAGCATAAAAATCCAAACTGTTCACTGTTCAGCAGTAGACAGCACATCAGCAAAAAAGTAACTTGTTTAATGCTTAATTTTTAAAATGTAATCTTTGTCATGCTGAGGCTCTATACTTTTTTTACAGTTACAGTGCTGTTTATTAATAAATCCTTTTAAATCTATACTATATGATATTTCGTTGACATTTGATCTACTGCTCTCTCTACCTAATTGCTATTACAGATTGCATTGTGACCCTGTAGTTTTGTTCCTATTTGCATATTGCATGCTTGCCGCCATCTGCTGTAGCATTTTGTAGTAATATTTTCCGTCTTTCATGCGATCTCTATGCAAATTATTCTGCCATATCTATCTGTTGCAAATATGGAACTTTTCATTTCTAACTTCTCATCCTTCTCTTCTAACAGAGCTCACTCTTCCTCTGTTTCCTATTTCCTTTTTCCTCTCTTTGACCCCTGTTGGCCCTGTTACAGCCCTACAGGAAAACGGGTTCGCTTTGAGCACATGAGCACAGTGCTGGTTAAAGGCCAGTGTTCATCTCGTCTGGAGACTCCCAGACGCCTGTCGCTACCCCAAATCGTCCTCAGGTACCGTAGAGTGATGGGACGCTAGCAGATGTTCCTCCTACTCATATTCTCATTATTCGGAATGTTTCCTTGGAAATGAAAACGGATGGATAACAGCTACATTACTGTGCAAATGTGTTAGACACCACTGCAAAATTACAGAAGCTTATCTGAACACACTAGCTGTTGTACTTACAGTCAAATTTTAAGTAAAAACTGTCCTCAGCATTCGTTGTTCAACTGATTTTAAACTCAGTATCTAAGTTTTGAACTGGAATTTTCCCTCAGACATTGACAGAGCTGTCAGTTTACGTAACAAATGCTTACACAAAAGCACCAGTGTCATTCCTGTTGGCTTTTGCTTTGAGTGCTAGTGGCTGTCAATTACTGTTTGACATATTTCTGCTCGGCTCGGGATGAGATCCTTCCCCAAGTGGAGGAGTTCAAGTATCTCGGAGTCTTGTTAATGAGTGAGGGAAGGATGGCCCGGTAGATCGACAGGTGAATTGGTGCAGTGTCAGCAGTGATGCGGACTCTGCATTGGTCTGTCAGAAGGTTTTGATTTACTGGTTGATCTACGTTCCTACCCTCACCTTTGGTTACGAGCTGTGGGAAGTGACTGAAAGAACAAGATTGTGGATACAAGCAGCCGAAATAAGTTTCCTCCGAAGGGTGGCTGGGCTCTCCCTTAGAGATAGGGTGAGAAGCTCAGTAATCTGGGAGAGACTTAGAGTAGAGCTGCTGCTCCTCCGCATTGAGAGGAGCCACATGAGGTGACTCGGGCATCTGGTCAGGATGAGGTGTTCTGGGCACTTCCAACCGGGAGGAGGTGAAGACCCAGGACACACTGGAAAACCTATGTCTCCTGGCTGGCCTGGGAATACCTTGGGATTTCTCCAGAAGAGCTGAATGAAGTGGTCAGGGAAAGGGAAGTCTGGGTTTCCATGCTTAGGCTGCTACTCCCGCAACCCGACTCTGGTTAAGCAATAGAAGATAGATGGATGGGTATCTTTGCGAACACACCATTTAATGGTATAAAAAAACATTTAGATTTGTTCTTATATTTTGATCTCTGATGATTTTTGTTTGTGTTGAGTAGGAACCTGCTGGACTTTTGATCAAAAGGGAAGTAATCTGAAGAGATATGTATTGTTCATCAAATACAGTTAAAAAAAAAACATTGGCCAGTTTCTTTTAGATTTCTTTGTGATAGATCTGGTCCATCATCAAAATTCATTCATTCATTCATTCATTCATTCATTCATTATCCGAACCGCTTAATCCCATCTGGGGTCACCGGGGGACCGGAATCTATCCCTGGAACAACCACGCTGGGCAGGTGCCAACACACCGCAGGGCTCACACACTCACATTCACACCGTATCGGGCAAATTTAGAGTTGCCAGTTAACCTATATTGCATGCTTTTGGACTGTGGGTGGAAACTGGAGAGCCTGGAAGAAACCCACATGAACACGGGGAGAGCATATAAACTCCACACAGAAAGCCCCCACGATCACCCCGGGGCTTGAACCCAGGACCTTCTTGCTGTGAGGCAGGAGCGCTAACCACTGTACCACCATGCCGCCATCTTCAAAATGATCAGATTTAAAGAAAAAATTGTCAATGTGGAGGTTGTCCAACGTCGGACACAAATGGAGGAGTGGCTGAATTGAAGACACAAAAAAATATCACCTGGTCATTGGGCTGAATCAGACCACAGAACTCCAACAATACCTTAACCGGACGCCAAAACTCCACATGCATGACAGTTTCCAGGCAAGGAGGAGAAAGCAGGGCTTAAATAAGAATCTAAATAAAGCACAGGTGAAGACAATGACACTGAAAACACTAAACTGATTAGTCAAATTAAACAGGTCAGAACTAACTGCATAACCAAGGAACAAACTGAACTGACTGAGTGGAACCATGCCGAAGCTGCCATTTCAGAGCTTTCTGAACCCCTCACTGTACAGTCTACTTCAGTTTTAAAACACACACTCACATCCCCACATATAAATGAAAGACCAGCTTATAATGAGCATCTAATTTTGATCTTCGTTCTGTGTGTTTAGGCTAATAATAATTTAATGTTTTAGAAGGCGCCTGACTTCAAAGGCCTGCTGGTGGTTTTTTTTTACAAAGAATAAAGGAGGATAACATGAACGATCTTGTCGCGACGATCTTTGTTACTCACTCACGCTCCTGCAAACCTTTAACTACTCATCCATTTTAATCTGTGGTGCTAGATGTGATTCATGTCCTTTCAGAGTAAATGACTTTCTGAGTGCTGCTCTCAGTATTTTTGTGCAGTCTGGTATCAATGAAAATGGCACTCCACTTACATGCTGTTAACAGAAACCCAAAGACAGAACTTCTAATATTCTAGACACCTTAAATGTAATTCTTAGAATGAATTTAGGTAACTTAGCAATCTAGTGAATGAGCTTTGTGATAGTGTGATGTTCTGTTTGTTTTAGTGTTAAATTCCTTTTTCTGACTGTGTATAGATTGAGAAGGATCTTTGAATAGCCTTAACAGGCCTCAGGCTTGGGCAGGCCCACAGCGCCAGATTTCTATTTGCTGAGGCTTGTATTTGCACCACCTCCATATTATAGCCTAAGGTCATGGCCCTACATCTGACAGAGTGGCACCTACAGTATGTACTGTGCTAAGGCATTTATGGTAAACAGTGCTGGGGTACTTACTTTAAACGGTAGATTTAGGGTAGCTGATCACAGACAAGCTGTGCTTCTTCAGAACCAAAGGGTGGTGAGAAGCAACTACAGCCTCTTCGCTACAACTCCATTTTTAATATTATCTTGCGGTATACTGGTTTACCAAATTTATGAACGATTAGGACACTATACACACAAATGTACTGTAAATATGTTTATACAGCGTTGGGGGAGCTCTTAAATGTTAAATGTTAGCTTCTCAAGTTACAAGTTACTAATGATTAAAGGTACTTTTAGCTACAGCCAAGCTACTGCTGTGATATAGTAATTAACTACACTACAAGCTAAGGAAAAAATTAACTAAGCTTTTTAGCAGCCACAGATTTGCGATTTGTTATTTTCCATATCTTTTTATTTCATCTCTATCCTTGACTCGTCAAGAGCGTGCTGTGAGCCAATGACTGTGCACCGTGCAGGCACATCAGACCACTTTTGCCTGTTCAACACCAGTCAGAAAGACCAGGTCTATTAATTGGAAATACCCAATTGTACCACACTATATCGCTATTAAAACATTATTGGAAAAGCTACATTGTTTTAAAGTAGCTTTGCTACTGATAAGCTACTGAAATGAGTAGTTAAGTTAGTAGCATTGTGAATTTTATATACTGATGGTATATTTACATTTACAGCATTTAGCAGAACCTCTTATCCACAGCGACATGCAACAGTGCTTTGTAGTCCATGACTGTTCTTCAATCTGTAAAGCTAAACCTAAATCAACAACTGTCATTAAAATAGTTACCGCCAACTAAGTTACACACTTTAACAATTCCTGTTTGAGAAAAATGGAAGTTAGCACACAGAGAACAAACGTACATGTTAGTGGGACATGTTTAAGGGGTAATTAGTCCCCTAGATACTCTTTGAAGAGGTGTGTATTTAGACGACTTTTGAAGACATTAAGGGCCAATTTCCCAGTCGAGGATTAAGCCTAGTCCTAGACTAGCTTTGAGTTTGAATGGTAAATCTCCATTGGTACTACAACTTACTCCAAGACTAGGCTTAATCCATGAGCAAGAAACCAGCCGTAAGGGACTCAGCATAGTCAGTATATGATGAAGTTTCTCGATTTTATACATTTAGGCGACTTGTGTTCCAGAGTCATTCTACTGAGTACAGATAAAAGAAATGACAAATCAGATCAGGAATGATGTTTGTAAAAGATTTTATTCCAGGTTCATCTGGAGGGCACAGTGATGGATGGCTTGCATATTGAATCGTGTAATGTACACTGGGAGTAATACTTAAGTACCCATTTAACAACATTTTATTTGAACCCAAGTTTATTGTATGTATATGTGTTTTGCATGACAAATTAAGTATAGAAGTAGTTCTCCTCACAATGCGACATAAATGCATGTGTTTAAGGAACACTGCAGAGTCAGAGTTTGTTTTACAAGCAGAGGCATGTCCATTCCACCCCCTCTCTCTCTCCTCATGGATGCACGCTTTTTTCTTAGTCAGTCGAGCTGGTATTTCAGAGTATGTTTACACACACTTCTCAAACAGGGCTGTGAGGAGAGACAGCTGGTAGCCAGCCAACCAGTGGACTGCTGGTGTTCTAGAAGGGGGTAATAATCTTCAAGGAACACTACAGAGGATCAGACACTTTTTAGAAACTCAGAATCTTACTTTTACTCTAAGGTACAGTCACGCTGCAGGGTTAGGACCAGCCGTCATGCGACAAAGGCTGAAGGCTCGTGTTTCTGCTAAACCTCAGACATGACCTTTCTAGCCCCATGGGATGATGAGAGGTAGGTGGATGGAGAAAACCTCGGCAAGATTTTATTGTTGTGTATTGATCTGCTTCCCTTTTGTACTTTTATTCTTTTTATTCTCACAGCGTAAAGCAGACTCTTCTCATTCATCCTCTCTCTTTTGTATGCTTCTTATCTGATCTTTTGTGTACCCAGGCTTTTGTGGCATCTAATTCTTCCTAATTGATACAGGAAGCTTGTTAGACATGACAGGGTTTTAAGTGTAAACAGTAATCTAAGGCAGCTGTATTTTGGTCTAATTAAAGCTCATTGTTACTGTTTTTTGCATTATATTTTTGATGAATTTGTTACATTTGCTTGTGGGTCTTGAAACTTTTTTAGTCGTCTCAGTGACTGTGAGAAAAGCAGCAAGTAATTTTTACTGTTTTATTAATGTTCTAAGTGTCTGAAAAGATGTGATATGTGTGTGTTTTAAGCCACTATAGCTTAGGCTTCATGTGTGGCCCTACTGCATTGCAGTGCACAATGTAGGTAGAACGACTATGTGTGCTTCATATGTTTGTGTTTTAGTTGAAGTCATATCAGATCTATAAAGGAGGACAACAATAAATTTGACCACCACCCGCCCCTCTATACCGCCTTAAAAGGCCTCTTTCAGCTGGACTCCTCTCTAATGATACACAGCCTGGACCTGTTATTACTGAGTGTCCTTCACTCTAAACACTCCCCACATCCTCCCTCTTTCCCCAGTTTGCACACATCAGATGCACACTCAAAGCTAGAGAGGTTGATCATTTGACTCAGTATCTGATTCTCATCAAGAATTAGCAGCACAATCACATCCAAACTGCAACAGACTGTTTCTGCTGCAGTTTACAATTCAGTCTTTCCTTATAGCAATTGTTTTACTTGGACCGGCTCACACATTCATTCAGACTTTTGACGTGAGCTCTTGACTAGTCAAATATTTGAGTTTAGTTCATTATTGTAATAATCACGACCTCTGAATTTCTCAAACATGTCAAATGCACAATGCTTTCAGAGCTGATTCTGAGCAGACATGACAGCCTACACTGGTGTGATTGCAGGGGCACAGCAGACTGGTTTGGGGTCAGTAAGGATGCTGACTCCACTCAGAAATGGCAGAGGAAGAGCCTGCGTCACTGCACACAACGCTACGGCAAGCTGAAGCCGCAGGTGATCCGGGAAATGGAGTTACCCAGCCAAGACAACATCTCCATAACAAGCACAGAAACTCCTCCGCCTCTATACGTTGCTCCCATCCAGCTTGGCATGCAGAAGGTTGGACACCATTAACAGTTATAATAATGAGCAAACATGTTACTCATATTATGATACCTTTGATACCTTTAACGGTCCTCGGATTTAAACCAGCGACCTTCTGATTGTGGGGCCAACGCCCTAACCATTACGCCATCAACTGCCCCAAACAGAAAAAAAGATTCATTATACATCTCAAGATATGTCCTTGTACTCAAATAGACCCTTGAGTTAACTTTTCACAGACCTTTGCTTTCAGGGATATTATAAAAAATCATTAAATCCTGTACATTTAGATTTGGTACTATAAATTAAGGCAACAGTCTTTCTGACTGATGAGTATTAACATAATGCATATATTAGTAGCAAGAGGAGAAGATAAATCTCAAGAATATATCACAGTTGTCAGCCTAATTCAGAAAAAATTACTGTTGTTTTAATCAGTCTTAATCAGAAAGAAAACAATAACTGTGTGACATTTTAGGTAATATTAGTCAGATAGTTCACAACTTTTGTCTATGATGGTCCACTTATGCACACATTAACAATGCTGTTAATACTTTTCTAAACATCATTCATGCATTCATTATCCGAACCGCTTAATCCCTATCCGGAGCCTATCACAGGAACTACGGGCGCGAGGCGAGGAACAACCCTGGGTAGGCGCCAAAACACTGCAGGGCACACACACACAACCACACACAAATTCACACCTTACAGAGCCAATTTAGATTCGCCAGTCAACCTATATTGCGGTGGCACGGTGGCGCAGTGGTTAGAGCTGCTGCCTCACAGTGAGAAGGTCCTGAGTTCGTATCCCGGGGACGGCCGTAGGGCCTTTCTGTGTGGAGTTTGCATGCTCTCCCCGTGTTTGCGTGGGTTTCCTCTGGGTGCTCTGGTTTCCTCCCACAGTCCAAAGGCATGGTTAATTGGCAACCCTAAACTGGCCCCTTAAGGTGTCAATGTGCGTGTGACTGTGTGAGTGTGTGTGCCCTGTGGTGTGTTGGCGCCTGCCCAGGACTGGTCCCCACCTTGCGCCCGAAGGTTGCCGGGATAGGCTCCGGTCCCCCCGCGACCCCAGTTGGGATTACAGCGGTTCGGAAAATGGATGAATGAATGAACCTATATTGAATACTTTTGGACTGTGGGAGGGAACCTGAGCCCCTGGAGGAAATCCACGTGAACACGGGAAGAGCATGCAAACTCCACACAGAAGGGCTCTATGACTGTCCCCGGGGCTCAAACCCAGGACCTTCTCGCTGTGAGGCGGCAGCGCCAACCACTGCACCACCGTGCCGCGCAACTTTTAAAAAAGTTGTTCTATTAATACTTTCCTCTGTGGATTTTCATATATGTTCATGCACTGTCCCCTTAAAAACATAGCGCTGCATGTGTGGTCCAGTGTGCGGCTACATCTTAGTGTGCTTCCTTCATTTAAAAATCACAAAGTAAGAGAAAAAAATCCCTTTTGTTAGAAAAAATGCCGCAACCCTTAATAGTTGAGCATATTTACAGTAGACACCCTGTCAGTGAACTATGAGGGCAAAATACAAAAACAACCATTTGTTAATCATAATCAAGGTAAAAAGTTATGATATTGCTTTGAGGTCATATCACCCAGCCCTATTATATGCTGTTTACTCTGTGGCCGATTCTGGTACATACAAATGTGCAGTACAAACAAGTTTATGGAGAAACAGGGACTGACATACTTTATTTGCAGATTGTTGACCCGCTGGCTCGGGGTCGAGCTTTCCGTAATGTGGAAGAGACGGATGCTTTTACTGGGGCTCAGGCTCCCATCACCCCTGGCACCATGTCCCTGTGCTCCTTCACCAGCTCCCGCTCCGGCTTCACCCGACCACCACGCAGGCGGAAGAGGGAGTCGGTCGCCAAGATGGGCTTCAGGGCTGCTGCGGCGTTGGTCAAGGTTAGAAGGAGTTGGCTCTGCAACGCACACAAGTTTTACTAATGCTAAAATCAAAAAAGACGTTTAAAGAGAGAACTGGAAAAGCACAGCAAAATTCCCATTATTAATGTCTGAATGTTCTGCTTGATTCCAGCAATAGTTCTAATTCAATGCAGTATGTGAGCCAATGGTTGCACAAATATGTAGCACAACTTTGAGAATAAAATCCTTCTGTAACCCATTTCTTAAGGAAGTAAAATGCATTATTTAGGTTCAGATGAGCTGAAAGAGGAATTTCTGACTTCATCTGTGCTCCGACTAAAGCCAGAGCGATTATTTCCGATTGCTGCAGATGGCTGACTTTTGAAGTCTTATACATTTTTTGCTTCATAATCTGTTATGTAAATGTTGATCTGTAGCTTGTCTTCCTGAACCTGGATTTGACCTATTTTAACTGCTGGTTCATCTGCCCAGATGAGCAAGCCTAAAGGCCTGGAATAATGATAACAGATGGCCTTAGTAATTCCACAGGAATGCTCAATTTTCAGCAAGAATATTCTAGAACAACAACAATAACCTCACTTCTCCACAGATTTTTTTTTTGTCTTTTAATGAAACTGCCAGGATTTGATATTTGATTTGATGATACTGATGATGGTGCATTCAGGGTCGTTCTTTGAAAGACAGCACCATACATCGGGTGCAAAGACGTAGCTTTGCCGCTGCCAGCTTCATTGAGGAAGACACGGGGGATTTCCTAGATGAGCTGGACACCTCCTTCTTCGCAAGGGTGAGGCTTCCTAGCAGTGTTTACACCACTGATCTCTCTCTCCCTGTTCTACAACACCGCCTCCTAAAGGCCATTCTCATGACAAGATAATTCTCATAACAACATCCTCATAACAGTTCCATAAAAACATGGAAAATTTGACAATATGACGCAACGTGACATCACTACAGTACGTAAAGGAGTGTGATGGTGGCAATGTTGTAAAAATGTGACCTGTAAACAGTTGTTAAGATATTTTATCTGCACAGTATTTTTTTCAGAATGGTCGATTAGTCAGTTATTATTTCTGTCACCCTCCATTTCTGTCACACTCCACTGAATTTATTCTTTCTGCTTGATTGCTTAATCAAAAGTTCTTGTAACATTAATATGGGATCACAATTAAAAAATGAAATAAAGTAAAAGTAAATTAAATAATACAACTTAAAGTGCAAGTCGTCTTGTAAATAAATAGAAAATGTGCAACAAAGTAACTCAAAATAGCAGTTTCTGCCACAGCAAGTTAACCTAAAATAAATATAAATACAAAGAAAACTTCTTCCATAGAAAACGGTAATTTACAAATGCTTTAAATTGCAGAGCAGAAATGTGACGTGCTCTAGAATAATGCTAGCAAAAAATAGGGACTAGACAAGACTTCTTTTGTAATTGACTCATTTACTATTGCACTACCACTACGCCACTATTATGTGAGCTAACAAAACTGAACTGTTGTCTGATCAGCAAGCATCATCCAGGAGACCTTATTTTCCGAAAATAAAATGATAAACAATAAAGTTTACTTTGACTTTGAAAGATTTATAAGATATCAACACGACATACCAGCTTAACTCACTAAAACTTTTAAAACGTCTCCATAACAGCTCCTGGGTACCTCTTTCATACGTCAATGCAGTGCTGCTGTGAAATGACAACTCAGCTTGTTTCATTCTTAGCCTTTCCTGAAATGATCCCATACATTCCAAATTCCCAGCCTCATTCATGTGTTCTTCTTCGTTAGAACAGAATGCAGACAGTGGAAGAGATACGGCCCCAGCACTTTATACAGTGCATTGTGCGTCAAAACAAGAATTTTTATAATCGACAACATCAGTTATATCAGCTAATCGTTGTAGACCTATTTGCTGGAAATGGAGATTGGTTGATGATGTACATTGATGTGGATTGCTGTTGATGTTGATTCTTGATGGTGTGTTTAGGATGGACTGTTGCAAGAGGAATTATCTTCATACGCAGACGAGGTGTTCGAGTCGCCCTCCGAAGCCGCCATTCGTGAGAATGACACGAACAAAGTGGCCGACGAGGTGGAGCTGACCGGCAGTGCCCTTGGCAAGTCTGAGTTAGAAAGGAGCCATCTTATGCTGTGAGCTGGACAAATGCACAGACGCACACACACGCACAAACATGCACACAAGCGATGGCTAAAAGCTACTTATTTGTATATTCTTGTACATCACTGAAACTTACTCATACAACACTAGTTGAAAGTTAGCTGTCACACACAGGCAAACAAACCAGAATCTAAACTCTTCAAGAAGAAGGATAAGGTAAACTTTAGACTTGTGAAATGTCCAAAGGCCAAGACTTGTGAACTATACCAAGATGCCTCAAGTGGGCTGTACAGCTGTTCTTTCTCGCAACTTCTCTTTTCTCTTTCTTTCTCTGTCTCCCTCTCACACACAAACACACACTTCCTTGTCTACGTATTTCTCTCTCACTTTCTATGTTGCTTTTACTCTCGTTTTGACTTTCTGACTTCAGGCCGCTGGAAAGGGGCTGGAGGAAAGCGAGGGACGGCGCTCTAGTACAGCCTAAAGTACGCTTGCGGCAGGAGGTGGTGAGCCTGAGCGGCCAGCGGCGGGGTCAGCGCATCGCCGTGCCTGTCAAGAAGCTCTTCGCCCGAGAGAAACGCCCCTACGGGCTTGGCATGGTGGGCAGGCTGACCAATCGCACGTACCGCAAGCGCATCGACAGCCACGTGAAGAGACAGATTGAGGACATGAATGACCACAGGTGCATTATTTTTATACATAATCACATATACAAAATGGGTTCCATTTTTATTTATTTCTAAAACCATGACACATCCTTGCTGTGACGGTTCGTCTATTGAAACATTCTGGTTCAAATAATGATTGGTTATTTATTTCTTTAAATTCATAGCACACTTTCTATACCTCCGACTGATTTATGTTACGATTTTGTCTCATTCTGTGTTCTATTCAGGTAAACACTGACTGTGAATTATATGCTCGCACTCTCTTTAAATTGGTCTATTTTTCATTTTTAGATCCATATTTCTCTTTATATGTATACATATTTTTACAAATGTCTCACTTCTAAGTAGGGATGCACAATAATATCGTAATCTTATCGACATTGGATCGATGCTTAGATTTGCCCGATATTTTCAGCTAATATTTTATAAAGCCTTTATTGTACTTTGGAAAGGTTGCACTTATGCCAGGCATGTCCCAAGTCTGAGCTGGGATTTTATACGACCTGTGCCTTCTGTCTTAAAATGTATGGCGTTGGTTTGGGCTAAAATTTGGAGCACGCAGTGGAACGCTGACAAACGAAATCTCAAGACGTGCTTAGTTCTGCTTGCACTGATAAATTGACTCAGTTAAGTTTTACCAAAACACTACATTTGAACAAATTATTACATATTGAACATAATGAAAACCTGTTCATGAATAATTCTTCATGATCACTTCATAATGAATGGTTCTGCAGAGAACCAGTGGGTAAAAGGGTCTTTGTAGAACCAAAGAAGGTTCCCCTATGCTGACACTGTGAAGAAACACTTTTGGGTTTAATATTTTTTTAAGAGTGGATAAAAAGATTTGGAACAAAAAAACAAAAAAGAAAATACAATCACATGTAATTACATATTTTTGCCTTTAAAAATGTCTGTGCTCATGTTCTACAGGCCTTTCTTCACATACTGGATAACATTTGTCCATTTGCTCATCACCATCCTATCAGTTTCCATCTACGGCATTGCACCTGTTGGCTTCTCCCAGCACGAAACTGTAGATTCTGTGAGTCACGGCAGATTGAATGTTAATTTAATTTAGTTTGACGTGTGTTTTGAATATGTAATTCATGCCAGATTACTTCACTTTTTTAGGTTTTAAGAAATAAAGGTGTTTACGAGAATGTCAAGTTTGTGCAGCAAGAGAACTTCTGGATTGGACCAAACTCAGTAAGTTACTTTCAAAGTCAAAGTCAAAGTAAGCTTTATTGTATATATGCAGTATAGAGAAAGATGAGTTTCTACAGAGTACATAGAACAAATAAGGCACACAGAGTAATCATACATAAACAGGCAGAGGTGGGTAGTAACGCGCTACATTTACTCCGTTACATCTACTTGAGTAACTTTTTGGATAAACTGTACTTGTAAGAGTAGTTTTTATACAACATACTTTTTACTTTTACTTGAGTATATTTGTGAAGAAATAACGCTACTTTTACTCCGTTACCTTGAACGACATTCCGCTCGCTACTTATGTTTTTATTCATCTGTTATCCAATGCGCGATCTGTTTGTTTTGTCGGAAAACTTTCTCCTAAATGACCGTTCCACCAATCAAACGGAGCTTGGCGGTCACATTACCACACATGAAACACGCGCAGACACACACAGAGATACACACACACAGACACACACAGACACACACACGCACATACATACACAGACACACACAGACAGACAGACAAACATGCACAAACACACACAGACAGGCAGACAGACACATACACAGACAGACAGACATACACGCACACAGGCACGTACGCGCACACACACACACACGCACAGTCTCTGTATTACTGTCTTTGTGAGGTCTTTCCACAAAGGTCTTTCCTTTTTTTTATGTAATATTGTTTGGTAATATCCAAACACATTGTACATTGTTATTTTATATTTTTGCATATTTGATTATATGATAAACCAGTTAATCTTTAATTTACTCAGATAGTTTTTTCACCGAGTACTTTTTACTTTTACTTGAGTAATATTATTCTAAAGTAACAATACTCCTACTTGAGTAAGATTTTTGGCTACTCTACCCACCTCTAAACAGGCGATATAAATCAACACATCACTGTCTTTTTTTATGCACATGCTGCTACATCTCATTGATACTATATTGAAACTGTTTCAGAAATACTGCTTATGTTTACATACTGCACAGCATTGTCATTCTAAACTGCTGCTGATCTGGCATACATTTAATGTACAAAGATTGTTTTCCACGATTGTAATTGTGGTTCCCTTCTCATGACTGCTGCTACAAAATTTGAACTTTGCTTCTACATATCACTAATTGTAGTTTCTCACTTGACTGATGGTACAATATTTGCACAAATTATTGAAATTATTGTACATTGATTGTAGTTTCTTTACTTCACTGTTTGATATTTGCACATTTTGGTGAACTCCTCATATAGCTAGCTCAGACTTGATTAAAAATACTGTTATTATTCAATAGTTTTTATAGAATTTGTCAAATTGAAACCGTTGCAGATCTTATGCACATCAGTGCATCCAAGACCAAAACTGTAGGCTGAATACCGCATGTAACCTAATTGTCTCGTTTTCTGCTTCTAGTTTAAAGTTTATATTCTATATTCTATTTATATATTGCTTGTTCTATGTGTCTTATTTGTTCTTTGTACTGTTAAAACTGGGTCCGCGTTGTCTCTCGTCTCTCTCTATATAACAGAAACAATAAAGTTTACTTTGACTTTGACTATAAAATATAAACTCTAAACTAGAAATAGAAAAGAGTGACTGGAATTTAGTTACATACAGCGTTCAGCTTAGAATTCTGGTCCTGGAATTGTCTTTTTGCATTGAAGTGTGCATCACCATCTCAACTTTTAACTAAACAGTGTTGGGGAGCAGCTAACAACAATTAGGGACTCTAACTTATCTAACAGCTTGTCAGTAGTAAAGCTGCTTTTAAAGCACTCCAGCTTGTCCAGTACCTTTTTTTTTTTTTTTTTTACAAATAGCAAAATAGCATGACAAAACGCTACATCGTATATTATACTATTATTTTTCTCTTCCTTTACAACTAGCAGGTGTTTCTGATTGATGCTGACTTGTGGCATCTGATAAGCTCCTGCGCCTTTTACTCTAGTGTAGATATCTTATATTAAGTATATACAATACAACTTGGGTGTCACAACTTTTAATCATAAATATAAAAGTAGCTTCCCCAGCACTGTTAACAATCTGTTGATTGATGGACTTTTAGAACATCTCAGATGGTAAACAAACATGGCTAAATGCAGTTTCACATTGTGTACTGTAGGAGGCGCTAATACATTTGGGGGCCAAGTTCTCGCCCTGCATGCGGCAGGACCAGGAGGTACACGATCTGATCCAGGAAAAGAGGGAACGGGAGAGTCACTCGGCCTGCTGTGTCCGTAAC
Organism: Distichodus sexfasciatus; assembly: GCA_032718565.1. Taxonomy (NCBI): domain Eukaryota; kingdom Metazoa; phylum Chordata; class Actinopteri; order Characiformes; family Distichodontidae; genus Distichodus; species Distichodus sexfasciatus. The sequence goes on from JAVGVS010000032.1 coordinate 2,382,975, forward strand.
GACCAATCAGGCTGCGTCCAGACATCTCAGGCCGAGTGCTCAGTAAGTGTCTATCTGATAATTACTCACTCTCAATGCATAAGTTGTTCCATGTGGCTGTTTAATCCGTCTATCATTTGTTTATTTGTTTTCACATTAAAACCAAAAAAACATCTTCAATATTCTTTAATAAGTCATTTTTCAGTGTCCCTTTTTGTTATAAAATAAAACACGAAAAACTGGAAAACACACACTTTTAGTTAATTTAGGTTTTTTTTTATCAAACACCTGACCCAGAAATTACCATTACATACAGAAAGAGTAACATAAATGCAAAAATCACAGATGAAATAGAATGACCCTCTTACTGCCAAGGAACAAAATGAAGCCATCCATTTTTAGGAGCAGTGAAAGAAGAGCTCATTCATGCATTATCAGAAATGCTTGATCACAATCAGGGTCACAGGGACCGGAGCCCATCCTGGAACTACTGGCGCAAGGCGGTCACCAACCTTGGGTGGGCGTCAACACACCACACACACTCACACAAACACAAACACAATGACATTCAGCTAGGGGGCAATTTAGAGTCATCAATCAACCTAAACTGCATGCTTTTTGGACAATGAGAGGTAACTGGAGCACCCATAGAAAATCCACAAGAACAAGGGGAGAGCACAGAAACTGCACACGGAATGCCCTATGGCTGACCCGAGGATCAAAGCCAGGACCTTCTTGCTGGGAGGTGACAGTGCCACCCTGTAAAAAAAAGGAGTGCTTTTTTTGATTGTCCACATGCAACAGTCATTTATGGATTACGCCAAGAGTGCTATATATTTTTTTGACTAACCACATATAATGGTCACTTATGGTTTACGCCTCTTGTGCGCAACAGCTTGAATAAGAGTGTTTTGCATTTTTTATTTGGGTGCCAAATGGGAAATCAGAAAATGATTTATTCTTTTTATCACTTGGAAATGACGTCTGAAAATAAAACATGTTTTTCAGCTTTTGGATCTCTTGCTCTCTCTGTTTCTCTCTCCCAGAGTACTTTGGCTGTGTGGGTAAAGTGGCCCCAGCACCCAAGTGTCCCATTTCTAGATGGTAAATTACGTGAGTACGGCTCCGTCTGTCACCAGGACCCTAGGTACCACGTTGCACCAATTACACTGAACATTAGCTGCTGAGTGGTAATGTGCTGACCGCATGGTAACTGATGGCTTTCTGCTATGATGTCAGAACTTGTCTGGAGCCAGCCTCCGTCTCGCCTCATGAGTGGCCAGACGACATCACCAAGTGGCCTGTGAGTGTGACTCAGTGACAACACATGGAACCTTATTTACTGTTTTATTTATATCATATATGAACTTGAGTTTGAATTTGTTCCTGGCACTTAGAAGTACTTTGTTTTTCTATTTGCTCTAAATTCATGTTTAAGGTACTAAGTGGTGCCACTTCTCTTTCAGGTATGTACCAGACACAGCAGTGGCAACCACACCAATCTTCCACACATAGACTGTGTGATCACCGGCAGGCCATGCTGCATTGGAACCAAAGGACGGTGAGGAACAACTACAGCCTTTGTAATGACTCCTTTTTTAATATTAACTAGGGGTGGGCAGAATGGTTTGCCAAATCTGCATTTTGGTTCATCTAATGCAATGAGTGTGCCACACCTGGTAGTTGATAATACCCATTTTATAGAATTGTACCTTAATAAGTGGTTACGTTAGTAGCATTGCTAATTTCCCTACTTTTTGTTCTACAATATTTATTAGCAGTGTTTAAGGGCTGATGTCTCATACACTAAGAACTGATACCTGTGAAACACTGGTACTGGACAAGTACTTAGTATTGTTCCAAAGCACAGGAACAATATCAGAGGGTATCAGAGGGTCACTGGTTCAAATCCCAGACCAGTAAAGGTACCACTGAGGTACTCAAGAGCAACGTACCATCTCCAAGCACTGCTCCCCGGGCACTGGCCATGTCAGGTCACATTTCATTATGGTGTACTCTGTGGTGTGCTGTGGTGTGTTCACAATCACAAATAATCACTCACTCATTCAGCACCAGACTGAAGAGGTTGGATTTGTTCGTCACTAGCGTAAAACCCATATTAAGACTGCTTAGCTATGAAGTAACTCTGACACGCTCATTATATTTAATCTCAATTGTGCCTCCTCATTTTTATCTGCATCAGACTCCCAGTAAAAAGGTTCTCCTTATATAATGAGCTATATTAAACAAATATACAGCTTGATATGTATCCCTAATATTAACTCAACACACCCACACACTCATCTGAAGTTTCAGTGATCACTGACAGTCAATTTTCTTTTCATGCCAGGTGTGAGATCACCTCTAGAGAGTATTGTGACTTTATGAAGGGATATTTCCATGAAGAGGCCACTCTGTGCTCCCAGGTAAACTTTACATAGCATCTTCATTGCACTGCATTGTTGCTATTTTACTGTAAAGCCGCTTAATGTAAAGTTATAGTTTTAATGTTGCGGTCCTATTCCTCTGAAAACGTGCACTTGCTAATTATGACCAGCAGAGGGAGTTACTTTGATCTTGCGCTCAGCCTAGAGTCTGAAATACAAATGGAAGCTTACAGCTAGGTGGCGATCAAAACTCATGGGTAAAGTCAGCTCACTTAAATGTGACTTCCGTCAGGTGCACTGCATGGATGATGTGTGCGGTTTGCTGCCTTTTCTCAACCCTGAAGTCCCAGACCAGTTTTATCGACTGTGGCTCTCCCTGTTCCTGCATGCTGGGTAAATCTTTCTACATGTTCTTCAGTTTATTCAAGCTTAATATTTCAGTATATCTCCATAGATAAAAATGTGACTTTTGTGTAGACTTTTGTGTTGAAAGGGGCATTTAACTCAACGTGTTTGAAATTCCTACCCAGCTGACAAAATAATCACATTTATACTGACTTTAATAATTGAAATCAGTGTCATATTGGCATTATCCAGGACCAAAACTAGACATCTGATGAATGAACCCTGGATGTCATAAATACAGTGGGCCTCATTCACCAATATTCTTTTAAGTTCTTTCTTAAATGTATTTTTAGGAAAATTAAAACATTTAAATAGTGTAATATTATACAATTACAAGAAAATCTTAGAACCTAATGCTTTCTATGAACATGCATGCATTAAATTCTGCAAACATCAGTGAATGTTAGAATCTACATTAACTACATAAGCGGGATTTAAATACAACTTTCTTCGTAAGAATGGTAGGCCCAGTCTTATTTAAAAATCCATACAGGATCTGCCTGTGACATTTACAACATCCCTAAAACGTCCACGTAATATTCAGCTTTAAACATTATCTACCATTTGTGAATGCAGTCGCAGTTGTGAAAATTACACAAGCACAATTGTTTTGGTGAAGCTTTATTAAAAGCAGGATTTTTTCATAACAATTTATTGTCTTTCTCCCCAGGATCCTGCATTGTCTAGTGTCTGTTTGTTTCCAGATGACCATCCTGAGAGATTTGGAGAAGCTAGCAGGCTGGCTACGAATATCCATCATCTACATCCTCAGCGGCATCACGGGCAACTTGGCCAGTGCCATTTTCCTCCCTTATCGAGCTGAGGTGCTGCCGTCCCGCATCCAGATCAATCTACAAGTAAAAGTTTAATGTCAGATGAACAGTATGGTGATGTTAAACCTGCGTTTCTACCTTGTATCCCTCAGGTTGGCCCAGCAGGTTCTCAGTTTGGGATCCTTGCATGTCTCTTTGTGGAGTTGTTCCAGAGCTGGCAGATTCTGGCTCATCCGTGGCGGGCTTTTCTAAAACTGCTCTGTGTGGTGCTCTTCCTCTTCGCCTTCGGCCTGCTGCCCTGGATTGACAACTTCGCTCACATCTGCGGCTTTGTGTCCGGATTTTTTCTCTCCTTCACCTTCTTGCCCTACATCAGCTTCGGCCGTATGGATATGTACCGCAAACGATGCCAGATCCTGGTCTCCTTGGGCCTTTTCCTTGGCATCTTCTCTGGCTTTGTGGTGCTTTTCTATGTCTACCCGGTCAAATGTGAGTGGTGTGAGCTGCTCACCTGCATTCCAATGACAGACAAGTTCTGTGCGAAGTACGACCTTAATGCACATCTCCACTGAGGCCTTAAAGACAGAGAATAAAATGCAAGAAGGAAAGAGAGGAATGAAGTGTTGTGGGGTGAGTGACAGCACTCCCTTTACATGTTTTCTGTGATCTGATCAGAGATCAGTGACTTTGAATGAGGGTGTTTGCTCTCAAAGTGTACTTCAGTGATACTTTTTCACTGAAGTATTTAGCTGTTGCATTATGTTTGATCTTAGATCAAGATTTTTAATTGTCTTCATCATTTGACAGGATCAAATGACCTAAACACCCCACAGTGCCTTGATCAATACCGAATGATGCCATATTTTGTGTTCTACTTGCTCTGGGTACTTTTATTCTTAACTTGTAACATATAAACTGCCGCTGAGGTGGTGAATGTTTGGTAGCGTTTTAGCTGCCGGCTCACTTGTAATACATAATACATCAATAGTAAATTTAACACCCTGTGTATTGTACTCATTTTGTGTGGTAAATATGAAAAAAGGAATGAAATCAACGTTTTCCTTTCTGTTGGGCAAAACTCTTTATTAACTTAAGTAACAGCCGTATAGAAGAGGTTGGTACATTTAGGATCTGCTGAAGATGACCCTGTAATAGTTCAGAACTCACAATGCACAGCTGAAAAACAGTTGCATTTGTGTGCTCTGGTGCAACAGGATTGGGAGTGTAAATCATCAACATCTGCCAATTTGGTAGCGTAACGGTTACGGAGTTTGCCCCATGATCGGAAGGTCGCCAGTTTGAATCCCGGACCGGTAAAGTTACCACTGAGGTACTCATGTGCCCAAGCACAGCTCCCCAGGTGTGCCTGTGTCAACTACCCACTGCCATCCTTCACGGATGGGTCAAATGCAAAGGTCACATTTCATTGTAGTGCACTGTGTGCTGTGCTGTGGTGTGTTCACAATGACAATCACTCACCGTCACCATCTGTTATGATGCGGTTTTGATCCAATTTCAATTCAGGAGCCAGCAATCAATGTGAGACAATGTCATATTCTGATTTAACACATATTCAAGTCAGATCACGAAAAGCATGTGACATTTTTATTCCTGAGCCCAACCATCTAAATGAAAAACAACCTTCTCTTTTAATAAAAACTGACCTCCTGTTAATATAAATTGATGGTACAATGTGTATGATGTCTGATCAGTGGTTTCATTTTGAAGCGATGTTATGAGCTTGTTGATCATTGAATCAATGTTTCGATATAGACTGATGTATTATTACAGCCCTAGTGACAGGTGCAGAGTAGGTGCAGCTGCATCCCTCTGATCTGAGTGCTGCTCTTTATGCTGTGTCTGTGTGTGTGTGTGTGTAGGGGGAGGTTTGTGTTTTGGTCCGCCATGCTGTCTGCAGCAGGCTGAAGGATGTGCTACATTCTGATGAGTGCATTGGTGCATTAATGGATCTCCATCTTCACGGCTCACCGTCTCTCCCCACCTCCTCCAAAAAGGGTTCCTCTCTATTGTGAGCTATGTTAATTACACCCCCATACCATTCCCTAATGTAGCAAAACACAACACAACAGAGCCTGTGTTAGTTTAGCCGAGATGGTAATTAAGAACTAGCAAATGAATGTGTGTGTGAGGCTCTGGGGGCTGCTGAAGTCACTCAAGTGCTCTTCTGCTGATGATCACAGATCTCGGAACAATGCCTCTGTGACGCCACAGTCTCAAATCTCTCATAAGTTATCACGTTCTCCATCATTTCTCCGCTCATCCTCTTTCCCTCTTCCCAGCCCGCCCTCCTTTTCCCAGCGCCTCTCCCGCTCTATCGTCTCCTTCCCTCTCTCCCAGTTAAGGACAAAGGAAGAGCTAAGCGAGGCGGCCGGTGCAATCACAGTGTTTTAGCAGCTCCATACATCAAACCCACCCCCGGCACTGCAGAGGAAATTACCCTGTCCCTTCCCCAGCCCCCATGCTCTCCATGCACTGCCTTATAGAGATGGTAATTTTAGGGTAAGAGGGCCATATCGCAAATCATTGATCAGCGTCAAATCAGCGTACGGGAAGAGCTCCTCTAATCCCCCACTTCAGACCCGCACAACAGCCATTCCCTGATTAGCGGTCCGCACTGTGCCGTGGTGGAGATCTTTCAAGACACGGCACTGGCTAGTTCATCTTTTCTCTTGCTCCTTTTACCCTTCTGCTCGTCACTGACTGATGTTTCTCTTTTTCCCTTTGTTCACTCTACGAACATTTCCTCTCTTAGCTGATTTTTCACCCAGTTACGCTGCCGTTCTGACACTTATATTTGGCATTTTCGTGTTTCATGAAGGTTTGGACATTTAGGGGTGGTTGCTTGGATTAAACCTTGTCTAACTAGCTTTAAATATAGTCTAAAACTAGATTCGCCATTAAACTCAAAGCTAGTCAAGGCATAAGCTTGATTTGGGAAAACTGGCCCTTTTTAGTTTTGACCGATGCAGCTGCTGTATGTAGGGATACTCTTAAGAAAACCTGTAGAAGTATATAGTTTTAGTTAACAAATAATAGCTGTTGTAATAGCTTGGCTTATCTTGATTAAGTTAGAAGTTTAACAGTTGACCTCCTTGGTCACAGAGGGGACATTTTTGTCTCCTAAATGTTCATAGATTAACTAGAGCTCTCTAGTCTGAGGCACTGGGTTGTAACATCCATGCCTTGAAGATCACAGCTTCTCAATATTGAACGCTGTTACAGCTTTTTAGAGAAGATGGGATTATTGGAACTGAATTTTGCCACATAGTATACTAACAGCTAGAGCTTGGTAATGTGACATCAAATCAATATTGCGATTAATTTTACTTCGTTTACAATCAATGAACAATTATTTTGTTTGTTTGCTTGTTTTTTGCCCTCATAGTTCATTAGCAAGTGTTGTGTCTGGTAAAAACATCACTGCCTACATTCTGTTAATCTCCACAATCACTTTCTCATCAAAAAATAAATTCGTTTTGTTGACAAGCATGGAAGAAATGTTGCCAAGACTGTAGCCTAAATGGTCCTTCAAAGAATTGCCCTTTTCTTGTCAGAAACGAAAACCAAAAGTTAGAGCAAGACCATTCGAGCTACAGTTTAGGCATCATCATTTCAGTACCGGTCAGCCAAATGAATGAAATTGATCAACTGCGTGTTCATCACATTCATCGTGCGGCGTAAAGGCTGAGCGACTGATGGGGGTGGCTGCTGAAAGTCGACCCTGAAACTGGACCCAGGCAGCTGCGCAGCAGGTGGTCAGTGGCAGACCGTCTCTCCTCATTGTCCCTCAGACGACCATGTGGGGCGCAGAACTCTCCCCTAGAGCCGCACCAGGCCTGGGGCTTTCAGGTAAACGAGTGGGTGTGATGTGTGTGTGTGTGTTGTGTAGGTGGGGGTGGCCACGGCGCACCTGCTCCAGCCACCACAGTCATGGCTGAGTGGAGTGAGAGAAGCCTTAGTCCCAGCATGTGACCCATCTACCACCTGTGCACTCCTCCTTTCCTGTCATCCTGGCGGTGAGAGTGCATCAGACAGACGAGTTTTAAATCGACATTAGTCAAAGCGCACAGAATGCTCTGCCGCGACCCCAATACGATGCTGGTTATTGCCGCTATTAATCTGTATTACTTTACCCAGGTTAATTGGGACTAAATATCTTTTTACTCTTTGACAAGCGATATATAAAAAGATTTGGAAAACACATTTGCCATCGGGACAGATGCCAGTTAATGAGTGTGTGCAGATTTTCTCATTATTGAGAAACAGTCACGTCTCAATAAACAGGAAAAGTGACGCAAACTCGTTCCAAGCCTACAATTTTAACCCATTGTTTTAAAAAGTGGGCAGTCATGTCATTTCTAGGTTTTTTTTTTTTTTTTTTGAAGAGCTAACGGCTATGTTGTGTCCCACGGCTCTGTCACTGTGCTACTCAGCTGTCAGTGCCAGGCCTCAGGCTGCTGCAGCCCTGTCTCCCCCAGCAGTACTGCTCCTCAACCCTCAACTTGTCCCCAAGAGCCCCCTGAAGCCTGCTTCTCCACGGCCGTCAGTCCACTAATTACAGCCCCACACACGCCCGCTCGTTAGACATGAGCTTAATGAGGTCCTTCAAAACCCACACGGTGACCTGTCTCAGAGAGGAGTGTGACCTCAGTGCAACAGAGGAGGCTAGACTTTTTCATTCTGCAGCTTTGTTTTTTGTCTAAGAGCATCTAATTATTCAAATTCCTAATTGAAGAGAAGAGCATTTGCCTTTTTTCATTAGGTTTGATACGGTTTCATTACAATTTGTTCTTTTAGGCCATGGTCTGGTTAAGGGCTGCCACGCTTAGTCAACATAATCAGCAACATCAATTATATATTGATAAAAATATGCCAATACAAATTTTTTCATAGACGGATGGTATTTGTAATTGCAATGCACTACAGGAAGTGCAGTTGTGGCAGTTGGTACCGAAATGGTTAGGAAGTTGGCCCTGTGATTGAAAGGTCTTCAAGTCCTAGACTGTTCAAGGTACCACTGAGGTTTTCATGAGCAAGGTACCATCTCCAAGCACTGCTCCCAGGGCGCTGCCAAAAAGTTGCCCACTGTTCCTTCACGGATTGGTCAAATGCTACATTTTGTTGTGGTGCACTGTGTGCTGTGCTGTGGTGTGTTCACAATGACAAATAATCATTCACTAAAATTAACTTAAAGTGCTGAGTAGAATCGCTTCCATTACCTGTTGTGACAGCATTTTGTACTGTCAGTACCCAATGTATTCCATTTGCCCTATCTGTCCTGCACATGTGCAAAAATCTGCAATTAAACCGATTTAAAAATCAAAAAAACATTAAAAGTGCTTCCAGTTTTGTAGGCTCACTGGTGATAAAAAAAAAATCATCACAGTAAAATGTACACATGCATGGTGCAAATCAAGCAAGAAAACAATGTTTTTTTTGTTGTGCACACGTGCAGTATGGAGCAGGCAAACGGAACGGTTTGGGCACTGACATTTACTAATGAAGAAGAAAATGAATATGACCAAAACCGTTGAAAGCATGGGAGCATTTCATGGAAAAAACATGCAACAAAATGAATGCAGTCACTGTAAAGCAGGGTGTCGTTTCATGTGAGTTGTTGTGACATGTGAGCATATAAAATGCTGCACCATGGAGCCATAATATGAGTGAGTGATCGTCATTATGAACACACCACAGCGCAGCACACAGTGCACCACAGTGAAATGGGACCTCTGCATTTGACCCATCTGTGCAGTGGGCCCAGCACTGGGCAGCTGACATGGGCAGTGCCCAGGGAGCAGTGCTTGGGGATGGTACCTTGCTCATGAGTACCTGAGTGGTACCTTTACAACACCTGGCAGGTACGTTTTGAAGCTTTTAAGAGTAAAGCTAGTGCAAAACATTGATACACAGTGAAAAGACTAATGGCACTTTAATTTGTATTAGTTAATTTAACATGAATGCATGTATTAATGTTACAAATACATTAGACAAATCTATCAAGTTTTAGTTTCATATTAATGTCATGACTTTAATTTACTATAGGAACTTAAAGCAGAGATGGGTGGCAGGACAAAAATCATGTATGACAAATTGAAAAAAATTTTGACAGTTTGGAATAACCCTCAACATAATCTTATATAATTGTAGCCCTAGTCTGTGTGCATGAATGGTGCACCAGACTCCAATTCTGCACAGTGGTACATGCAAATTCCTGTTTCACCACATTTAGCTTCTACAAGCTGTAATGCTTTAAGTGTAGATATGAAAATTAATCTACTGCTTGGAACTGTTTAACAAGAAAAGCAAGGTACTGATTACAGTGCTGACCTCCCCGACGCTGTCCTACAGGAGTATTGTGTTGAGGACTGGACCATTGTTCCTTCATACAACTAAGGTGTCTTAATCAGTAAACAGGGCGAGTGTAGACTTGCCCTGGCTCTGAGGTGTGACCTGTGGTTTAGGTTAGCTTGCACCTCTTCATAGTTCTGAAAGCGTAGATTTATATGTGAAGTTATCAGAGATATCAGAATGTCTCTCCCTGTGGGATCAAGGAAGAAGTAAGTAAAAAGTCGGATCATTTCCTGTGAAAACAAATCAGGAACATGCATTAAACCCAGACAAATAGTATTCTAAAGGAAAGATGATTAGAATCAATGATGCTCTTTTATTCTGTGTGCAGTGATATTAAACAAAAAGAAGGCAATATATAACAGTTACCATACATGACAGAACATTTTATGGTGGTCCCTCTGATTTACATTTAGATGAAGAATATTCATTAGGAGCCAAGCTGAAGAGCTTCATCAAAGCTAATCAACAATGATAATAAAAGGGGATCAGTGGGGTGCAGCTCCTGGTGAGAATTACCATATCGATATTGAGTCGATTGCAGGTTAGTCGACCATTTAATTTCTCCATTGAGCATGGTTTATTTGTTGTTTAAGTACTAGTAATTTTTCCAATATGACATTGACATTTCTTTCTGGCACTACAGTTTTAAATTATTAGGCGCTATTGATGTCTGTTTTGTTCAGAATCAAAGTAGACCTGGTCATAGGGTTATGCATTTTCTCTCCTCAGGCAGTTCCATCAGGATTCAATACCCTATAACTGGTCAAAATTGTTACAAAGTCACAAGATTTCAACATATTAAAGGGCAATTTATGGCCACACTGAGTAGGTTGTCTATCTATCTATCTATCTATCTGTCTGTCTGTCTGTCCGTCCGTCCGTCCGTCCGTCCATCTGTCTGTCTGTCTGTCTGTCTGTCTGTCTATCTATCAGTCAGTCTATCTATCTATCTATCTATCTATCTATCTATCTATCTATCTATCTATCTATCTATCTACCTACCTAATCATAGATAATTGTACTACCTGTTTGTAGTCCACAATAGCTGTTTACCTCAGTTTGATGCTGACACTGCTAGTGTTGTCAATAATCGTTGAACTGAGTGGATATGTAAATGGAGACAATGGCGCAGAGCTGCTCTTTGTACTTCAGTGTTCTGTAGATAATGGTCTGATTTTTGAGGATTGGTTCAGCAATTCATGTTATTTTACACAATCACTCTTATGTACATTGCATGTCTTTCCACACAATCCTCATTGACCATCCAGCGGAATTGGGTCTCATGTTGGACGCTTAACGTTGGCATAATCTCACCTGGGCAAGTTCAGACCTGCCCACTGAGCCCTCCCAGGGCCTGGGCCAAATGAGTGTTCCTCTTTCAGCAGCTCCAACCCAATCATGACCATGCACATTCAATAGCCTGCCAGTAAAATTTCAGCTCTGCTGATTTTTTATGGTGCCTCTCAGACATGACAATCAGGTGTTTTTCTGCAAGAGCAAACCATCGGCATGTAAATGATTTAAGTACTGGACAAGCTGACCACCACTGAGTTCCGAATTCTTGTCTACAGTAGTAAAACAACATCTATAATCAGGTGTTACATACATACATTTTTTTGCAATGAATTAGTTGCTGACAAAGTCATATGATCTACCAATTCCAGCTGTACCACAGAAACCAGTGCTTTTTCAAGGGGAAGTTTTTTTATGATAATGATCAGGACTTGTATGACCATTGAATGACAAGTTCAAGAGACAAGGGTATGTTCTTGTGTCTCCTTTTCAAAGATGGTGCATGAATAAGGACAAGTGTCCTGTGCTTTTGAAAGCCTACGACAAGTCTGAATTGTCACATAAAACTAACAGGCGGGCCATCCGCTGCTGCACTGTATGGTAAATCAGGCATGCATTGTCTGCACTTTAAGATGTGACTCTTCTTGCCTGCCCAGACCCTTAACAACTACTTTACAATGCAGCAGGAGCTCGGTCAGTGAATGAAGCGACCGGTAGACCCAGCTCAGCCTTGGGAGGTATCTCAGCAGGCCTCCTTTGTCATGCTAAGAGATGTTAAAGGAGGTCTGAGAAGCCAGGATACACATAAAAAAAGAATTAGGATAGGAGAAAGTCTGGGAGGCCTAACAAACAGGGTGAGAAACAGACAGAAACAATATTAGCTTGATGTGTTGTTGTGTAGTCACTGTGACATATAATGTTACTCTGAAATGACAAAATCTTGTATTTTATTTTGTATGGTTCATGTTTTAAACCTCACATGTTAAAATTTGTATCTGCCTACTAAAGCAACAAGTGACATTGTCACCGTAGATGGATTTAGGATGTGTGTACTTAATGTTTCCTTCTTTAAATCACATTTTGAATTATCATAGTTTTCATGATAAGCATTATAATAATAATAATTATTATTAACTTCAGAAAAAGGTAAACAGCCAACATAGAATAAGGTTAACAATTAGCAGGCTCAAAAACAACCTGATGTGTTCTTTAGTGTACAATTAAATATCCTGTCTAACATATGGGTGTTTTCTGAATCAGGTCTCCCCCTGGACCTGTGGTGGAATAAAAACTGCAGTTCTTGCCACTTGCTTCTCTTGCCTATCACAAAATCCCAACAGGGCGGCCTTCATGAACAACAGACAGAGTTAAAATTCCCCACACATCTATTTCACTGTCCACACCAGGCCAAATGGACAAAGACAGCGATTTGAGTACATGTAGACAAGAGACAAGGCATTCTCTGTAAGAACACGGGAGTACACTCATCCATCAACTTCAGCAAATTAAATGAGTAATTACTCTTCAAATGCAGGTCGAACTTCATGAACGCTCACCAAGAGATTGGAGGTCTTCTTTTCATCTCAGTTCTTTGACAAACTTTTGTATATTTGCCAACCATTAGAGATCACGTTGACCTATGGCCAAACTGGAGCTTATGCATGCGATATATTTGGCATGTAAACTATACATTGTATCATTTGTTCTTTGCAAAGGCCTAGTGCTTTTCAGGCCTTGCATAATTGGCACTAACAGCAGAGAGATCAGCTTTGGGCTGAGTGTAATTTGGCATGGCGTCAGCCCACCTCATTATGAAGAACAGAACTTTCTCCTTAGACGGACCCAACTGGCAAGTGTGTGAATTCAACAGCGGCTTCAAAAGTCTTGGAATGATCAGAGTGAAATGGGAGGGCTTTTTTTTAACACCAGCTGCTTCAGTGAACTAAGAGGAACCAAGCCCTCATGACAGAGCAACAAAAGAGCGTTTCAGCCAATGGCTGCTTTGCACATTTCACTTTTCAAGTCATTCAAATTCTTCCAAATGTCACAAACATTTTAATGCACCTTTTCATCATGAAAAGTGGGGGACAACCGCTGTGGTGCTGTTTGTCTACAGACAGCTTTTAGACAGTCTCCACTCAAAACTACAAAAACAATTGTATTACTGTCTACCAAGCCCATCTTTCACTAAGAGGCTCTGAAAAAAATGCATAGGCCTGGATTTATTCATGTATGACTTTTATGGCAGATTAAGCACAATGCTTGTAGTTGTTCATTTGAGCATCTTCTAACAACCAAGGATGCCAGCATAATTATTCTTCCTCACTGCTGTGTAGTGATGAAAATAGATTGGTGGGAAGAAGCAGCAGAGCCTGTTGACCTTTTCCTCCTCCCTGTCAACACCCCCAGTTTTACTGTTTGTAGGCCATCGGTGTCGCTGTATCTCAAGTATCGCTGCAGCCAGTCGCCTTGTCTCATCTTCTTCTCCTCCCCCATCCCCATCCTTCCTCCAGCCATTAAGCACCTGTCCAGAGAGCCTGCGGCTCCAGAGGGACTCCGGAGTGTCTCAGGACAAACATAAAATAGGACACTACAATGCTGTTCTCTGCTGGAACCTTAGAGAAAGCAGACGTCTGTACCGCTGGCCCACCACTGGCTTCTATGCCGCTTGTACTTAGGGCGTGTGGATGGAAAAAAATGATGACAATTCATTATGATAATCATGTTACCCTCTATTAACACACTTAGAGGTGCATGACCAAGATTTATTGCGCATATTAAATTATATTATAACACTCTAACAGATAGGCGATCTGTCTTGTATGTCAGCTGCAAACATCATGCAGTGTGTGAGAGTTTGTTTATCTTGGGCCGTTTCTGAGGAAGACAAGGAAGCCAGATGAGGTTGAAGATGAGGTTAATACATATTATACATCCTTGAGTACACTTGCGGTGTGTGCCATGTTGTCAAACACCAGCTATTTAATTATAAACAGTAAAATGTTTAACACATGGATACACCCAAATACTTTTCTTTGTACAACACCTCCCAACTCTGTGTGCTGTTGTTCTCAGTAGTGAGCTATTACCCACTTCAAGCCTCCTGTGCCCAATTAGCAGACTTCAACTCGTCAGAGGAAAGCACTGCTGCCCTGCCATACTAATGTACTGACTGTACCGTGCACCATGCCTGTGTGTTTGCACACAAGAGCAGTTCTGAAAGCTGGATGATTGGCATACACAATACAGCACCTACAGAGACGAGTCGGCTTCTGAATACTGAAACAACTGAGGAACTCCATCAGTAGTTTCCATCGTTCTTAACTAGGCCTTTGCACACACATTTACAAATATTATCAGATGAGATCCCTCACTAACAACAGGAAGTAATTTATTCACAGAGGAGAGATTCTGGGTTTCATACAGGAAGCATGTCAAGCTAGGGAAATATCAAGCATGTTCCAGACTGTGTGACCTCCAGAGAGATCTGCTGGTTCTTAGAATCAACAGCAATCATGCAATGCTTGGTGCCGTATTTGTAGGACAATAACCTCCCTCACATAGAAGGTGGAGGCATTGCGCATCGCGATTCTCACCTGGGAAGGAACAGGTGTGGTCCCTATGGGCCCAATCAGTTTTAATGAAGCCCTGGTGGTGGTGTTTGCTCTCCCCCTCTCTCAGGTATCAGCAGGTATACTTCCAACTCCTATCTCCAATCCCTCTGATTCAGCCCTTCACTGAGTAGTTGACTGGGTTGTTGACTTATTCCTTAGAAAGAACAGCCTGAAAATGCAAATTAATGTGCTTGACTTCATTCATAACCAGGATTTACTTTTTTGGACTCACCTTTTAAAATGTTCACACAGATTCTAGGAGATAGACTCATTCTTTTGGTGAATGATGACAAATCTCCTGACACCAGCTGAAATTGCACGACTCAGACTCCCACACCAACCCTTTCTCAAAGCCCCCAAAGCACTGTCAGGCCCATGTGACTTTGCCATGCTGGTGAAAATGGGAGACCTCCAAGGAGTGCTACAACTGCTTCTGCTGAAAGGGATGACAATCTTTCCATTCAACAAGCAAAAAAACAAATCCCGCTCCCCAGAGACGAATAGAAATAAGCAAATTCACAGACCTCCTTGAAAAACATGTACTGTACATTTGTGCAGAACAAGTACCCTGCTGCAGAGGCACATGAGACACCCAAGATTATTCCTCTGTACTCCACTTACTGAGTGATACAGTAAGACAAAAACCAGCATGGGAGCAAAACAAATTCACCTCAAGAAAGATCAAATGATTAAAAAAAATTCTTAATGTCTTCTAAACTCTGGGACACCTCATCCTTCACACAGAGCCCATACAAGCAGTACACGGGTCAGTCATCAATAATGAAGAAGAGAAGAGACACGTTTGATCAGGGTGTTGGAGGCTCACGTTTCCCAGAGTGGAGTCATGCTTATGCAATCAGGTGCTAATTCTCTTGGTGATTTAGCGTGAGCGCTAAAGCTAATGAGGTTTCTCTGCCTGCCCACTCGCTCAGACAGTGTAGGCGGAGAGAGCCGGAGGCCGCGACGACTCGGCAGCAGGTGACGGGAGATGAGCACCGTGCAGTACCTGATTAAAGAGAGCCAATAACGCGCGGCTGGCTTTAATGAGGAGAGACGGAGCAAGGCTTACAGAGAGGTGTTGAATTGCCCTTCAAAAGCACTAAATGCACGGCCACACAAAAGGAGAAGCGCGGCTAATCAAATAAAAGGGGAGAGAAAGAAAAGTGAGTGGAGAAAGAACAAGTTAAAGGATTGAGGCGTGCAGATGCGCAGTGGGCTGAAGTGTGCAAAAATGCTGATTTTTCTACTTCTTAATGAGTCAAATTTGGAAGCTCTATCTCGTCTGTGTAACTGTGTAGCGTTGGTTTACATGCCAGGATTTTTTTTTCCAAGGGAATGGCAGCTTTTTGTGCCATGGAGAAGAGTTTTGTGTAAGTACTTTGGGTTAAAGAAACAGAAAAGAGCGTTCCCCCTCTCTTTCTCTTCCTGGCCTGGGAGACGGTGTGCGGTTCTGGCTGCAGGCCTGCACCTCTTGTCCTGGTCGTCCCGCCATGTTGGCCTCTGGCTGCTCTGTCTCTCTCCCAGCCACAGAGACCTGAGAGAAGCTGGAGGAATGCTTTCAGCAGCCAGACTCCGGCCTGTGCCCTGCTTTATAGCAAATGGCCACACAGTCCAGATGAAAGAGGCGGGTGTGACATTTAGAAGAACCCTGAACAGCTTGTGAATTCCGATCACAGCTGCGTCCTTCTGTTAGCGTGCCATGTTGGAGAGTGTCTATTTGTAAAATGCACTTTTTCTGATGTTTTTAATACTGTATAGATAGATATAGATATAGATATAGATATAGATATAGATATAGATATTTATATATTCAGGGCTGAGATTTACAGAAATAAACAATGAAATAAAATATTAACATGCTTTAAACGTAGAATACAGGGGTTTTAATGAGGACTGGTGGTGTAGAGAGATAAAGAGGAGGAGGAGGCGGACACAGACACACACAGAGGACAGCTCTATATGAGGAGATGGAAACTACAACACACACCAGATGTACACATATATCTCATTTCCTGTGTGGTTTAAGCACTGGAAAGGAAAAATAGATGTAAAGATAATTCATTACAAATTACAAAGGTCGATAAAGTCACCTCTTGGCATTGGAAGCTCTGTAACACATGCTTGTATATGACTAATGTTTTCAATCATATTCAAGAGAAATGTTCTTAATCCAGTTTTTATGTAATAAATAAAGTTGATTATAGAGTTTCTCATGTGCAGTTTGGCAGACCAAGCCTGCTGTGGGTTTCGTACATTCTTAATCATAATTTATTTGTGTTGAATCTCCAGGGTTTCAGGGAAGAAGTCCACCAAGAGGACAAAGTCCATCAACGGGCCACTGTACGTCTTCCGCGGTCGCATCAACACCGAGGTGATGGAGGTGGAGAACGTGGAAGATGGAACCGGTATGTCTTTCTTTTATCATGTGTCCTTACATACTCACCACACCACTACAACCGCCCAAAGCGGAAATAACACATCCACCTACCTGTTTCCCCACCTGCCTGTTTCCTGCAAAACAGTATAAAAAAGTATTTATTTTAAAGGTGTGATGAGACACTGCACACGAGATCAACACAAAAGTCAAGAGCAAATGCAATGTATTTAGTGCGTGCAAGTGACTGGACTCTCTCTTCCATGTTTCCTCTGCATTTCTTCACACCATTACTGTGCATCAGCTTCTAACTTCTAATTAAAGTGTAAATCATCTCATTACATCATCAGATTGTACGTTATAACATCAACGTCTTCATTAAAACATGTTAGAAGCGTAATCCCTGCAACATCAACAGATTTAGGAACATTAACAGATACAATTAGACTAGGATACTGGCTGAACACATCACTCCGCAAATCCTCAAATAACCCACAACTCGTCTTCTTGTTGCTGCTTTTGGTATCGTACTGACACTATTGCTATTCGCTATATCAACTTGGAACCGTATTAGCCACCTGATTGGAGACTAAATCAGCCAATCAGCTTTCTCCAAGCCTGTGATTGGCTGTTTTTTGGCACATTTATAATGCAGTACCAAGTGGAGTGAGCGTGAAGGTGGAGTTAAGTGCATAAAGACTCCAGACTTTGCTCGCTGCTGTGCATTCAAAATTCATTCATTCACTATCTGAAATGCTTAATCCCTATTGGGTTCACAGTGGGACCGGAGCCTGTCCCGGGAACTATGGGAGCAAGGCGGGGAACAACCCTGGGCAGGCACCAACACACCGCAGGGCACAGACACTCACACAAACACACACACATTCACACCTTACTGGGCCAATTTAGAGTCGCCAATTAACCTACTGTGCATGCTTTTGGACTGTGGGAGGAAACCGGAGCGCTCGGAGGAAACCCACACGAACACGGGAAGAGCATGCACACTCCACACAGTAAGGTCCCACAGCCGACGAGGTGATCGAACTCAGGACCTTCTCGCTGTGAAGCGGCAGTGTTAACCACTCCGCCACCGTGCCGCCCTGGGTTCAGCATTTTGGCACAAAATAACACTACACTATTTGGCAAGACAGCTTTTCACCTTGCAGGGCTCCATATGGCGACTACAATGGTCGCCAATGCAGCTAGATTTTTTTTATTCCAGTCGCCAGTGGCGACTGTCTCTCTCAATCCAAGAAAAAGAAAAAAAAAGCAGGAAACTGCTTTTAATTATGTGCAGACACTCTCAGCCTGCGTCTGCTTTTCCTACTACACTATCACGTGATTAAAGCCAAACCGAAGCGAGGTATCATCTGACACGCCCACTCGCTTTCAAGCATCCATTCGCTACTTGCAGCCTGTTGCAGAACGGTGTCTAAAATACAGTACAGGGATTAGAGTTCTCGGACGCTACAGCGGATTTCCATCCATTGAACTGGACCGTCCATTGTGATGAAACTCACTGTCTACTAAGTGATGTTATCAGTAGGCAAGATGTAGAAATTTTGGATAGCCCACTTCGATAGCTTTCTTATTAGAGTGTTTATTATGCAGCTCGCCGGTCAGCTGTGGAAACACGCACAAGTGAGTTTGAGCGCTCGCGGCTCTTACGTGGAAAGCTCCGGCTCCCCGTTTATGACAGACAAAATTCATATTTTAGCTGAAAGAAAAAAACTAAAACAACCAGCGTTCTACTCACAATATAGCAATTTATAGATAATTTCTAGTTTTTATTTCAGGCGTGCAGTAATCGCTTAATTGTGACGTGACCCGTGACGCATGCCAGAGAATTGTGGGAACTGTAGTTCTCTCCCAGAAAGGCCAAAAGCAGCTCATTTCATAGGAAAAAATCGACTCAAAATTGCCCAAGACTTTAGTAATTGATCAGAAAATATTATTTCCATTCTTTAATGTTAGACAGTAAACAATAAGAAAAGATAAATATAGAAAAATGCTCTTTTTGCTATCAAATAATTTGTTCTGTATCCAGATGGATATCAAAAGAATAAAGACGTTTTTCCACTTGGCACTAACCATGATTGTCTTCATAGTGCTAAACTATAGAATAAAAATAACAAATAACGAAACTCTACAAGCCAAAATAACTGACACTGTTCTCAATATTTCATAGTTATATTTACAGTTTCAGCACTCTT